>CM053590.1:146109289-146125728 GCA_028646515.1 Pseudochirops corinnae | reverse complement strand
CAAATCAGTCACTATCCAGTCATCATTTGCTGTTCAATCATCAGAAAATACATAGGCCATCCACCCCTTGGTAACAAGTAAATCACAATCTTCTCAGTCAGCACACAGTATCCAAGTAAAGTCTTCTTTCAGCTTGACTCAGAGTAGGTTCTCAGATTCCCTGGATCCCCTTCCATGGTCCCAGCTCCTACCTGGACTCACCAAACTGTCACCTGGGTTCAAAGACAAACAGTTACCAGTTCCTTGTCCAGCTCTCCATGCAGTTCCTGTTCCACACTGAAGTTCACAGTGTCAAGTCCACCTCAAATCCTTCATAGTCTCTGCTCCTGGGAAGTCAAGGCTTAACAAAGCCACAAGCAGACAAAATTCTGGCACCACAGTCATGCTTCCTCAGTCTTCTGCAGATCCAGCTGACCCTTCTGACTCAGCAGAAGTTTCAGCTGCTTCCCAGAATTAAAATCACTTCATGCAGGTTCTCAAAATAAAAATCGTTCTCTCCAGCCTGAGCCTCTCTTCCTCAGCCCCCAGGACCTGGCTCCAAGAAGATCTGATTGACCTAGCAGGGGCTTCTCCTTACACACACACACACACACACACACACACACACACACACACACACACACACATGGCATTAGCTCCTTCCTGTTTCAGCCATTTCCTGTTTCAATCCCTTTGTGTTATATCAGCAATAGGGGTTCATATCTTCTGTTTCTTTAACAGAGGCTTGATTAATTACTAAGTGCTAAGTACCTGTTAGCTTTGCAAATGCAAAGGGATCAAATTACATTACTATTACAACCAGCAGCAACTCCCACCTCAGCAAACTAGTGAGAGACCCTGAGCCCCAGTGTGGTAGATCAGACAAATGCCAACACCATGATCTCATAGCTAGGGGAAACAGCAGACTTCTGCTCCAACAATCACTACATACTTCAGTGTAGCTCAAGGTAGGTAGGTGTCCTCCAGTAGTTGGACTTCCATGACCTTCAGTGTAACCCCAGAGAAAGGCAGAAAAATCACATCTGGCCTCAACATACATCAGACACCACCACTAGGACTCCAGTTCAGCACCAGGTAAGCTTACAGATCCCTACAGCCTCCAACTGCTAGCACCTGTGGCTCCAGCACTCAAAGTCAGTTACCAGACCCATAGCTTCCTACACAAGCTTGGGACAGTAACCTCTGTGCTCCAGCAGGAGAGCTCAACTTGAAAAACCAGAAAATAGGCACACACAAAAAAAGGAGCAAGAAGCAAAACATGAACAATGACCATAGAAAGTCACTATGCTGACAGGGAAGATCAAAACAAACTCAGAAGAGGACAACACTGTCAATATACCTACATCTAAAACCTCAAAGAGGAAGATTAATTGGATTAAAGCCCAAAAAGTCTTCCTGGAAGAGCTCAAGAAGAATTTCAAAAGTCAAATAAGAGAGATAAAAGAAAAATGAGAAAATAAATGAGAGGCATACAAGAAAGTGTCAACGCCTTGGAAAAGGAAGGACAAAAATTGACTGAAGAAAACAATTCCTTAAAAAATACAATTGGCCAAATGGAAAAAAAAATATCCATTGAAGAAAACAACTCCTTTAAAACAGAATTGACCAAATGGAAAAGGAGGTACAAAAGTTAACTGAAGAAAAATTCCTCAAAAATTAAAATTGGGAAAGTGGGAGCTAACGATTCTATGAGACATCAAGAATCAGATGAACAAAATCAAAAGAATGAGAAATAGAAAAAAATGTGAAATACCTCATTAGTAAAACAACTGACCTGGAAAATAGATTCAGAAGAGATAATTCAAGAATTATTGGACAACCTGAAAGTCATGATCAAAAAAGAGCTTACACAGCATCTTTCAAGAAATTATCAAGGGGGGGCAACTAGGTGGTGCATTGAATAGAGCACTGGCCCTGGAGTCAGGAAAATCTGAGTTCAAATCTGGCTTCAGACACTTCATATAGTTGCTACCTGTGTGACCTTGGGCAAGTTACTTAACCCCAATTGCCTTGCCTCAGGAAAAAAACAAAGAAATTATCAAGGTAAACTGTCCTAATATCCTAGAACCAGAGGGTAAAATGTCATGGAAATAATCCACTGATCACCTCCTGAGAGAGATCTTACCATGAAAACTCAAAGAAATATTCTAGCCCAATTCCAGAATTGTCAGGACAAGGAGAAAATATTGCAAGAAGCCAGAAAGAAATATTGTGGAACCAATGTCAGGATTACACAGTACTTAGCTTCTACATTACAGGATCTGAGGGGTTAGAACATGGTATTCTGGAAAGCAAAGGAGCTTGGATTACAACCAAGAATCAACAACCCAGAAAAAAAAGAGCATAATCTTTCTGGGGAAAAGATGGATATTCAATGAAATATGGATTTGCAATCATTCCTGATGAAAAAATCAGAACTGAAGAAAAAATTTGATATTAAAATGCAAGACTCAAGAGAAGCATAAAAATGTAAACACGAAAGAAAAACAATTATTCAATAAGGTTAAACTGTTTACATCCTATATTGTAAGATGATACTTGTAACTCTTGAAACTTGTACTTTTATTAAGACAATTAGGAGGTGATAGATACATGTACATAGAGAGTGTAGGTATAAGTTGGCTTTAATGTGATGATAAAAATAATTAAGGTGGAAAAAAGAATTGTAGTGGGAGAAGAGGAAAGGGGAAGCAGAATAGGGTAAATTACATCACATGAAGAGGCACAAAGACATATTACTGTAGAGGGAAAGAAAGGAGGGGGAGGAGGAAATAATAGTTTGAACCCTACTCTTATTGGATTTGGCTCAAAAAGAGAAGAGCCTACATATTCAGTTCCATATAGAAATCTATCTTACCCCATACGGAAGTAAGAGAAGAAAGAAACATGAGAGGGAGCTGATAGAAGGGAGGGAAGATTGAGGGAAGTATCTAAAACCATCAGCAAACATTATGTGTAACGGGGATAAGCTAGAAGCATTCCCGATAAGCTCAGGGGTGAAACAAGGATGTCCATTATCACCACTGTTATTCAATATTGAACTAAAAAGTTAGCTTCAGCAACTAAAGAAAAAGAAATAGAAAGAATTTGAATAAGCTATGAGGAAACAAAACTATTACTCTTTGCAGATGATATGATGATGTACTTAAGAGGATCCTATACAATTAATTTAAAATTACTTGAAATAATTAATAATTTTACCAAAGTTGCAGGACATAAAATAAATCCACATAAATCACCAATATTTCTATATATTACTAACAAAGCCCAGGAGCAAAAGATGGAAGAACTATTCGATTTAAAGTAACTAAACAATATAATGTAATAGTAATGGAATTTTAAGATCCCCTTGTATTTGCAATCAAACAGGTACTTAGTACCTTGTTCCAAGTTAATGATTGTGTCAAGTATTAAGACCCAGAATTTGGGAATCCCACAGTAGGATGGACTTGTTGACATAACAGGAAGGGGCAGGACAGGGAGGAGCTAATACCTTATATAAAAAAAGAGCCCATGATAGAGAAGCCAGAACTTCTGGGAGCCAGCATCTAGAGGCTGGGCTGCTACTGCTGGAGAGAGAGAAGAGAACTGAGAGCTGAACTGAGAACTGAGAAGAGAAATGAGAACTGAGGACTGAACTGAGAATTGAGAAGAACTGAGAAATGATAAGAGAGGAAACCTGAGAGGAGGCATGGCTATGGTGTCTGTTTTGATGTTACTTAGTCAGATTCTTCTGCTAATAGAGGACAGTGCTGTTGTTACAGAAGCCCTGGGACTTTGCTGCTGGTTCAGAAGCCTTGAAAGAGGATTTTCTTGTTGTATGTTTAAAGTAATCCTGGAAGAGAGTTTTGCTGATGATTTCAGAGGTCCAGAGACTATACTGATGATTTGTGTTGATTCCTCAGACCTTGTTGTTGGGTTTATGTTGATCTCACAGGCAGAAAGTGAATTGATGAGGATGCCAGCAAAGCATAGGAATGTTATTGTGGTTTTGTTAAGCTTTATCTTCCAAGGAACAGAAACTGTGAAGGACTTGAGGTGGACTAGACACTGTGAACTTCAATATGGAACAGGAACTGGACAAGGAGCTGGACAACAAGGAGCTGGCAGGATCTGGGACCATGGAAGGGGAACCATGGAAGCAGAGAGTCAGCCTCCAGCCAAGTTGAAAAGACCTCTCCTTGGGTATTTAATGCAAACTGAGAAGATCATGATTTACTACTGGTGGACAACTTTGACCTTTACATTTAGATGATTTAGTCTAAGGACTTACTAATTAAGGATGATTGGAAACTAATCTCCAATTAAGAAGAAAGACTTTTTGAATGAAGAAATTAAGACAATGTGACCTAGGGGTGGAAAACTTTTGACCTCTGTACTTTGTGTTAATTAAGGAGGTTTGCCTCACATACAAAATGTGAGACTCACACACACAAAAATGTTTATAGCAGCTCTTTTTGTGGTGGCAAAGAATTGGAAATTGAAGGGATGCCCATTAATTGGGGAATGGCTATACAAGTTGTGGCATATGAATGTAATGGAATACTATTGTGCTCCAAGACAAGATGAGCAGGAAGACTTCAGAAAATCCTGGAAAGACTTGAATGATCTGATGATGAGTAAATGAGCAGAACCAGAAGAACATTGCACACAATAATAGCAATATTGTGTAATGACCAACTTTGATAGACTTAGCTCTTCTCAGCAATACAATGACCTAAGACAATTCCAAAAGATTCATGATGGAAAATGTTGTCCACATTCAGAGAAAAAACTATGGAGTCTGAATGAAGACTGAACCTTATTATTTCCTCTCTTTCTGTTTTTTCTTTTTCAAGATTTTTCTCTTTTGTTCTGATTCTTCTTTCACATTACTAATGTGGAAATGTGTAGTCCATATTAGATTGCTTGCTGTCTTGGGGAGGAAAAAGAGGAAAGTAGGGGAAAAAATTTGGAACTCAAATTCTTATAAAAGTGAACATTGAAAACTATCTTTGCATGTAATTGGAAAAAATGAAATGCTATTAAGTTAAAAAAAAATAAAGTTCATAAAACTTAAGGTATAGGATGAGTGCTACACTAGGTCCCTAAAACCAGCTTTCATCATGAGATGTCATCAGCAGAAAGAAAAGGTCAGCTCCCAAGAAACTTACAGGAAGCTAAAGATCAGCATGATTCTCTAGTATTAAACCAGGGTGTGACATGGTCACAAGATGGAATATAGCCATTCCTAATGCTGGACTTTGCAAGGAGTAGAAAAAGACTGTGCTGAAACCAACATCTTTGTTATGTTACAAGGAGAAAAAGGTAGAAGCTAGAAGAATAAGGAAAGGGGGGAACCCAGCTACCCCATCCATAATATAGTAATAGAATCACACAGACTATAGAGGGACTAGCACCCAACAGGGTCTGATCATTCTTTTCAAGAGAAGAGCAGAGTCAATGGCATGTCTGCCAATATTTAAAATTATCTGAATTTTCTTGACACACTTTAAAGTTTAATCTGTATTATTAAATTTTTCTCTATTATTTTCTGAAGTCTAGACAATTAACTAAATAACAAAGTTCTGATTTATAGTGTTCATTGATTGTTGGGATATAAATGCTCACACTAAAAATTTAAGAATCAGCTCTCTGGGCCAGTTTGATCTGGCCCTGGGCACAATTCCTAATCCAGGAACTGAGATTGAAATTCATCCAGAGAAGGAAGCTCTTAATACACTAAAGATATAGTATAGGTTAAGAGAAATTCAAGAAGCTAGTGACCACATAAAAAGTACTATATTGTCTCAAGTCAAGTCAGTTCAACAAAAATTTATGAAATGCTATATGAAAAGGACTGTGTTATAAGCTTGGAATATAAATAAAGGCAAAGATATTCTTGTTTTCAAGGAACTTTCAGACTCATGAGGAAGATAACATGAAAACAATTCTGTATAAAGCAGATGTACACAAGATATTTTGGGAGGGAAGGAACTAAGATTAAGGATAATTTAAAAAAAAAAACAACTTCTTGCAGAATGCAGGATTTTACCTGAAACTTGAAGGAATTGAGGAGAATCTAAGAGAGGAAGATGAGTAAGGAGAAAATTTCAAGCAAAGGGGACAGTCAATAAAGAAAAAAATGCATGTTTTTAGGAGATGAAATGTTATGTGCAAGGAACAGCATGGATACCAGTATTGTTGAATCATAAAGTATGTGGAGGAAAATAAATGTAAGGAAACTGGAAAAGGAAGGGGTCAGGTTCTGAAGGACTTTAAAAGATAAAGACAGGATTTTATATTGGATGTTGAAGACAGTAGGAAGCCATTGATATTTGTTGAATTGGGCTTGGGATAGGTGGTAGAAGAAAGGTGACGTTGTCAGACTTGAATTTTATAAAGATCATTTTGAAAGATATATGGCACATAGTAGGCAATTAATAAATATTTATTGACTGACTGAAGGATAGACTGGAGAAGGAAGTGCTTCAGAAAAAAAAAACAAGCTATTACAATATTTTGATCATAAAATGATGAGGGCCACCAGGGTGGTGGCAGTGTCAGAGAAAAGAAGGGAGTATATATGAGAACTGTTGCAAAGGTCTCAGTGATTAAAATGACTTAGTCAAAAAGATTCCAAAAACGGGTTTAAAAAATAAAACAAGAGATCTAAAATGAAACCAGGACTCTTTAGAATGAATTTGAATCAGAATAAATAACTCAGATCAGAAGCTAATAAATCTTACTGGATTTTCTAAAATGTAGAATGGGGCAATCAGAACTCAATATTTCCATGAGACATCAAAAAATATCAGAGCAAATTTAAGAATAATTAAAGAAAGCACAAATAAAACATGAAAGGAGCCTACTATCAGAAATAACTGACATGGAAAAGAGGTCAGAGAGAGATTTTTTTTTTAATTTTCAATTATACGTAAAAAACTCTAAGGTTGCCAGAGCCACTGGCCCCAAGGCTACCAAGCCCACTGACCCAAAGTTTATTAGAGATCAGAAAATATAGACTCCACTGATCATGTTCTAAAAGAAACTTCAAATTAGGAACTTGCTGGAATATCATAGATAAAATACATACCTTCTAAATAAAATAAGAAAAACACTGCAATTGGGGAAAAAAAGATAGAATTCAAATACAAAGAAACTGCCATTATAATCGAACAAGACTACAGATGCAACCATATTAAGAAGAGAAAATCTTGTAATACACTATTACAAAAGCTAAAAGTAAAAGAAAATACAAGAATAATTTTCCCTGAAAACCCAAATGTAATCCTACAAAAAAGAAAAATGGATTTTTAAAAAACAGAGACTTTAAAATCAATCCTGATGAAGAGCCCAGAGTTGTGTAGACTATTTGAAACACAAGCTGAAAAAAATAAGGGAAAAACACAAAAGTAAAAACATTTGAGCTATTTGAAGAGGCAAGATTATAATGGTCTTCTTTACTTAAGGGGGAGAAGAAATAGTGTGTCCTTTTAGCAATTTATTGTCCTTAGAGTGACAGAAGGGCAAATGAATAACAAACACAAGCCATAATAGAGGGATAATAACTATCTTTTTGGTTTTATATGAAGAAAGAAAAGGGAGGGGGAAAGGAGAACAAGCTCTTAGGAATAAAATTCTGATTACTTAAAGAAACAATTTAAATGAGGAGGAAAAGGTAAAGTTTATAAAGAAACCAACATAATTGCTCATGTGAAGTTAGTTTTTAAAAGATCAGCTTAGAAGACTCAGAAATGTAAATAACAGGGAGTGAATTTTAAAAAATGATAGAGTTCATTAAGAAAGGGATCAAAAGTACTAGAGCTCAATGTAGATAAAGCTGGCAAATTTTAAAAATACATATTGGGGAATATATTCTATTTGGGGAAAAGAGGCAAGTCAGCAAAGATATACAGGGTTGTAGATCAGACAGTCCCATATATCAGAAATGGTTGGAGTATGACTATGGCGAGAAGGTAGAATGGCTTCTTCTGTATTTTCTTGTTTTCTCTTTGAAAGTGAATTGTAATTGGTTTCCAAAGGACAATAAAAATGGCTAATAGGAAAAAGAGATTACAAAAAGTTCTTGGAATACTGAAAAAAACTGACATTTTAAGGAGCTTTTGTCAATGATCTTTGAAAATTAGAGAGAATACAACCAAGAGAACAAGACATCTGGAAGCCCTGTTAAATGATATTATATTGAAGTAACAGGATTTAGGGTATGAACAATCATTTGAAAATAGAATAAGAGAGTCAAGTGTGCTAGACAGTGTTTGGTTAAATTGTCTAATAATAGCTCTTTCTTGCTGTGTCCAAAGAGTAAGAGTTACAGTTAGTGAACTGTGCAAGTACCATTAACTAAGTCAGAAAAAGAGGAAGGACTTCCTTCTTCTGGTCACCCCCTTTTTTTTAATCCCATCATTCTAAGAAATGGGCTTGGGTTTTTTTTTTCTTTTCTGTGTCATTTGTCCTTCTCAGTTTTAGGTGCTGATGATGGTCCCTACCAGATTGGGATATTGATTCATGGTGATCCTGCAGCAGGGATTCCAAGTGGGATAGTGAGGTCAACTTGGCAGAGAAATCTGGAGAAAACAAAATATCTGGGACTCAAGCTCAAGGTGAGTTTTGGACTTGGAACTAGGATTATTGTGAAGGAACTAAGCTAAGTTACGAACCTAATCTCTTTCTCCTAGAAACTCATATGGTCCAAATGGCAAGCAAGATTAAGCCTCCCATTTGTTGGGGAATAACTTTATATATTTGTGATTATATCTTTTGAAGTAAATATCCCTTTGTAAAAGCTTTTTAAAAGTTGTCTAACTATAGAGTCAAGTGTGTGAAGAGTGGAAAGTGGGTACAGAACAAGAATTTTAGGAAGAGAGAGCATGGGATAACTAGAAATTGAAGTGATGGTGAGGAATAGGTTAAGTAAGAATGAGGCAGAGTAAGAATAATAGGAAGGGGTCATCAGATAAGAGAACTCTTGAATTCAAAATCATGGGAGTGATATAATTAAGACATACTAGTACAAACTAAGGGAGTAATCAAAGTAGAGCAAAATGGGGACTAACCAAGGTAAAGCTATATGTCACAGGAGTTTACTGAACTTCAAAACAAGGGTTGAAAGAACCATAAAAATGTATGTTAAAGCCTCCATGAATGAAGAAGGCAGGAAGTAGGACATGGAGACTTTGTGCCAGATTTTGAACTTCTTAAGAAAAAAAAGAAATGACTTAGAGGTTGGTGGATCATTGAAACAAGAATCTGGATGAGAGGATATAAATGAATAGAATTAAACTCAAAGGAAAAGAGCTAAGTTGAGTTATGATCACAGCAGGGAGGATTTGAAATGGTAATGGAGGAGAAAAGTATGCCAATTCCTCACCCTTGCCCAGAATATCAGAAGAAATGACAAAACAACTAGCCAGCAGTAGAGAAGGCAGGGCAGTAAAATAGTGACCCCTGAGGAGAGTCATAAGATCAAGATGAAAAGAGTATAAAAAGAAGAACTACAGGATAAAGTGAGATTTGTTAAGAATTTGAACTAAGATTTCAAAGGGCACAATGGAGAAGGAAGAGGAAGAAAGTAAATTGGGTGCTAACAGCGTCCAGAAGAGAGGACAATGTGGAAATAAGTAGTAGGAAGAAAGGACTTTAATTCCAGGAGGCGCCAATTCTGACTTTTTTGGACTAATTATTTGTTTGGTAAAAAAAAAAGTTGGGAAAACTGGAAAGCAGTATGGCAGAACTGGGCATAGACCAATACCATTACACCATTTACCAAGATAAGGTCAAAATGGATACATGACCTAGATATAAAGAGAGATATTGCAACAAAATCTGAAGAATACACTACATATTACTTATCAGACCTATGGATGGGAGAACAATCTATGAATAAATAAGAGATTAGAGAACAGAGTGAAGTAAAAAATGGATAATTTTGATTACATTATATTAAAAAGCTTTTGCACAAATAAAAATGATGTAGCCAATATCAGAAGGAAAATAGAAAATTAGAAAAAATTTATAGTTTCTCAAATAAAGATCTCATATCTGAAATCTATAAAGAATTTTGTCAAATCTATAAGAATATGAGTCGTTGCCCAATAGCTAAAGGTTCAACAGATATGAACAGGCAGCACTTAGATAAAGAGATCAAAACAATGTATAGTCATGTGAAAAAATGCTCTGAATCATTATTGATTAGAGAAATGCAAATTTAAACAACCTTGAGGTATTATTTTATATCTATCAGATTGACTAAAATGATTGAAGGGGAGAGTAACAAATGCTGGAGGGGATGTGAAAAAATTAGGACACTAATTCATTGTTGTTGGAGTAGTGAACTGATTCAATCATTTTGGAGAGAAATCTGGAATTATGCCCAAAGAGTTATTAAACTGCCTATGCCCTTTGACCTAGCAATATCACCACTGGGTCTCTCCCAAGATGATTAGGGAAAAAGGAAAAGAACCTGTATGATCTAAAACATGTAAAATCTCCCTCTTTGTGGTGGCAAAGAATTGAAAATTGCAGACATGACTGTCAGTTGGAGTGTGGCTGAACAAGTTGTGGTATGTGATTGGGGTGGAATACTACTGTGCTATAAGAAATGATGAACTCAATGACATTAGAAAAACATACATAGATTTGCACAAAATGATGAAGAGTCAAATAAGCAGAACCCAGAGAAAGTTGTATACAGTTACAGCAATATTATTTTAAGAACAACTTTGAGTGAATAAGTCTGTTTAACTCTTATAAATAACCAAATTAACTACAAAACATATGAACATATGAAGGTGCTATCTTCCTCTTGAAGAAGAAATGATAAATAGCATGTACAGAATGATTTTATATATATATATATATATATATATATATATACATATACATATATATGCATATTTGTGTCAAATGGTAGCCATCTCTAGAGTAGGTAGTTGAGGTTGAAAGGAAAGAAAAAAGTGAAAATAAAGAAATCTACTTGATAATTTATTATATATTTAAAAAGAATAACAAGTTGCAAATAATAAATTTGCAGTTTCATGTGAAATTATCTTTTTAATATACTATGTTTTTGAAATGATTGTTTTATTTCACAAATTAAAAATAATTTTTAAAAATTCTATTTATTTCCTCCTGAAAGAAATCCCAACATGAAAAATCCCAGGAAAACCATCCCAAAACTAGAGCTTCCAGGACAATAAAATCCTACAAACAACAGAGGATTCACAGTCAGATTAACACAACATTTGACAACTGACACAACAAAGAAAAGAAGAGCTTGCAATGTTGCTGTTTTTATTGTCATTTTCAGTTGTGTCTGACTCTTCCTGACCTCACTTGAGGTTTTATTGGCAAAGATAATGGAGTAGTTTGTCATTTCCTTTTACAACTCATTTTACAGATGAAGAAATTGAGGCAAAAGGGTTAATTAACTTACCTAGGGTCACATTGGTAGTAAATATCTGGGATCAGATTTGAACACAGGAAGATGAATTTTCTTAACTCCAGGCCTGGCACTCTATCCTCTGTGCTACCTAGTTTGCAAGAAAATAATATAGAAGGTAAAAGATAAAGGTTTATAACCAAGAATCACTTATCTGACAAACTTCTAAATCCTTCAAGAGAAAAAAATGGAATTGTAATGACAGATTTCCAAAATTCTTGATAAGAAGGCTAGAACTGAGTAGACACTTTGAAATGTAAAGATAAGAGACAAAAGAAATTTCATCATCATCACTAGCATTTATATAGAGCCTACTTTGTGCCAGGTGTTGGCAAAGAACAAAACACAGACTGGAAAAAAAAATTAAAGAGAAGTTTATTGTCATTCAGGCAGAAGGGAGAGTCAAAATAGTTGGCTCACTCCTCTGCATTTCTATGAATTACATGTTATACAGGATTCAAATAAAGGAGCAAGAAACAATCTTCTAATTTTGGTAAATGCAGTGTTTCCAAATAAATAATACAGATGAATTAAGTTTCACATAATTGAAATTTGTATCTCAAGAAACTGGAAATTCCACGCATCAGTTTTCAGATCCCCTGAACTTTTCTGAGGTGAACAGGACCTGCATGTACTGAGTTAAGTGTTAAATTAGTCTGATCTTCCACCATGCAAGGCTAAATTTTTAAAATGCCATAATTAATAATTTGCCCTACATGGATTTTGTAATAAGTGCTTCACAATTATTATCTTATTTGATCTTCACAACAACCCTGGAAGGGATGCACTATTGTTGTCCAGAAACTAAGGCAAAAGCAAGTTAAGCATTTGAGGTTGTATTTGAACTCTGGTCTTCCCGATTCCAGGCCCAGAGCTCTACACAATGAGTAGATGACACACCTAGGTGATACACAATTTTTATTTTATTTTACTTATTCAGGATATCTTGTTGTCATACTACAAAAGAAGGAACCAAATATCTTCCTCAGAATCATACTGATAGAGGAAGAAACTAATGTCTCCCAAGAATATTAAATATCTTCAAGGGATATAGAGAAAGATAAATGAAACAGACAGAGGGCCTGGAGTGATTTTAATTTGAATCTTTTGATCTTCCTGAGAGTAAACAGAAAGTGGTTGGGAAAAGAAGAGAGAAAAGTGGAAACAAATCACTATTTTTTCTATAATAGAAGTACATAGGAGAGGGAAGAGACAGAGAGAGAAAGAGGGGGGGAGAGAGAGAGAGAGAGAGAGATTCAATGAACTTCACTTCCATTTGAATCAAACAAAGGAAAATTGAACACAATTACATACATATTCAGATCACATATTTAAAAAAAAACCTTGAGGTTCCATCTTTCTCATTAGATTTACAGTGATGACCCAAAAAATGAGAAAAAGGCAATGGAAACATCATTTAGGACCTGCAAAATGGTTCAATCATTTTAAAAATAGATTGAAATTGTATCCCAAATTTATTAATTTGTACATACCCAGTAACACCCCTGCTAGGCTTACATTCTAAAAACAACAAAAGAAGAGAAAAAAGATACGATCGAAAAATCTCAAAGGAAAAAGAAATGTGAATAAATGGGAAAGGAGTGAGTGGTGGATGAAAGGCTAGAAGTACCAGATTTTCAAATATCTTTGTAGCAAAGAACTGGAAACAAAGTGAGTTAAATGCATTAGAGAATGACTGGCCATGATGAATGGGATAGATAAATCCAGTAAAACCCTGGAAGGCTTGTATTATGTGATATAGAGTGAAGTGAGCTGAACTAGACCAATATAAAAATTGACTATGATGGTTTAAGGGCAGCTGATTGGCACAGTGGATGGAGCAAAGGGCTAGAAGTCAGGAAGACCTAAGTTCAAATCTAGCCTCAGAAAAAATTTGTTACCTATGTGACACTCAGAAAGTCATTTAACATTGTTTGCCTCAGTTTTCTCATCTATAAAATGATCTGAAAAAGGAAATGTCAGACCACACCAGTGTCTTTTCCAGGAAAACTCCAAATGGGGTTACAAAGTGTCAGATACAACAGAACTGACTAAGCAACATCAAAAAAATTTTAAAGGAAAACAATTATATAAAAATCACAATCAATGAAAAAAAAACAATCATGACTGCAGAAGACTAATGAGGAATTGTGCTCCTCCCCATCTCTTGGTTAGAATAAGATACGCATTTTCAAATAATCCATGTCTAGATTGTTTTGTTTTGTTTTGTTTTTATGATTGTACTCATTCATTAAAAGGGTGAAGTTTGGGGGGTTTTTTAAGGGCAGTCAACAATAAGCAAAAGTAGTGATAGTGATATTGAAAATGTGAAAAACAAAAGAAACATGTTTAAATCTACTATTTTAAATACACAGAAAAGTTGAAAAAAGTTAAAATAGGGAAACAAATAGGGTAGAACTGGAACTAACTTTAAATTTGAAATAAACAAAGTAGAAGATACATGAAGTTATGAGTCAGAGTTTCATATACTTTCCCCCTTTTCTCATTTGTGCAGAGAAATGTTTAAATTCTCTGATGTTTTCAACATGGTAATAAGTAAATTTAAAAATCAAAACTAGGATTATGATAGCAATTCACGATTGTTAATGTTACTGGAAAATAAAGAAAATTTTTAAAATTGCTTTTAAAACCTTATTTTTCATAATTACATGTAAAAACAATTTTGAACATTCATTTATTTTTTTAAAATTTTTGAGTTCCAAATTATTTCCCTTTCCCTCCTCAGTCCCTTCCTTGACAAGGCAAGCAATTCAATATAGATTATACCTATGTAGTCATGCAAAATACATATATTGGGCATGTTGTGGGGGAAAAACAGACCAAAAAAACTCCCAATAAAATAAAGTAAAAATAGTATGCTTCAATCTGCATTCTGAATCCATCATTCTCTAGAGGTAGATAACTTTTTTCATCATGAGTGCTTCAGAATTATCTTGAATCATTGTATTGCTGAGAATAGCTAAGTCATTCAGAGTTGATCATCATGTAATATTGCTGTTACTGTGTAAATGTTCTTCTGGTTGTGCTCATTTCACTTTGCATCAGTTCATGTAAGTCTTTCCAAGTTTTTCTGAGAGAATACTGCTCATCATTTCCTGCAGCATAATTGTATTCCAAAATAGTCCTTAGCCACAACTTGGTCAGTCATTCCCCAATTGATGGGCATCCCTCAATTTCCACTTCTTGGCCACCACAAAAAGAGCTGCTATAAATATTTTTGTATATATGGGTCCTTTTCCTTTTTAAAATCTCTTTAGGATACAAACCTAAAAGTGGTGTTACTTGATTAAAGGGTATGCAAAGGTAATTGCCATTTGGGCATAGTTTTAAATTGCTCTGCAAAATGATTGAATCAGTCCACAACTCTACAAACAGTGTCTTAGTTTCTCAGTTTTCCAAAAGTCCCCTCAACATTTGTCATTTTCCTTTTCTGTCATATTAGCCAATCTGAAAGGTATAGGGTGCTACCTCAGAGTTGTTTTGATTTCATTTCTCTAATCATCAGTGATTTAGAGAATCTTTTCATATGGCTATAGATAGCTTTGATTACTTTAGCTGAAAATTGCCTGTTCATATCATTTGAACATTTATCAATTGGGGAATGACTTATATTCTTATAAATTTGACTCAGATCTCTATATATTTGAGAAATGAAGCCTTATCAGAGAAATTTTCAGTAAAAATATTTTCACAGTTGTAATTACTGTGTGTTTACCTTCATCCTGTTTTCCCCGTTATCCTTTTCTCTCTCCTTTCACCCCATTCCTCCTCAAAAATTATCTCCCCAAGTCAACCCTACCTATGATTAAACCCCGTCCCTTATTCCTCTCCCCCAACTTTCCTGTAGGGTAAGAGAGATTTTTTGTTAGATTTATTTATTGACTTTTAGTTTACAACATTAAGTTCCACAATCCCTTGAGTTTCTAATTTTTCCCCCTTCCTTGTCCTCCCCCCTTCCCTCTCAGCAGCATGCAATTAAGTATAGTATCTACAAACACCAGTAAGAAAGATTTTTATACCAAATGAGTGTTCTCACACTTTCCAATTCTGATGAGAGTAGAGATCAAGCACTGTCCCTAGCTCCCTCATTTTCCCTTTCACTATAAAAGCTCATACATGGCTCTTTTATGTAAGATAATTTACCCCATTCTATCTCTCCCTTTCTCATCTTCCCAGTACATTCATCTTTCTTACCACTTAATTTTAATTTTTAGATAACATTGCATCATATTCAACTCACACCCATGCCCTCTGTCTAAACATAATCCTTCTAACTGCCATAATAATAAGAAAGTTTTTAGGAGCTACACATATATTCGCAAGTAGGAATGTAAAGTTTAACCTTATTGAATCCTTTATGATTTCTCTTTTCTGCTTACCTTTTTTTATGCTTTTCTTGAGACTTATATTTGAAAGGCAAATTTTCTGCTCAGCTCTGGTCTTTTCATCAGGAATGCTTGAAAGTCCTCCATGTCATCGATTTTCCATTTTACCCCCTGAATGATTATACTCAAATGATTCTTTTTTTTTTAATTAATTTAATTATTTTCTTGTTTACATCATTCATTTCCATGAGAATTTGAGTTACAAATTTTCTCCCCATCTTTCCCCTACCCAACACTTCAAAACAGTTATTGCACTGTATAACCCCTCCCCCAATCTGCTCTCTCCTATGTCCTCCCCCTCACCCCTCTGACTTTCTGGTAGGGCAGGATGGTTCTCCCTTACCACAGTGTCTGTGTATCTTAAGTCCCAGTTGGATGTAGTTAATAATAATCATAATAATAGTTGTGTGTATATATATATATATATATATACATATATTTTTAACATTTGATCATAGAATATTAAATTCTCGATTCTTTCCTTTCCTCCCTTGTCACCTACTCCCACTGGAAGGAAAAGAAATTAAATACAGGCTATACATGTGTAATTATGCAGAACCTCTCCACAGTGGGCATATTGTGAGAGACTGATT
>CM053590.1:146079144-146108789 GCA_028646515.1 Pseudochirops corinnae | reverse complement strand
ATATATATACACACACACATATATATAATTCACTTTATATTTGTCCTGTATAATTTATATAGGCACATGTCTCTCCCATTAGAATGTAAGCTTCTTCTGAGTAGAGATGGTTTCTACATACCCAGTGCTTAACATTGTGCCCAGTACGGAAGAGATTCTTGGTTTTTGACTGCACGAGGTATGCCTATGTATGTATATGTACATGTATACTCACCCTGGCTATTTTCATGCATTCATTTATTTTAAAAGACAATTCATTCATTTATTTTAAAACAGCCAGGGTGAACATGAAATCATCCAGATTCAGATCTCTTCTACTGAAAAGTATCTCTGGAATGGTTAGCAAGCAACACCATAGAATAGTTAAAATACCATTAACACTCTTCACATTCCTCCCCACCATGAAGACAAGTTCCATATAAGATAAGATGAAAATTTGTGGTTCTATGGCGGTGACTGCTCATTCAGTAATACCCAATCACAGAAAATCAATTACCTGTAAGGCTTCTTTCTTTATCTGAGTTACATGGAAACTTGCTGAACAAGTAAATTTTTATTAGCATTTGATGAAACTAACTTTCTTAAATTTTTGATGACTTTTGAGGTACCTTATTATCTACAGGTATCCAATTTACTTACATAGAATGGTGGTTAAGGAGAGGTTTGCTGATGTCTAAACTAAAATGCTACTTATTCTTCAAAAAGGGACAGTTTTAATCAGCTATGGTATGGTATATTTTAGGTTCGTTGGTTGTTCCTATTTTCACAGTAAAGTTCAAAAAGTTAAAGTGGGAATTAAGTGGTTTCCCCAATAAGCTGTCCTATCAGTTTGCTGAAAAGGAGGTTATCCCCATCTCCTCTGGGTTAGAAAAGCATTAATTATACCACCAGCCTAATTCCCTTCTCCCCTCCTCCCCTTCCCCATTCACAGTTCTTGCTAGTTGCTAAAGCTTGTAAACACCAAGTTTTTATTGGACTAAAGAGGGTTCCCTTATTAATACCTTTTCTCACAAGCTCTTTGGTTGTCTTTGCTCAGCCAATACCCTCATAGCTCATTTCAAACTATAAACAAAAGAAGGCAGGAAACTTTTTTTTCTAGGTAAGATTTTCTCCTTTTCCCTTTGTTTCAAAAAGAAATCAAAAGAAGCAAAAAAAAAAAAAAATGCAAAAAAAAAAACCCCATAAACTGCCTTATTTCACATAGAAAGAGAGCAGTAACAATAAATAGTGACCTCTCCCTATTTTCAGAAAAACTGATAGATTTGCCTCATACAAGTAGGTCCCTTTTAGCCCAGATGTGTATTTCTTGTTGCAACAACATCTATTCCTGCTCTTCTCCAAACAAAATCCCAGATATGAATGATCTAAATCACAGGCTTCTTTATTACCTCAGGGAATAAACAATAAACCATTAACCCTTGTTGTTAGCTCCCTATTTCCTTACGTGAGTTTATCTTCAAACATTTATCCGTTTCTAACCACCAGTATTCAATCCATTTTGATATGCCTAGTTGACACATGTGAAATTTATTCATAGCTATTGCTTTTGCACCAACATGTACGCACATACCTTTTCAGAGATTCACAGAACAGTCAAGTTGAAATACACCTTAGAAATTGTCTAATCTAACTCCTTTGTGTCCTGCCTGCAGACACAAAGGCACAAACACAGTCGCACAAGACTGTAGCAGAGAACTAAGTAAAAAAAGAGAGAATGGGAAAAGAGCTACTTACTCCATCAGATCCACTCTAAAACTCCTGTCACTCTTCAAAGAAAAAGAGACTTCTTTGCCTCAGGACTCTTCTTTCTACTCCCCCCAGCCCCCTATGCAGGAAAAGCAGGTTGCCATTTTTGTAAGCTCCAGTACATTTTTAAGTATGTGAAAACTAATTAAGGAACAGTGACTTGAACTAGACTGCTGTTTCTTCATCAATGTCATCTTCAGTATTTAGCACAGTTTATATATTAAGGAGATTAAATGCTATCACAATTTCATTTTGCCTACAATACAACTCAAAGTCTACTTGTCATTACTAAGGTTTGCACTTGTTTTGTGTGCCTTTTTTCCTACAATTTCCCTTTTATTACTGCAAATCCACACACAATCAGGAAACCTTTAGTAATCAGTTCTCCTCCCTTTTGTTCAAAAACAGAGACACGCCCAACACAGGCACACAAAGACTGGAGGGAGTTCAAAGGCCGGCTGACATTCCAGTTGCTTAATCTGACAATGCTCAGCTCTACAGGCATGTGTTGATCTCCTTGTCCAGGGGCAATTTCAAATCACATAAAAAATATAGAAAGAGTATAAAATAAAGTCAGATTTCCAGGATTTTACCTCTGAAGAACAATGCTTATAAAGGATTTTACTTCTTCCAAAACAACATAAAAAACCTTATCCACTTTCTGAACAGGAGCAGATTACTCTGGATGTTAAAAATTTCTTTCCCTCCATTCTTACATATCATCAGCCTTTTAATGAACTTAAAATAAGTCTAATTCAACTTCTCTTTCCTGCTGCTTGTTCCTTTCTCCCTCCTCTCAATTAGTGTGATGTGCTTGTGCTAGTGACAGCAGGATGTTTCCACTGAGACTCATCTCATATCAATAAGAGCTTTCAGCATTACTCAGACCAGAGTACTTCATGTCTTAATACCACTTTGTTGACCTTCTCCAGGGACCAAAGAATATTCCCTAAGTAGAAGCTATTTACAGAATGCTGTAATAAAACTTCTTTATTGGCTATATTGCTTAGTATGAGGGTTTGTTTTCTAAGGGTTTAACAAAACAGCACGATAAACAACATTCAACCAGTCACATGAAATGACAAAAGGCATAGAGATATGAAGACATGCAAAATTTTTTGTAAATTAATGTGGAGAATCACTGCATATTAGTTTTATACAATATTTCTTGTGTCCCTTAATTTTTTTAAAAAAATAACTACATAAGAAATTCGAGAGAGCCACCAGTCCTTGGACAACTCTGAATAAGTTAGATCTGGTTCAAGTTCTGTCTCCCACATAATAAATGTGTGACTATGGACAAATCCCATAACCTCTCACCTTCTCAGTTTACTGATGAGTTATTTATCTGCATCTATGAAGAAAGCTTTCACATTAGGAATTCACTTTGTCAATGAAGCAAAAACAATTAAATCCCAGGATAACATGAGATTTAAAATACCAGGTCTGAGAGTGCTACAGTTTTTTTTCCTAAAGTCTCAGGGCAAAACACTTGCTTTTCTGTTCCATGTAATTTTTTTGGTAACAGAATGAGTACTACTTACTTTATAAGAGTACTATCATTGCCTTTACACTTTGTACAATTGTTTGAGGACCTCATTTAGCTGTCATTAGAAGCCCAGAAGTAGATGAAGGTCAACAGGAAGGGATCTTCCACATTCTTCTTACCTAATTTACTGTTAGCCTTTTATGCCATATCCTGAGACTCCATCAATAATGTGGTCAGGGATTATAAAACAATTATACAATATATGTACATGTGTACATATATGTGTGTGTATGTGTATGTAAAATTATTATACAAAAAATTTCTGGTGTGTGCCACCACTGCCTGGCACACAGCAAGTGCTTCTTGACTTGAATTGTGTAAGAGACCTAAGAAATAATTTTCTTTCCATTCCCTTTCAAAATGACATCATTAGAGAGATAACTTCACTTTTCCTAAAGAAACACATGGAAATTTATCAGAAAATATTTTGTAATTTACCTAAGATTGCTCAGCAACACTTTTGCAATAAACATAATTAAGATATTAACCAAGCCCTATTACCACATAACAGAGTCTCTTTAGAGACAGAAATCCGATTTCCTTTGTCAAATTAAATGTTTATTTAAGAAGCTAGGCACTACAAGTAAATACAATTAAGAGATAATTTTCAACAATTTCCCAGCAATATTTCTAGCTTTTTTCAACTTATTCAAAGGTATTTCAGTAAGGGAGCAATCCTCCTTCTTTAAGAAACCAACCAGTCACAAGAGAAACTAAGTCTTAAGCCACCTCTCTGTCCTGGAAGAAACAAGAGCAAACAAGAGAACAAATGGGTATTTCCCGAAACCTACTAAACCATATTGATTAATAGGAGAAAAATAGTGTTTGAGAGGCTGAATGAAGCCAGTTCAATATAATAAGTATTAGCAGCAAAAGTGAGCCATATATAAAAAACATTACCCAAGGATCTTTATATTACTTAATGTTAAATCACCATATCTGATAAAAAAAAACAGCTTCCCTTCCCTTCTCTCTCATTTTCTTTCCTTTCTACTAATCTTTAAAGTGTGGTAGGGAGCTCAGTGAAAGATTATCTTGAATTTAAAGCTTTTGTTTTGGGCTCAAACTCTGCCTACCAGCTACTCAGAATTACAGTTTCATTTGCCAAAGACATTAAGATACAAGAAAACAAAACACACCAAAAAGATTTGTTTGGAGTTTCAAAATATTTGGTAGTCACTTTAGAATTATAGTTAGAACAAGACAGACAGATATGAGGGGTTAAAAGAGAGAGTTGCTAAGCAGCAAAAACATATTTTTCCACGAAAAAGGGGAGGCAAAATTAAGTAAGATTAATTTCATGATTTTTTTCCTTGCCACAAAATTCTCTTTACCACAGAAGAAGTGTATAATCTCAACTAAACTTTCAGAAAAATGTCTTTGGCAGTTTGTAACCTAATAGACCATGATTTAATTGAAAGATATTTGGATATTTTTAAAAGGATATTTGATTTGGGAATGTTCTAAAGCTTACTTAAATTAAATCAATTCAAGAACAGAATAATCAAGAAACATAGGAAAACTCAAACTAAATAGATTGCTGAATGATGAATCACTGTAGTATATTTCCTCAAAGTGGAATATGTGACATAAATGATTTTGAGGTGATGGAGTTTTGGCTTTATCAAGGCAGCAGTAACCTTTCTTTTGTAAAAAACGTAGGCATCTCAAGTACCAATTTAGGCTCTACTTCCATTGTGTTAGTTAATCATTCTCTTTTATCTTATACTTGACCAATTCCTCATCCCCAGTTCTTCAAATAAATACTTAAAACATGTTACAGAGAGAAAAACGTGGGACCAAGATGGCACAATAGAGGATTACAGCCTACAATGAAATATTCTCCTCTAAATAATTTCAAAATATTGTCCTGAATTATGAAGTAGCATAGCCCACAAAAGCTCAAAATGAGAGACATTTTTCCAGCCCAAGACAAATTAGGAAGTCAGAAGGAGAAGTCTCTGATACTGGGGTGGAGACTAGCCAAGAGCCCATGCAGCAGCAACACCAGAAGTAGGCCTCCGAGGCATCTGCAGCAGCAGCAAGAGCAGCTTCAGGTGTTCTTAGCCCAAAGGTAGAATGGAGATTATACAGCTGGTTACAAAGAGATTACAAGGGACCTCTTCATTAGTACTGGGTGCAGGAACAGGAACCCTTTGATAACACCATTACCTATACAGTTGTGTGTCATGGTTACAAGGTGGCATGTTGCAACTGAAGCTGCAAGAGAGCAAGGCCCCTGCTCTCTTGAGAGCACAAGTGCTCCTCTCTGCCCTGTCCCAGCAAGGAGCTCATATAGTCATAAGGGGGGAGGGGGGAGAGGAGCACTTGTAATCTCAAGGGAGCAGGGATCCAGTCACAGTTCCAAGGCAGAGAGGAGGAGTGGTAGCTACAAAGAAGTAGGGGATCTTGCTGAATGAGTGTCAGAACAGAGACCAGAAAAATGGTGACCATAACTCTCTGGGGATCATGCCTGGAAGCACTGAAAACTTCCCCAACTCTATGTGAAAACATTAGAGCAAAAAAGTCTGAAGCTTGGTACAGTGTTCCAGTCCAATTTTAACATAAAGTTTTTTTTATTTTATTTTAACATAAAGTTCAAGAAATGGGCTGGAAAAATGACCAAACAATAAAAAAAGAACCTGACCATAAAAATCTAATATGATGACAAGGAAGACAAAGACAAGCTCACAAGAAGACAATGATATATAAACAGTTACAAAGTCTGAAAGAAAAATTTAAATTGGAAATAAGCCCAACAATAATTCCTGTAAGAGCTTTAAAAAAAAGGCAAAAAATAGGATTAAGAAAAAGAAAAATTAAGAAAAAAATGAAAGCAAAGCAAGACAACTGTGAAGACAAATAATAGCTCCTTAAAAGAAGCACAAAAAATACTAAAGAAAATGATATCTTAAAAGACAATTATCCAAATGGTAAAAGAAGTACAAAACCCCACTGAAGAAAAGAGCTCCTTAAAAAGGAAAATTGGCCAATGGAAAAAGAGGTACAAAAGCTCACTGAGAAAAATAATTCCTTAAAATCAGAATTCAGTAAGTGGAAGCTAATGACTCCATGAGACATCAAAAAGCAATAAAATTAAGTCAAAAAAATGAAAAAAATTGAAGAAAATGTGAAGAAGTCTCATCTGAAAATCATCCAACTTGAAAAATAGATCAAAGAGAGATAATTTAAGAAATACTGGACTTCCTAAAAACCATAATCAAAAAAGATTTAGAAAAGGACCCACATATACAAAAATATTTATAGAAGCTCTTTTTGTGGTGGCAAAGAATTAGAAATTGAGAGACTATCCATCAACTGGGGAATGGTTGAACAAGTTATGGCATATGATTTTCATGGAATACTATTGTGCTAGAAGAAGTAAGAAGCAGGATTGTGTGGGACAGAGATGACCATTGCCCAAATAAAAATAAGCAGAGATATCTCCAAGTAGAGACAGGAAGGATTTAATTCTTTCTTCTTGTAAGAAGGGCAGTCTTGCTACTAGAGGCAGTCTAGTAGAAGAGACAAAATATAAAATGCAAAGCTTGGTTATATATACAGAAAACCACCCCTTTCTCCCCTCTCTTGCTCTGTCCTGTTAGGAACTGATGCGTACAATCTTAACTGCAAAAATTTGCTGGCATTGCAGGTGAAATGTCAGTAATATCAAAAAGCAGAAGGTACATGTCTAGTGGACATAAAAACAGATAAAATATGTCATCAGTATCAACTTAGATATGAAAGCAGAAGATAAATTTTCTAACATTATCAATATAGATATGAAAGTAGACAATATTTTATGAATCATGGGGATTTTAGGACATGGTGACTTGCCTGGGGTTCCGCAACAGGATTTCCAATTTTATATTTGTACAGATCAGATGGTGGTCAGTGGAAACAAGTCTGGAACATTTGGGCCTGTGGTTAAATTTGCAGGGTCTGTGCTTTCCCCTCCTACGCATTAGCTAAGCTTAGCAAAAACTTCAATTTATGACCAGGGAAGTAAGGCAAGGGTGCCAGGCACCCAGCCCAGGTTGCTAAGTCTTTGGTACTTTTATACAATTCTGTTCAGATTTCTGAAATGTTACTTGAGAAGTTTTCACTTTTATTCCATTCAGGATGCTTTCAGAAAAACCTGAAAAGACTTATATGAAGTGATGCAAAGTTAAATGAGCAGAACCAGGAAAACATTGTATACACAAATATTGTAATGATGATCAACTGTAAAAGACTTAGCTACTCTGCTCAATATAATCTTTAAAGATAATTCCCAAGGACTCATGATAAAAAATGCTATCCACCTCCAGAGAGAGAACTGGTTAACTCTAAAAAATACAATTTCCAAAAAAAAACCATGTTATAAGTGTGTTCGGACTGATTGGCCCTTATTAAGTTCCCACGTATATTGACTCTGCCCTGTACAAGTCAGAAAGTAAAAAGAATTCTGTAGTTCCAGTTTAGAATAAGTTTTAAGCCTTTATTTGCATTAATTATGTTATTAAAAAAAAAAAACCTGTTCATCTGGATACCTGTAAATACACACTTTCTCTTTGTATTGGAAACTAAATTGTTTTCTAAGTTACAAAATATTTTCCACTCCTAATCCTTACACCAGCTTTTGTTATGAGTAAGGCAGCTTTTATTTGAGCATTCTTCATTTTACAGAAGTAGAAACTATGGTAAGAGGTTTTAGTACCAGAAACCATGTATAAGACTATTAATTAAGCAGTCAATGCCTACTATGTGCTAGGCAATTTGCTACCTACTGGAGATACTAAGACAAAAATGGAATTACCCCTGCCTAAAGAGAATACTAATCTAGTTTTCCAATGCTCAGAGAAAGAGGCAAAACATAATTCTGGAAGCTACAAAAGGCTTTTACCATAATACCTGGATTTTAGCCCAAAGTCACTTAAATGTTTCTATGCCTATTTCTACCTCTGTAAAAATAAAATTATGCTAACACCACTTTCCTGTCTAATCCAGGGGTTGTTGGAAGATTACTAACATCAAGTACTTTTTAGCATGTAAAATTTCACAAACAAATGAAGAGCTACCCAAATCTACATTGTTTTTGCAATCACATCATTAATACATGAATTAAAAGTCACAATAACTTAGCAAAAACTGGCTTTAACACTACAGCCTATCAGAAAACAGTCACTCAGCAGGCTCTAAAATACTATTCAAATAGTATATTTGAGTGGCTCCACAGAACTTTCTGGGCCAGCACTTTCAGGAGCAGCCCAACTAGAGCTGCCCCACTTTCCACAACTCCCAACACACATACTAGAGTCACCATGGACAAGAAAAGGTATTGAGGTTTGAGTTGGAGGAGTCCCCTCTAAATCACTGCGTATCAGATGAGAAATTCCTAGTTCTCAGTGTAGAAGGGGGAGTAGGGAGACCCATTACAAAAATCTTAAGAGATAAAGACAGCAGAGACAAGAATTATAACTGAGCTCTCTAACACAACTCCTCCACAAAGATCTAGAAAAAGCCGCAAACCCAGTCCTGATCATGAAATTAAAAAAAGAAAATGTTCATTGAACCATGTTTCTTCCAGTGTAGGTCTGCAGAGGGAGACAGACAAGGTTTCTTAGCCCTGGGGATGTGCACAAGTAGAGCATTCCAGTCCGCAGAAACTGAAAGGACAGAGGCAGAGATTAAGACCAATCTAGGAGGACTCCAATGTAGCACAGGCTGCAGTAACAATGCCAACTAGCAACTGTGTTGTCTACTACTCAGTTTTGATATCACAGGTCCAGGATGGACTCAGGCAGGGACCTGTGCCAATGGGTGATGTTAAAGAATAAGAAATAGTTGTGGGCCCTATACTGTGTACTGAGTGAAGAATAAATTCAGAACTAAACAATAACAGTGTGGCTCTGACCCTTTTTGCTGAGTAGGGTATCAGTTCAGATTCCAGCACAGTCTGAAGCTTGCAGTGGAATATCTATGAATCTTGACCAAAAAGAAGCCTGAATATTTGTAACTGAACCAGCAGAGCTTTCCAGATGGATAATAGTGACTGGCACTCTAACAGTGTCAAGATCAAGAAATGAGTTGCTCAGATTCAAACCCAGGTCAGTAACTTGCAGAGCTTAGAAGAGAAAGGCAATGACCAGACCTTGCCCTGGCTCAGACTACTCTGAGAAAGCTGAAAGCTTGTCCAAAGGCCCCCAGCCTGAGATGTATTTTAAAACTAACTTGTTTTCTAAGTTACAGAATTTAGTTACAAGAGCTTAGAATAACACAATATTCAACACTCCCAGGAAAGCAACATCGAGATCCAAGAAGACAAAAGGTTAGCCTAGACATTCTCCCCTGATGTGTGGCAAAGCAAAGTTCAAAGTCAGGAAATCATCTGAAAGAATAAGCAAAAGAAGAAAAAAATAATCCCACCATATTATGGTAACAGGGATGCTCAAGACAAACCCAGGAGAAGAAGAGAATGACTCTAAATTATTCATAAGCAAAGCCTTAAAGAAAAACGCTTGAGAAGTTCAATTATAATTCCTAGAAGAGATGAAGCAAGAAATTTTTTAAGCTAAAAAAATAAGTTTAAATAGAGTGCTAGAGGAAAAATAGGAGAGTAAATGAGAACTATTGAAGAAATATTTAGAAAGAAATTTTAACAGACTGGAACATAAGGTACAAAAACTTACCCAAGAATTAAACACCCTGAAGAATTAAAGTAAATTCCATTCAATCAAGCTTGGGTGGAGACAGACCCTTTTGTCTAAATTGCCCAAGACTGAGGGCAGTCTGGGTATAAAGGTAGTCTCTCAGTCCAAAGGTGACAAGATGTCACTCTTGGTCCTGCATTGTATTATTCATTCTATCATTAATTGTTAACTAATCGGGGTTGATTCCAACCCTAGGAAACAACTTCTCCATGAAAGGTATGTAAACTGTGATCCCACCACCATGACTGTCTTTGGTCTAAGAGAGATGGCCCAAATGACCATCTTTTTATAAAACTCAGAAACTATGTCTTCTCAAACCTTTTTAATCACCACATTAAAAATCACTGAACTACCTAAAAGTCACAAACAAAAGAGCCTACAGATCATATTTCAATAAAAATAGCCTAGATTTCTTAGAACTGAAGGGAAAAATGGAAATATTTTAATAGAAATAAATATCACATCTTACCTCCTGAAAGGAATTCAAAAATAAAAAGTCACCTCACATAATCTCTCTTCTGATTTCCAGACTTAGATATCCAATTGCCTTTTAGACATCTAGAAAATGTTCTGTACACATCTTGGGCTCAACATGTCCAAAATTCAACTCATCCTCCCCTCACCAACCCATCCATTTCCAAATTTCCTATTAGGGGTACCATCATCTCACCAATCACCCAAACTCCCAAACTCAATCATCTCTGACTCTTCCCTCTCCTTCATCCAATTTATCCAATGCACTGCCATGTCATTTTGATTCTACATCCACAAAACAACCAACAGCTTTCCCCTTTTCCCCACTCATACAGCCATCAATCACCCTAGTTTGGGTTTTCATTGCTTCTTACTTGGAATAGAACAATAGCTTCCTAATGGATCTCCATGCTTCAAATCTCTCCCCTCTCTATTCCATCCTGACCATAGCTGCCAAAATGATATTCCTAAAGGATAGATCTAACCTTCCCCACAAAACACTAGTGGCTCCCTATTGCCTTTAGGATAAAATATAAATCTCTGTTTGGCACTTAAAACTCTTAACATTTGGGCTACAGACTACCACTACAGGCTTATTACACGTGACTTCCCTTCATATACTTTCTATTCAAGCCAAACTAACCTGCTAGCAGTTATTCATATACAACATTCTATCTCTTGCCTCCTGCCTCTTCATAGGGAGCCCTCTAAAATGTCTTCCTTCTTCACTTCTATCTCTTAGAATTTTTAGCTCCCTTCAAAGCTCAGGTCAAATGCCACCTTGTAGTAAGTAAGGGAAGTAAGCCTTCCCTTGATCCCCACCTGTTATCACTACTCCTTGAAAATAACCGTATATTTATTTAGCTGTTCCTCATAAGAGAATATTAGTTCCTTGAGGTCAGAAATTGTTTCACTTATGTCTTTGTAGCTCCAAAATATTCTTAGCATGCTACCAGGCAAACAGTAGAAGCTGAATTCTTTCTTATTGACTGTTGACTGACTGAAGGCTGCATTTCCTTATAGAAACTGATGTTTAGGTTACATGTACCTATCCAGATCTGACAATCTATGATACTAAATAGTAAGTGATTCTTAGATGAGAGTCAGCCCTGTAGTCCTGTTTTGCTTCCTTTTTGTTTGTATATATGTTATTTGCACAATTTGAGAGTTAGAACAAATCTTAGAGATTAAATCCAACTCTCATTTTCCAGGTGAGATAACTTATGTCCAAAGGACCCAAAATAATGCTGCCAAGTGACAGGCAATGATTATAGCTCAAGCCTCTCAACTACTAGTCTGCTCCCTTTTTGACTAAACCTTGCAGTCTCTCAGGTCATTAGTCTGTTATTCTTCCCCCTTACTGTATTTCTCTGGTAACCTTGTAGAGATATATTAAAGAATTACCTTCATTCTAAAAACCAGATAAGGACACGTGCAGAAGGGGCAGGGGTAGCAACTGCCCTTCAAGATTCTCTAATAGTTCTAGCCCTAAAACAGTATGTCTAATTTTAGCTAAAACTGGACATGTTTACTCAGTCACATGGAAACTTATTTTGCATAAATACTTCAGAAATAGCTGCTAATACTGATTCTCCATCTACATGTAAATCAGTAGCAACCTGCTTCTCTAACTCTTCCACTGAAGGATGACAGAAAACTTAAGCCTAAAATAAATATAGTGTTTTCCTCTATGAGAAGATTTCCATGACTACTAAAAAAGCAATGGAAAGGAAAGAAAAGAAAATTTCTTAAAGACTCATTTTGATTTCCTAAATGTTTTAGGTACTTCCCTATTTTTATAAGTTGATTAATTTTATTTTAAAGGTCAAATAGGAAAGACCCTTTCGGAAAGCATTTTACATTAACCTGTCCAACAAGTTTTCCCCCATCCCCTGAAAATTCCTCCCAAGCCCAGACTAAGAGTAAGGTAATTGCTGCTTTCTCTGATATGTTAGGATACAGCTAGCTCTTCTGGCTGACCTATTTCTATTGTTTCCTTTGGCAGGTTTGGATGATTCAACAGCAGAGATACCATACACAATCTTTTCCTGTGACACCATATTTTGATCAGAACACATCAGTCTATGTTGTTTTACAGGTACAAACAAGAAAACTGAAGAGCCAGCAAAAGGATGTTGGCATCTGCACACACTGCTGAACAAGTCAAGTGACTTCTAAAAATGTTATCTCAGCTTATTTCTTTCTCATAGTCACATTTTAGACGAGGCAGAATTACAAAGACATGGTCTTCACTCGATTAACTAGTCTGCTTATTATAAGACATTCAGATGAATTTTTCTTGTGATTTTAACCTCCTTTTTTCAAATCAGAGTGATCTGATCTGATCTATTAAGTTCACTAAGACTGGTCAGTCCAGAGCTCACATTAACAGAAGGGTAAATCGGTGCAGGAAGTGCAGTGATAAAGACAGGAATGGGGATGCTAAAATATAAGGCCCTTAACAGGACACTGACATTTTTCAGACAAATGGCTCCATCCAGGACTTCTAAGACACCAAAATACATACCCAAGTAACTTATCTACATTTTTTCCAATCTCCTTTAAAATGAGCAACACCAAGCATTAATTTGAAGCTATGCTCTCCTTACCATGTTAAATTGCTAAGCATAATAAGAGTTTTTGGTCTTGACAAGCTTGCTGGGGAAACATCTAAGAATTAATACTGATCATAAAGCTATGTAATGAAGTTTGGTGATACACATTCAAAGTTGTAGGAATTCAAAGGAAAAGGATCATAGATCAACATCTTGAGGTGGAAGTGACCCTTGGAGGCAATCTAGTCCAATCCCTTCATTTTAAACACAAAGTAATTTTGGCTCAGACCAGTGAAGACACCACAAATAGCAAGAAACAAAGGTGTCACACCAGAGATATGCCACACTGTGTGAGGTTCAGACCAAAAATGCTCTAGGAGTTTAGAGAAAGGGAGGCTAAAATAAAGAAAAAATGCTTTATGAAAATGATTGGACTTTGGCTGGGCAGGTTTTGGATAGGTGAAAGAAAGGAAACAGAATTTTGATTAAAGGGCAATAATACAGGCAAAAAAAGCATGGAGGCAGAAATAAGCATGGCAATGTTTACAGGATGAAACTGATAGAGCCAGAAATAGATAGTAAAAAATATTGAGAAAAATTTGGTTGGTCAGAAAAGTCCCTATAAGGCAAAAAAGAATGTATTTCTTTTTTTGTTTGTTTCTTATATTTTTATTTATTTATTTTTAAACATTTATTTATTTACTTTTAGTTTACAACATCAGTTCCACAATCCCTTGAGTTTCAAATTTTCTCTCCCTCCTTCTCCTTTCCCCTTCACCCTGCCCCCTCCCTGCCATGGCGGCATGCAATCTAGGATCTACAAATAAAGAACATTGAAGTAATTTCTATGAAGGCAACAGACCACAGTCTTATAAAATAGTACCATAATCATTAAATCTATGAACTTAAGTGCCCTGAGAGCATAATCCTATCTGTTTCCCCAGCATTTACCACAGTGGACTGTGCAAAGTAGGAATTTATTGAATGGCTTTTTAAAAAATTTAATAATAATTCATTTAAGTAGCAATAGGAAAGGGATGAAGTTTTAGGTGCTAGAGAAAAGATTGATGATACAACCATGCATTCATTTTTAGGAATTTAAACAATATCGAAAACTGTCCTTCACCCAGAACCTAAACAGCTAAAGAATCCAAGTGTCTACTGCATAGTCTGAACAGTGAAAATAAACTCTTGGTCATAATGATGGCTCTTGGGCAAAGTAATATCTAAACAATCTAAGAAAGCTTAAAGTAGACTCAGCATAATTTACTGCATTCTAATGCTCTAAAAACAGGAAGTCCTTGAAATTACATATACAATAATTATTATTTCATCACAATATCCAATTAACCTTAACTCTCTATTCTACAATGATTTTGGATAAATGAGGGTAAAAGCAGGCTTAAAATATAATGATATTTTAATATCTATAAATAAATTACATGATATTATAAGGTAAAGAGAAGGAAGAAAAGCCTTTCCTCATTCTTTCTAATAACATTATCATGAGTTTATCAATGCTACTTTCTTTTGTCTAGGGCAACCTGCTAGTCATCAAGGAACCAAGTCACTTAATATTCCTTTTGGAACTCCCATTAAAAACTCACATTTCATGAAAGTCGTCTCTGACTTATATCTTGGAATAAAAAGTCAAGTTTTTTTTGTATCAAAAGGGATACTGAAGAGTGAAACTTCTGTTATCCCCCTGCAAACTTTCCATTTCTCCCCTGGGGCCTCTGAGGCTTGCTGATGACTCTTCCCAGACTGGACTGCCAGCTCTTCACTGAATCCATCTCAAGTTCTCATAAATGTCTTTTTCTTTTGTCATTGCCTTTTAGCAGATGTTATTAATAAATATTCATCTAAAACGCCTTATAGAATGCACAGTTCGATTAAAATCTTTTGCTATATAAATGTAAAAGAGCTTAATCAGAAGAAAGTCATTGCTTTCAGTAATGCAGTCAAGCGGTGCAATGATGGATGTGGTGCTAGTAGCAAGGCTTGCTGACATCCCAGCGTTAAGCCATGTCAGTCAGAGGAGATAAGAGGCTCCAAAACCTGTGGGAGAAGAGACTACTGTGGAAAAAAACGGGGAATAAATAAGACTAGTTACATTAATGAGTCTTCTTAAGAAAGCTTTCCCCCTTTTTAACGTAATTTTATTTTTTATTTTATTTATTTTATTATTTTATTATTTTTTTATTATTATTTTTATTTTTTTATTTTTTTATTATTTTATTATTTTTTTTTTATTATTTCAGTATTAAGTATTTTTTTAATCTGCCCCCCCCCTTACTACCTCCTCCTCCCATGGAACAACTATAAAAAATTTTAAAAAAACAAATCTCTTAACAAATTAGGTGCACTGTCCAACAAAACCAAAATCCCACATTAGCATGCCCAAAAATATATATTTCTTTCTGCATTACATATTCCTTATACATTATAAATGGAATGTATCCTCTTTACTCTGACTCCTATTTTATCACTGTATTGATCAAAGTTCTAAAGTCTTTCAAAACCGTTTTTCTCTATGATGTTCTACTTCTGCTCACTTTGCCCTAAGTTCAAAAAAGTCTTCCCAGTTTCCTCTGAAATTGACCACTGTATCATTTCTTATGGCACAATAATATCCCATTATGTTCAAAAACCACAATATGTTTACCCATTCTCCAAGAGGAGGATCCACCCTTGGTTTCCAAACATTTTCTACCACAAAATATTTTTGTACATAAATATTTTTGTACATACAGGTCCTTTTCCTCTTTCTTTGATCCAAGAGTACACACAGTTTAATAACTTTCAGGACATACTTTCAAACTGTTCTCTAGAATGGCAACACTATTTACACTTCTACCAATAATGCATTTCTGACATTCAGAAAAGATAAGGGACATTGTACCTTTGTTGTATATCCTTGTTTTGTTAGGACAAAGTAAACTTTCTTTTTTTAACTGTTCAATGATTTTGGAGTGCCTAATCTTGTCCTAACATTGAATTTCAACTGATAGGGTACTGGCATTAAGCCTGTCTATAACTACTGAGTTACGTAAGTTTATTTTATTATTTTTATTGTTGAAAAATTAGCACATGACTTTATCATTATAATTGTCTTTTTGTTTTCAGCTTCATTAATTTCTTCTTTCATTTTCAATATTTTTACTTGCTAATTTAGTTGGACTTGTGATTGTTCAATTTTTTTTAATTACACGCCCAAATCATTTATTTATTCTCTCTCTTTTGTTGATGAAAATATTTAGAGAAAGAAAATTGCCCCTCAGAATTGCTTTAGCCATATTTCATAAGATGTGGTGTATTGTCTCATTATCTTCATTTTTAAATGAAATTTTCTGTTTGTATAACTTGTTCCTTAGCCCACTAGTTTTTTATAATAAGTTATTTAGTCTTCAATTGACATTTTGGGCTTTTCTTTAAGGGCCTTTTAAAAATATAATGTTATTGAATTGTGATCAGTAAGTTATATTCAGTATATCCGCATTTCTATGTCTTTTGGTGAAATGTTCATGCATCAATGCATTGGTCAGGTTTTGTTTTTTTTAATGTGTCATATATAGTTGAGAGTATATGACTTCCTTTCTCTTCCCATTCAGGAACCAGCAGATAGAGCCATCATCTGTAATTTTATTCAGGTCTTTGGTTTCTTTCTTGTTTGTCTTTTGGTTATATTTATCCAGGTTTAAACAGGGCTGAGGATCCCCCCGCTTATAGTCTTACTATCTATTTTTCCTTCAAATTCAATTAACTCCTCCTTTAAATATTTAGAAAATGTTATTAAGTATGCATGGAGATTAAGTATTGATATTGATTCATTATACAGGGTGCCTTTAAACATAATGTGATGTTCCTGCTTCTCTCTTTTTATTTTACCTATATTTACTGTAGCCTCATCCGAAATCATTGATTGCTACCTCTTTTGTGTGTTTAGCTGAAGCTTGATAGATTTTGCTAGAGACTTTCTTTTTAACTCTGTGAATCTTTGTGCTCAAGTGCGTTTCTGGTTAAACAACATATTTTATCTCTTTCTAATACATTCTGCTATCATATTCCACTTTATAGGAACATTTTATAGAATGCAATACTATTAAGATATTTTGTTATAAAACTCAAATAGTTCCAACAAGATGACCATTGTTTTCAGTAATGTAGTAAAGTGGTGAATACAATGGACCAATACTAACTTCTCACTGATATCCGGGGTTAAGGCATATCAAGCAGAAGAGATATAAGGCTCAAGGGTACATAATATTACTTTGAAAAAGACTGTGAAAAAAAATAAGAGCACTTACTATAGTGAGTCTGTTTCAGAATGTGCCAATTTCCTTGTCATACCCACTTAGATGGTTAACATTCTAAAATCAGAGCCCAATCTCTCACTTAAGACAATGCATTGAGCCATCTTTCAGTGAGAAAACTCAATGCCAAAAATTCTCTACCGGTTTGTATCAGATGTGTTTGATGGGGAGAGAACTTAAATCCACCTCTAAATTTATTCCTTAGCTCATAATTCCCTTCTTTTGCTCAATGTGAATCAAACTCTTGTTTGATTCTGAACTAAAAAACAAATGAAAGTAATTATACTTATTTAACTTCAAAAATAATACGTGAGTGCCAGTTTAAACTTTAATATGGGGGGGGGGGGAGAAGGCCTCCTGTGGGGCACAGCAACTGCCAATTCTACCTTTTGCTCTTGGAAGAGGGAATGAAAACAAGAAACAAGAATGTCTTTGTATATTCCAATCCCTTAATGGGGGGTACTACATTACCAACTGTGGTAGATGTAAAATTTATTAAAGTTGAATAGTCTCTGACAACAAACCTGGTTTTTCTATAAAGGTAATGAAATCTTCCTGGAGAGCAAGGCTTGGACTATTGATGCAACTTTCTGGCTGCTTAAGGAACAAAGAAGCCCAGGGCAGCAGTGGTAGAGACTTAGCTGATGTCCCACTGTCATGGGAGTTAATAAAGCCTCTTTTGATAACATGTTAAATGTAATGGCAAGGGGAACTGTACCTAATGGAAACAAACTTGCTTCCTGGTTGAATATCTTGTTATCATTAAGTAAATGTCTTTTGTAAAATATTATATGGTCTATGAGTGTCTTATTTTGTTTCAGTCTTGATCCTAAAACCATGAGACTGGTCTGAGTCAGGTCTAAGTCAAAATACCAATTCATCTTCTTTCCCCAAAATAATGATTTTAGAATGCAATACCATCCCATGCATTTCCATAATAAGCAAATAACCAGACCAATAAGCTAAAATAGGTTTAATGCGAATTTGTATAGTTAATACATGTGTGAATTAGCAAACACAATTGTGGGGTTTTTTCCTTACACTAGAAGAGATCATCTCCAGAAGTTGGAATACTATTAAAACCAACCCAAAATATTAGAGACCTTCCTCTAAAGTCTTTTTTACATTTCAGAGGTATTAGTGCAAAAGTTGGACTAATGGCACTATGCTCATCTTTTTCTCTTGCTCTATAACCTACCTTCCTTCTTTTTCTATTACACCCAAGAAGATCTCTTCTTGCACAGAAGTGTACATTCATAATACCCATCATGTGTCTCTTTACTGCCTTTTGGGTCAGCTGTAACTTTGATTCATCAGAGACTATGATTGTCCATGATTTACTGACAGTCATTAAACATCACCAAGAGAACAAATGGTCTTAAAAATGGATTTGTTCAAGAGCAGCATGAGATCATTTTAAATGCTGTGAAATAAAATAGAGTCCAGCTTGCTCTCTTCTTCCTTTATGACTTCCAAATTCTCCTCACTTTTTTCACTTCAGAAACCAGAATTTAACCAGAAAGAAACTTCTGACCATATAACCAAAGGGCCAATAGGTTGAATACTTTTAAAGTGTTTATGGACTTTAAAAGTTTATAGTAAAGTATAAAGAAAAACTTCACTTAATCTCTCTCTCTCTCTCCATATATATATTTGTATGTATGTATGTATATAAAATTAGGGAATGGATGCATCATTCATTATTAACTGGAACACAAATTTTGCAAGGTGTTTTTATAAATGTACCTTGTCTAACTAGACCTAAGAAAAAGAATTAGCAAAGTCAAGTAGATTTCTATTTATAAGTTTACTTCAAGGTAATTATTTTTTGTTTCAAGTAAAAATATACTTTAAAAGACAGTAGTACCCAAAAAGTAAATGATAGTATGGATTCTCACAGGTAGATTTTCATGTCTCTTCTCCCCACTCTCCATTACTAACATTAATTTAGTGGTATTTTTCAACTTTGTACACCTAGCACAGTCCTTTGCACAAGTAGGCAGAACAAACATTTGGTGAATTGAACTTAATTTCATTTTCCAGCAGGAGTCTAAGTTCCAAAAAATCAATTTATGTATTGATAAAATTGGTATTCTATGGAACTCTACTCATCTTCTGTGCTCTTAGACAAGTCCACCCAGACCTTTTATGGGCCCAGTTCCCTTACCAAAATAATTAAAGGTGTGGGATAAAATATCTTTAAGATTCTTTTCTAAAGCTCAAAGATTCTGTGGGCCTTAACTTAGCAAACAACTATTCTTCACAATAGGACATACGGGAGGAACATCATTATCCTTTCCTCTGGAATTCTGATTCTCTGACCATTATTGACTGAGAAAGGTGCTATTTAAGAAAAGTTAAATCTATTAGTGAACATTTGCTAAAGACTTAATTAGTACAATTGTAGTCAAGACTCCTACCAACTAAAAAACATTAGAACTACAAATGAATAAAAATATAGATCAAAGTTCAATTAGTGAATTTTTTTTTTTACCTGGTAGACTTTTAACTTTATTTGGTCTTTCTCTGTAACACAAAGTCTGGGTTTCAGGGACCAAATCTTTTAGAAAATAGTATTTTGCTACTTTTGGGTAGTTTATAAACTCAGTTTTAAGGGTTTAGTCATTTTATAGATTTGGTCTTCAAATTATCTAAGTCTGTTCAGTGCAATAACTTTCATTTTTTTAAAAATTCCTACCAAGATAACTAAAAACACACAACTAGGACTTAGAAATGCAAAAGATTGAGGCACAATTAGTACACGGAACTAAAGAGGCTAAGAGCTCTGTCTTACACCTAGCCTTCAAACTGAAGTCTTCATTACATCACATGAGTACGATAGATAAGATCAGCCTTGTCTTTTCTTTTTCCAAGTAAAAGAAGAAAATGTAGAGGCAGTATACTGCATCAGCTGACATGAAAGCATTATCTTATCCATCCTCATGAGAGACTAGTAACACTGACAGAACAAGCCTGATGCACACATACGTAGACACTTGATTTATTTTACTTAAAGAGCAAACAAAAAAACCCAAACAAACCAGAATTTTCTAGTTCCTTCCCCAACTCCCCAATCACACCAAAATAACCAGATTTTGCAAATACTTGAGTCCAAAGAGGGACCAGATTTTTGAAAGTTTGTGAAATATGAAATTAACAGAATAAAAAAAAGTCAACTTTTTCATACAATTTCTTTAAAAATAATCACTTCTCTGGAGGCAGATGGTGGTGCAGTGAATAGAGCACCCGCCCTGGAGTCAGAAGGACCTTAGTTCAAATCCGGCTTCAGACACTTAACATTTACTAGCCATGTGACCTCAGGCAAGTCACTTAACCCCAACTGCCCTGCCTTCCCCCCAAAAAATGTGACCTCAGGCAAGTCACTTAACCCCAACTGCCCTGCCTTCCCCCCAAAAAAAAGCAGAAATAAAAAAATAATCACTTCTCCCAAATAAGGGTTAAGGACTCTTTGAAAGAGAATGAGTAGAAAACAATGATAATCTTAATTGGTTCCTCCTATCAGCAGCTGGAGGAGAGAAGCATTAATAAAACCTTCTACTTGGCCTGTTAAATACTAGAGGACACTGATTCACTAAAGTGGATGTGAATCTTGAAAAGCCTCTCCCACTGAACACGCTACACTGACATTCCATATAAGGTATATAAATCTGTAATGAAATCTTTCTGGGCTATGGAACCAACCAGGAAGAAATGTTTCCACTATTCAGGGCTCTCTGGCTGATCTATACATTTCAGCATCTCAAAAAAAGTCTGACAGTTAATAAGCATCTTGGTCTAGTTAGTATCTCTTCATTATTCGTCTCCACTCCAGTCTTTCTGAGGTGTTTGCTATGGTCACAGAACTGAAAAAGCTAGGGATGGGAAGAACAATGTTTCAGGGAACTGTGCTTGGATGTCAAGGTGAAAGGGCAAGAGGATCTGAGTATCTCTGCTTTTTTTTTTTTTTTGATACTGACATTATCATCCACTAAAAGAGGAGAGCAAAAGGTGGGTGGGTGGGTCAAGATAATCAGTTAAGTGCATTAGTTGCTTTTGCTCCCTCTGTTCATAAATCCCCTTATTCCATTAAGATAATAAAAGAGAGAGACAGTTTCATGATCCAAAACTGTAGGTTCACCTCACTTTAAACAAATCTAACCAAAAAATCTAGGTTTTATAAGACAAATAAAAGTATTGGGAGATTTTCTCTTTTATGAAAGAATTAATATGAAGCATGCTACGCATTCTCGTGATGCACTCATGAGACAGAATGAGCCACACATTTTTTGACAAGGCAAATGTATGCATTGATTTTTCTTGTTTATAAATATTTATTACAATAATTTTTGTCTTTTTGGGGAGGGCAAGGATCCATTCCCAAAGGGGAAACTGATAAAAGTGTTAGGGGGAAAAGGAAATAAAAGTCACTGGAGCATTTTTTTTAATGCACAAAGGAGAAGAGTTACAAGTAAGTGCAAAGATAAATGTAGAAAAACTGGACAGCTTTGAAAGTAACATACTGAACTGCATACATGTGTGTGTTTGTGTATATGTGTGTACACATTCATATATATGTATATATACATATACATATATATATAAAAAATAAGCAAACTACGTTTATAAAGATTTATGGTCTTACATACGTAAAAAGGAAAAGATTCATCAAAAAATCCTTTAAAACAGAAAGATTTCTTAAAACATTTTAAATTATTCCATTTTTAAAAGTTTTTCTTTAAGAATAATATGTAATATGAGGCACTTCATACAGAGTGCATCTGATTTCCCTGGCAGCACAAAAGGACCAGCAAATATATTTATTTTTTCAAAGCTGAATTTCAAGAAAGTACACTAACATTCTAGTAAGGACAAGACTGAGAAATGAAAGAGTCTATTTTGTCTGGTGTCTGGATATCTTGGAAATTTTCTTCAAGAGTTAGAAGGCACTGAAAGTAATGTACGCTGAACATCACAAAAAGTGAAAGTTGTTATTCCTTAATGGACAGAAAATTATAGGTATCTGTATAGCTTCTATGGGAAAAGAAAAAAAGGAGAAAAAGCAAAGGAAGAGAGAAGAAATAGAGCTGAACAAGGAGAAGAAGGAAATTATACCAGCAATTGATTCTGAACTTGTAAAGAAGGCCAGAATTCGAATTATGGGAGGCAAAAGCAAAAGAGAAGAAAATCTGAAGGATAAAAACCTTTAGGTGATGATTGTACTTCCTTCTTCTGTAAGAAAAGACTGGAGGGGCGGCTAGGAGAGGCAGTGAGTAGAGCACCGGCCCTGGAGTCAGAAGGACCTGAGTTCAAATCCAGCCTCAGACATTTAACACTTACTAGCCCTGTGACCTTGGGCAAGTCACTTAACCCAAATTGCCCTGCCCTCCCCCCTCAAAAAAAAAAAGACTGGAGAAAAGGGAGAGGATCAAGCAGGATTAAGAAATAACAATTGAAAGAAAAGGTATTTGATGAGGAAAAAAAAGAAAAGGTAACTGGAACATATTAGAAGGTAAAGAAAATTGCTAGAATGTCCTGGTGAATAGTGGACCAGATAGTAGAATAGTGGCATGGGATAGAATGTGGCTTTTTCCCTGGAAGGAAGGAAGAGAGGAAGAAGAGAAGAAAAAAAAGAAGGGATGGATAGAGGGAAAGATGGATGAAGGGAGGGAGGAACGGAAGGAAGAAATAAGCAATAATATAGCATGTATGATGTGTTAGGCATTGTCTCAAGCACTTGTTGTTAAGACTATGGGTTGGTTGTAGGGACAAAAACTAACAACTAGGATGGAGTCAAGTTGCTGGAGCAAAATGAGCATTCTAGTCAAATTCTCCCAACATTCCCCTCCAAACAACATTAAAATAATGTATCAAATCAGATTTTGGAGTAGCATACCAAAGAGTGAAGTTAGATATATTTCTAGCCCAGGACAATTTAGGAGTCAGAATGAAAGGTGTATGGCATCAGATTGGTTGAAAATGTATCATTAGGGCAGTTGGTAGGGAAGACAGCAGGCAGCGATTCTGGGAGATCCCACCACCCAGAGAAAGTAAAGAGGACTGGACAACAGGTAAGAAAGAGATACACGGGTCACCTGTGCTAGTACTGAGGGTAGAAGTGAGCTGTTTGGCAACATCATTGCCCATTATCAGAAGTTAAGTGTTTATATTCATAATGCATCAGGGTCCTTCATGTGGAAGAACCAAAACACAGATCAGAGCAACGACCATACCTCTCCTCAAATCACACCACTTTGGAAGCACCAAAAACTTACAGAACTCCAGATCTAGCTGTGAAAATAGCAGGATAACCTGCCCCCCAAAACAAACAAACAAAAAACCACCTAAAGGTTAGGAGAGTGATTCCCTCCCACACAGACAAAAATGAGTAGAGCCCAACTCTCATATAAAGTTCAAAATCAAGAGCCTGGAAAAAAGAAGCAAACAAAAATAAAAGAATCTGACCACACATTCCATTATGATTGAAAGTGAAGACACAAACTCAGATGAAAACATCTATAAGCAAAGCATCAGATAAAAATGCAGACTGGAAATAAGCCTAATGAGAATTACTAAAAGAGTTAAACAGATTAAAAAGGGAGCAAAAAAGTTTTTTTAATCAAGTAAGAACAGTAAGGAAAAATTCTGAAAACAAATGAGAGGAATACCAAGGAAATTATCAAAAAAGAAAAGTCAGGGACTCACCTAAGCTCTAAAAACCCACTTTAAAAAACTTTAAATAAAACCTCAAAACAAATTCTGAAGTGGCAGGACTCACAAAAGGAAGGGGTGAAACAAATTTCCAGCATAGGACTACTTAAAAGATAAGCAGGAAGAGACTGTAGCACCAAAATGAGAGTAGAGAGGAGTCAAACAGAGACTATGCTCCAACAAACCAGCAGTAGGCAATGGGGGCCACTGAATCAGTAGCCACATTGGTGCTTTGTGAACCTCTCAGCTCACAGATGGTAAAGGGATCAGAAAATTGGTCTGAAGGAGATTACAAGGTTCTTTGTTGGCACCAAGGGCAGGACTCTTTTGCATTATACATATGTGGATCTGGGTCTCAATCCCAGGGTGAAGAGGGGCAGTAGCACACCAGAATTTTCAGCCACGAGGGATGGTCATAGTTGCAGTGTGGAAAATAGTGTTTGTGGTCACTCACAGACTATAGCACAAAGTAGGAAATCACTAAACACCTTAGATCTTGCCACCTTGGAAGAATTGAGAACTTATAGGTCCCCAGAATTATATGTGAAAAGAGCTACACAAAAAACCCTGAACCTTGGGACAGTGCCCCCTCCACTCTAGAAGCAGAATCCCACTTTACCATAGACTTAAAAATCGAGAAATAAACTAGAAAAATGAGCAAACAGCAGAAAAAGAGGTTTAGTATAGAAAAGGGAAGATCTAAACACAAAACTCAGAAGAAGACAATGAAGTCAAAACTGCTACATCTAAAGCCTCCAACAAAAATATCAATTGGCCTCAGGCCATGGAAGAGCACAAAAAGGAATTTTAAAAGCAAGTAAGAGAAGTAGAAGAAAAATTGAGAAGAGAAATAAGGGTGAAGCAAGAAAATAGTAATAATAAAAAGTCAACAGCTTAGTAAAGGAGGCACAAAAATTACTAAAGAAAATAACAGCTTAAAGAACAGAATGAGACAAATGGTCAATGAGGCATAAAAATCTAATGAAGAGAAGAATGCCTTGAAAAAGAGAATTGGCCAAATGGAAAAGGATATACCAAAATTTACTGAAGAAACTAAAGCCTTAAAAATTAGAATTGGGACAGTCAAAGTTAATGACCATCAAGAAACACTAAAACAAAAACAAAACAATGAAAAACTTCAAGAGCAGGTGAAGTATCTCATTAGAAAAACAACTGACCTGAAAAACAGATCTAGGAGAGTTCATTTTAAAGTTACCGGACTTCCTAAAAGTCATGATCAAAAAAAGAGCGTTAGACACAATCTTTCAAGACATTATCAAGGAAAACTGCCCTGATATTCTTGAACCAAATGGTAAAATAGAAACTGAAAGAATTTACCAATCACCTCCTGAAAGAGGTCCCAAAATGGAATCTCCCAGAAATATTATGGCCAAATTCCTGAGTTCTCAGGCCAAGGAAAAAATATTGCAAGTAACTAAAAAGAAACAATTCAAATATTGTGGAGCCATAGTCAGGATAACACAAGATTTAACAGTTTCTACATTAAAGGATCAGAACACTTGGAATAAGGTATTCCAGAGGGCAAAGGACCTAGGATTACAACCAAGAATCGCCCATCCAGCAAAACTGAATATAATTTTTCAGGGGAAAAAATGGACATTCAATTCAACAGAGGACTTTGAAATATTCCTGATATAAAGATCAGAACTCAATAGAAAATTTGACTTTCAAATGCAAGACTCAAGAGAAGCATAAAAAGATAAAGAGGAAATCAGAAGGAACTTAATAACATTAAACTGTTTACATTCCAACATGGGAAGATGGTACTTGTAACTTTACATCCAAATTAGTTCAAAGAGTGATTATATATACGTATATAGACAGATATACATACATATTATATGTAATACGCACACACACACACACACACACACACACACACTACACACACACATGCACACAATTCAATTGGTAATATTAATTTATCTTGCCCAACAGGAAAGTAGAAGGGGAAGAGGATAAAGGAAAGGGAAGAGCAATAAAAGGGAAGACAAATAAAAGAAGGCAGTGTCTAGAAGCAAAATAGTCTTTAGAAGAGAGATAGGATAAAAAGAGAGAGAAGGATAAACAAAAGCAAATAGCACAGAGGGAAGTACATAGCTATCATAACTGTTTATGTACATGGGATGAACTGACCCATTAAAAAAGAAGTGAATAGGCCACGAGGGAGGATGAAGATTCAGAACTCAAAATTTTTTAAAATGATTGTTAAAAAAAAATTACATGCAATTGGGAAATAGTTAAAGAAATAATTATTTTTTGTTTTTGTTTGTGCCTTTTGGAGGGAAGAAGTCAGGGCAATTGGGGTTAAGTGACTTGCCCAAGGTCACACAGCTAGTAAGTATTAAATGTCTGAGGCTGGATTTGAACTCAGGTCCTCCTGACCCCAGGGCTGCTACTCTATTCACTGCACCACCTAAGCTGCCCCAAGAAATAATTATTTTTAAAAGACAGAAAAGTACCAGAAGTACTATTAAAAATTTTTACATGCAATTGGGAGGTATTTAAAGAATTGTTTTTAAAAGAGAGAAAAGTATCCTCCATAGAAGAATGGCTGAGCAAATTACAGCACATGGAAGTAATGGAATGTTACTGAGCTGTAAAAAATGCCAAAAGGGATTATTTGTTTTATAAACCTGCATAGACTCATACCTAGTAATGTAAAAAAGACATGAGTAAAACAGTTTTTAAAGTACTACATGGAATCATATCCTTTTTTTAAATTTTTAAGCATGCAGTATTAAATGGCAGGTAATAGTTTCATTCAGAAAATTCTATTTTTGTGTTCTGTGGTGTATGGAAATACTTTTTTTGTTTGGTGTTTAAGTTCAAGATATAAAAGAAAAATAAATGGACTGATGAATTCTGAAATGAGCAGAACCTGCAGAACAATTTATGTAATAAAAACTTTTCAAAGAAAACAACTTTAAAAAAATTTAAGAAATCTGATCAAAGACCAACTACAATTATCAGAGGATCACTGAATTTAACATCGTATCTACATCTTTAAAGAGGGGTGATGAACTGAAGGTACAGAATGCAATATATATTTCCAGAAAAGGCCAATGCGGATATTTGATGCAAGGTTTTTGCATTTCTGTCTCTTAATAGGAATAGAATGGGAGTTGGAGGGTAGGGCTAGCAATAGGGTTAAAAAAAGAAGACGGTCACTGAAGCATCTTTTAAAATGCTCAAAAGGAATATCACTTAGAAATAGAGACAAAGCAGAATAGCTCTGAAAATGGGATGTTGAATTTTTGTATACCTGAAGGGAAAAGCAAACTGTCAATGGTGCAGATGTACCACTATATGTGCAAAGTGAAAGTAATGTCATTTACACAATTGCTATTGCCAGTGTCTATGACTTGGAAAAAATTGAGATTAACAGATCCATATGAAACTCATCACTTAGTAATCATAGAGGGGTTTTTTTCAGTCATCCTATATCACCTTGAACATTATTTTGTGTGGTCAAGGTAGCTTATAAACATTCAAGATTCAGTCTGGTACAACGCCTGTCAACTCTTTCCTCAGTAATCTCTGGTGGTTTTTTGTCTTTACTAATTGGTTTGTTCACTTTTTAGTTTACAGGATTCAGTTCCACAACCCTTTGAGTTTCAAATTTTCTCCCCCTCTCTCTCCTCCCCACTACCTCTCACACCCACCCCCCATTACACCATGCAATCAAGTAGAGGATCTGCAAATACTTTTACATTAGACATTAGTCAGGTTATAAAGAAGGATTGTAACAGACGGAATGAATAATGGAAAAGAAGAAATAGAATCAAACAAGAAAAAGAATGAGAGCAGGTAGTTTGCTTCAATCTGCATTCAAATTCTGTTCTTTCTAGTTCTTCTGAATAGACATTTCTCTCCATTATGAGTCTTTTAGAGTTGTTTTATAATCCTGCATTGCCAAGAAGAGTCCAATCTATCAAAGTTGGTCATCGCACCTACGTTGTGTCTATAATTATGCACAAATTTCTCCTAGTTCTGCTCTTCTCACTCAGCATCAGTTCGTATAAGCCTCTCCAGGTAAATATGAAGTCCATCTGCTCTTCATTTCTTATAGCACAATGGTACTCCACTACATACATATACCACAACTTGTTCAGCCATTCCCCAATTGATGGACATCCCCTTAATTTCCAAATCTTTGCCACCATAAAAAGAGCTGCAATAAATATTTTTGTACATACAGGTCTTTCTCCCACTTCTATGATCTCTTTGAGATACAACCCTAGAAGTGGTATTACAGGGTCAAAGGATATGCCATTATTTATAGCCTTTTGGGCATAATTTCAGATTGCTCTCCAGAATGGCTGAATCAGTTCACAACTCCACCAACAATACATTAGTGTTCCAATTGTTCCACATCCTCTCCAGCATTTATCATTTTCCTGTTTTGTCATCTTAGTCAATCTGACCACTGAGATGTGGTATCTGAGGGTTGTTTTGATTTGCATTTCTCTAATCAATAGTGATTTAGAGCATTTTTTCATATGCTCATGGATATCTTTAATTTCTTCCTCTGAAAACTGCCTGTTCATATCCTTTCACCATTTATCAACTGGGGAATGACTTGTATTCTTAAAGATTTGACTCAATTCTTTGTATATTTTAGAAATGAGGCCTGTATCAGAGACACTGCTTGTAAAAATTCTTTCCCAGTTTACCACTCCCCTCTTAATCTTGGTTACATTGGCTTTGTTTGTACAGAAACTTTTCAATTTAACGTAATCAAAATTATCCATTTCACATTTTATAACGCTCTCTAATTCTTTTTTGGTCATAAAGTCTTCCCTTGTCCATAAATCTGACAGGTAAACTATTCCTTGCTTTCCCAGATTGCTTACAGTCTCTGCCTTTAAACCTAGGTCATGCACCCATTTAGACTTGATTTTGGTATACGGTGTTAGATAATGGTCTATGCCCAGTTTCTGCCATACTATATTCCAGTTTTCCCAGCAGTTTTTGTCAAATAGTGAGTTCTTATCCCCAAAACTGGGGTCTGTGGATTTATCAAACAGTAGATTACTATAGTCATTGACTGCTGAGTCTCATGTACCCAATCTGTTCCACTGATCCACTACTCTATTCCTTATCCAGTACCAAGAAGTTTTGATGACTGCTGTTTTATAATACCGATCAAAATCTGGTATGGCTAGGCCACCTTCCCTAGCATTTCAGTAATCTCTAGTTTTTAAACACACTCAAAAAAAAAAAAAACCACGCTCAACAATTCATTAACTAGAAGTAAATTCCATAGTTTGTACAACCTTTCATTTTAATATACATCTGTTTCTATATTCACCGTAAAGCAGTTTAATAAATTATAAAAGACAATAATTCTAATAGTTTATTGTTTCCTGTTCAGATGCATTATAAGTACTTTGCATCTTCAGGGAAACAAAATAATACTTATTAATCTTCAATAACAGGTCTCCAAACTGAAAATACAGGGAGTTGTTTTTTTTTTTTTTAAGGAGGGGGCTTTTACATAAGAAATAATGTATTTCTTATGCCATCAAGGTAACAAGGGTCAATATTGTATTGAGAAACTTTTTTTTAGTAATTTAGTAATTTT
>CM053590.1:146065552-146079044 GCA_028646515.1 Pseudochirops corinnae | reverse complement strand
GAGTCTTGTGTACCCAATCTGTTCCACTGATCCACTACTGTATTCCTTGGCCAGTACCAAGTAGTTATGATGACTGCTGCTTTATAATATCGATTAAAATCTGGTATGGCTAGGCCACCTTCCCTAGCATTTCTTTTCATTAATTCTCTTGATATTCTGGACCTTTTGTTCTTTCAACTGAATTTTGTTACTATTTTTTCTAGCTCTATAAAGTAATTTTTTTGTAGACTGATTGGTATGGCACTAAATATGTAATTTTCTGTTATTTCTTTATAATGTGTGAACCACTTAGATTCACAATAAAGGAATAGTTGATTGGCTGTGTGTGCCTCTGGAGTCTTTAAATTATTGGGAGAAATTTAGCAGAAGTCAAGGAGTGAAACAATAATATTTTGAGAGCTTTGGCTTTGGGAATGCCTTATGTATGCCGGTTGTTATGCCATCAGCAAGGAGCAACAAGATGGGGTGGAAAGAATGAGCCCAAAAAGAGAGTATACTGCTTCCTAATCTCTCCCTTTCCACTGACCACGTCATTAAAGAGACTGGAAGAGTAGAAAGCAATGCATCCTACTGAAAGCCTAGAGAAATACATTGAGGATAAATAGAACAAAAGGACAGATACAAAAAGAAGGCACGCCCAAGGGAGGAAGCAGTTCATGGTAAGGGGCTTCTTCAACCAGAAAAGAATGATGGCTGTGGACTCAAGAAAGTGTTTCCGGTGACTAGAAGTTGTGAGTTACTCCTCTGCCACAAATATTCTCTAAGTGTGTGATTCTTCATCATTGTACTCTATGCTTATAGCCCATGATTTGGGTATACTTGTGAAAAAATGTGTCCCAGACCTGGGGGGTGGGGGTGTATAAGAGAGAGATTTGTAACACTTACGCCATCTTAGCAAATCTTTTTCACTAAAAGGCAATTGAGACTACTGACTAATAGTGAATGGAAAGCACACAAGTTAGAGCTCATTAGCAACAGTACTAGAAAATCCATCAATTCCAGGATTAGTTCTAAAACAACACGGAGTAATAATAATCACTCTCTGGAGCCTTGGCCTGCCAATGTGAGTGGAAGTTGGGGAAGTAGCCCCAAAGGAGATGTTAAACTACTTTAATACAATTTACATAGACAAATTGATTATGATCCATGAGAAATGTATGTTATAAAGCCACCAATAACTTAGACAACATGCAGAACACACCAAAAAAACAAACCTGCTCTTAAAAATTCTCTTATATGGGGAGCTTGGGTCATCAAGCAGAAGCTTTTATGGATCTGTTCCTATTTTTAAAAGGCACAGTTGCTGACATATGTAAGTTTTCATTTGTCTTCAATGAACATACTAGAAATTTTGGACCAATTCTAACATTAACCAAGCTACCAAGAACAGATTCAGAATACCTCAACTACAATTGGTTAATATCCAACAAATTTTTTTTTCTGAACTACATTTCCTTTTGTTCTCTCTAGGAGGGTGGAGCTTTTTTAAATTAAGGTAATCAAATAAGGAAATTAAGAAGATAATTGTCAAAAGAGGCTCAGAAATACTGAGTGATTTACCTTAGTTTGTAATCTTTGTCTGGAACTCCAGTGAATTATCATGCCTACCCAACTACAAAATTAAGGCTGAATGAAAAGAAAGAACATTCAAGATTCCTTTAGTACCAAGTTACATGGAGGTCTGAGGACTATAAAATTAGGACCTAACTCCCAAGTTGTTCTTAAGCATCTAACCAAAACTCAGATGGTCCTGATAGTTCACTCACCATGGAATATCCTTCTGAAAGACCTTTCCCCTCCAGTTCTGCCACTGGTGAGTTGCTCCTGCATCCTTCACTTTTTCGGGGGGGGGGGGGGGAAGGGAAGAGGTCAGGGGGGGAAAGCAAGGCTGGACTACTTTCATTCTCCTTCCAGCCCTATCCTGACTTCCTCTGGACTTCAGAACCACATCCTACACTCATTGCCTTCTTCTCTTTCATAGCATCCTTTCCAAATTTCTAACTCCCTTTTGTGTTTTGTCTTCTCCCGTTAAAAAGTAAGCTCCTTGACAACAAAAACTATCTTTTCTTTTTGCTTTTAGTTGTATCCACAGTACTTAAAACAATGACTGATTCATAGTAAGGACTTAATAAATGTTGTTTCTTTCCCTCTTTCTTTGTGGTTTTGTTTTTCAACATTTAAATACAAATTTTTTTTAAATTTCAAACTAAAAATCATCAAATCTAATCCTGATGAGAATATGAAAAGAAAAGTGATGATGAATCATTTTTCCTGCCCAGGTCATCAAAGAAAGATAAACTGAGTATGAAGACACTAGGGAATCCCAGAAGGGATCCTCCCAAATTCCTTCTATGACACCAATATGGTCTTGATACATAAACCAGGGAGAGTCAAAAGAGAAAAAGACAATTATCGACCAATATCCTTAGTGAACATTAATTCAAGCATGCTAAATAAAATATTAGCAAGAAGGCTACAGAAACATGTAAAGATCATGTTATGATCAGTTTGGATTTATACAAGGGATGTACCCTTGATTCAATATTAGGAAAACTATAAATATAATTGACCATATTAGTAGCAAGGACAACAAAAACCATACAAATAAATTAAGAAAAAGTTTCTGACAAGATGCCATACACATTCCTGCCACAACAACAACCACCCTGAAAACACAGGGAAAATGGATCTTATAGCCCAACTCTCACAGCCACATACTGGTAACGGAAAAACCATAGCTTTGACTATATGGACCTTTGTGGGCAAGGTGATATCTCTGCTTTTTAGTATGCTACACTTTAACAAATAAAACTAACGAAGTTAATAGTGGAAGAGAAGAAAACATGCTCCCCAAAAATGTTTGCCGCTAATTTCTTTGATAAAAGTTCTTTCTTAAGTCACATAGGAAACCGATTCCAATTTATAAGAATAAGAGACATTCCTGAAAATGGCGAGAGGATATGAAGATGTAGTTTCATAAGAAAAAAACCTAATTTGTCAAAAGCCACTTGAAACAAAGCTTTAAACTCTCAAAATTATAAAAATGCAAATAAAAACAACTCAAGTTCCATGCTATACCCATCAGATTGGAAAGGTTGACAAACAAGGAAAATGACAAATGCTAGAGGCACTATGGAAAAATATACACATTACTGAATGGGTGATGAAGATATAAATTGGTCCAGCCATTCTAGAAAACAATTTGAAACTACATCCAAAAAGTTATTAAACTGTGCATACTCTGACAAAGTGAGTTGTCCACTGCCCATGCTCTCCTCTTTATCTTGTGACCCACAGTGACCAACCAACATCAGTCTATCTCTAGTCTAACCTATCTGCAGCCCGAAGAAGTTTAGTTGCGTGTTCTTAGCTTTTTCTACTGCTCCATTGAAGAACAGAGAAAGTTTCCTTCAATGTAACTCAACAGAAACATTAAGCACGTGAAGCTGGTTAGGATACAGCTTTATCTTGCTGCTTTCTCTTCATCTGAAGCATTATGTTGCGTTTCTTGAGCTTTCCATAGGATTTATCCTCATCCTTACATTGTATCCCCCACGGAAGTCAATGGGGAATCAAAACAATGTGTTTTGCAAATTCACCGAAAGAGAAAAGTCTTAACTCCACCACCAAATGTGGAAAGCTCCTGAGTCTCTATCTACAGCAATGTACTGAATCCAAGGAATTCAAGCAAGTCATGAAAAATTCGTGTTCTTATCTTTTTCTACTGGTTCACTGGAGAATAGGGAAGGTTTCCTTCAATGTAACTCAATAGAAACACCGAGTATGTTGAAGCTGGTTAGGATACAGCTTTATCAAGGACCGAGCTCCCTGAATGGGGACCCAGCTAGTTCGGTAACTCAGCTCTTCCTCTCCTCTTCAAAGAAAGGTAAAATTTGATGACCACAAAGTGCCCACTTAACTTGGGGTTTACTGGCTAGATTGCTAGATTCCTTCCTTTCTGTCATTCCTTCCCTCCCTCCCTCCCTTCCTCCTTCCATTCCTTCCTGTTTTTTTTTCCACAGAACCTTAATAGGTCCCTGCCCAAGCTGCTCCAGGCATAGAGTGAACATCAATGGTAATTGTTTCTCTTTGGAACAGCAACCCTGAGGGTCATCCCCTCCCAGCTGGATTTTTTTTTCTTTTTTTCTTATTAAAGGGGCCATACCTTCACTCACTTCTTAAAGAGGCCTATTCACTGAATGGGCTTTACTTCACTCTAAGTAAGTACCTGAAAAGACCTTAGCCTAAAAGGACCAGGGTCTCCCATTGCATCCTGAATTATCTCCAGTCATCCTAATGACTATCTGGTCATTGGATCCAGATGGCTCTGGAGGAGAAAAGGAGGCTGGTGACCTTGCACATCCCTCCCTCACTCAAATCAGTATCAACTGCAAGTCATATCATCATTTCCCTGATGCCATGGTCTTCTGAAAATGAAGGACAAACACAACCTCTCTAATCCATCCTCCACAAAAGCTACCTCTTAGAACTAAATGCAACAATGATCATATCAAAATTCTGCTCACAAACCTCTCCTGCCTCTATTTTAAAACCCAAATTCCTCTCCTTGGTATTGAAAATTCTTCACAATCTGGCTCTGTTCTACTTTCCAGGCACATTACATATTACAACCCCCAGCCCACATACCAGACTCCAAACTCCAGCCAAACTGAACGTGACATTTCCAGCTCCTATCTCCGTGCCCTCACACGGGCTGGCCCCAATGACTCCCTTAGTGGCTGTCCTCAACCACCCCAGCTCTACCTGCCAAACACTGCATGTTTATTTTTCCTGTTTACTTACATGAGGAGTGTGCTGGACCCAACTACAAACTGGGGGCTGATGAGTAAATTTCATTGAGAAAGGCCTGATTTATTGTTTTATTGATTGTCACTCTAGACTAAAGAAAGTGATGGAGAAAAAAGTTGAAAATGCCAATTAAACTTTAAAGGGAGTGATGGGTTGTTAAACATTTATCAGCATACCCCTGCTATTATGTGACTAGATTATATCTCCCCTCCTCCCACCCCCACTTTCCCATTAGAATGCAAACTCAAGGATGACTCTCACTTTTGTAGTTCTATCCCTAGTGTATAATAAATGTCCAATGATTAATTTGACCTCTCAATGCCCCCTCTTTGAAGCTATAAGTTACAGATGAGTAGGCCATGTCCCACAATAGAGAATTTCCACACTGGGAGCTCCCTAGACTGATTAAATTACAGGTCTGAAACCCTTTCTACCCCATTCCCCAAGCCTTTCTAAAGGGGTTGGGAAGATATTGGGAGTCTAGCAGGGATGCTACCTTTGATTTATCTCAAGGTCAGCCTAAAAGAACTACATTTGGACAGGTGGAGGGGAGGGAGAGAAGTCTTCCGAAATTGTCATATAGATTTCAATTAAATCTAGGAGTAAGAAGAGAGTTTGAATAGTAAGAGTTGTTATACATATGACACTTATCCAGAGGATAAACATCTAGCAACCTCAACCATCTAATGATTTACAATAAGGTGATTATGTGAGACTGTCAATATAAGAAGACTGAATTTTTTTTTTGCTGGCAAAAATACAGCACTGAAGTGCTCAGGTTTTGCTGCTAACAAATTTGTACAATAAAGATAGAAATTCACTAGATGAATGAACATGGACTGCCTTAGCTTCACTTTTGTTTTGGCGCAATTTGCTTTGCAGTTAAGAGAGCATCTTGCTGCTCTTTGTCCTTTATTTTCTATTGAGAGTCAAGGGAACCAACTCTCAAAAAAATGGGGTGTGAAAGGAAGAACTAATACACAAGAACCCATTAAAGGCAGGAAGACCAAGAGAACAACTCATCGATATCCCAATTAGCACAGATAAAAAGATACCAGTGGATCAACTTAGCTTGCAGAAAATCAAGGAGAAGGATTGATGAGAACAGCAGTATATGACCTGAAGGAATCAGGAATCCTGTGTTACAGGAGTAACTTGTTCCTAAACACACATTCTTCATGTAAAATCCCTATGCACCTTCACATCATGCACCCCACAGATCATGTGTATAGTTGGGACAGACTATGTCCTAAGTTTACAGGGGAGAATGTTCTATTGCAAATACTACTATGCTATTTCATTAAGTGCCTCTGCTTTCAATTAAGTGTCCTCTGGCTGATTAAAGATAAGGGAAACACATCATGGAGCTCCTGAGCTTTCAGTGAGAGACAGTTCCCAAATGAGTGAGTTGCCATTCTCACCTATTGTTCCTTGCTTATCCCATTGAGCATAATACACACCAAACGATACAGTGGTTTATCTTACTTTCTGAAAAAGTTCTATCCTTGAAAAAGTTGATGTAATTCAATTTTTGTAAATAGGATACATGACTGAAAGTTCATTCAAGGCAAACAATCCTGTAAAATTAATCATCCTTTCTTTTATTTTCATGCTACAATTTTCAAAATACATAGACATTTTCGGTGGATTATAATTTTACTCAAAAGCCAATTGTGCACATAGGATATTTTATCTTCTGTTACAACTTCTAATATCTCTAGCTACTCTGGCATTTATTCTGGTCATTCCTATAGCAACAGAAAATATATTAGGAAAAATAACTGTATCTTCTCAGGGAAAATATTAATCCTTTCCAAATGAGTTCGGTTATCACAGATATGTGCCAACTCTAGGAAACTTAAAACAATTGGTTTCACACAACTGAGGAGTAATCACATAATGCAAAGACACATCAAATCTCTAGCAAACCAAGCCCTATCTCAGATTTCTAAGGTATAGTAACTAGAATGTCCTCCTGATAAAGGAAGGTTAATAGCCACTATACTCATCTAACAAAAACCAAGCAAAATAACATTAGGTTTGGGTCAGATACCATTATCTGAAGATTAGAAAATGGGACTAAGTAAACCAAGACATAAACAAGCTCTACCGAGTACCAAGGTTTTCAATAGTAGACTTAGAAAAGGTTATCCATTATTTATATTTAATAAGACAGAGATCTCAAATCTGAACTGACATTTTAGGTATAGTATGTTAGTTGTAGCTTGTACACATTTCCCATGAGCACTCTGACCTTTCCAGATCACCCTGTTTCTATTCATTAAAGCCATGTAAGTTGATGCTACCAAGAACCATAAAAAAGAGTGAGTTGACAAACTATTATTTTTCCAATAGTTTAAAAAGAGTTACACTAAAACCTAACAAATACTAATTGATCCATCCTCTTTTCACAGCAGGTATCAAAAAATAAATACTCATACTGTATAATAACATATTTGGGGATTTATATGTCTTTTTATGAGCTTAGAGAGCAAGGAGCCATTTCAATTTATATCTTTGGTCTAACACTGAGCCAATCACCAAAGCAGGGACAGGTACAGGAAAAGGACATATAATTTCACTGATTTGGGGAATTCCTTGGTGAGTAAACCTCATAGGTCTGTACCTTCTCTGCAACTCACCGTCTTCAAGAGTTGACCAGAACACAGGGATTCTGCGACTTAACCAAGATCACAAGTCATGTGTCAGAAATAAGTCAAACCCAGGTCTCTCTTGTCATCTCCCATCCTCCATGTAATTCTGTGCTACTTAATCAAGAAATTTAGCATGCTCTTAGTCCCATCAGGGCTTCAGTTTCCATTAATTTCAAAGTATCACCAATCACAATGATGGGCAATGATGGAAAAAGAAAAAGTAATGATTAACATGCCATTGTCTATATTCTTTCTCCATAGGCATGTGGTATGGAAATCAAGTTGATACAAGGAAAAAAGACCACTACAGGGTATGGGTAGGATTACTAGTTCTCATAATTGAGAATATAAAAAAGTACATATAAACATGGAGGAAGGAGTACACCTCAATCTTAATTGGGCAAAGGAGGATTGAACACATTGTCACATATACAAAAAGAGTGGAAACTGGGAGAAGAGAATTTAAGGAGAGAAGCACTGGGGAGGAAACAGGCACAAGTAAAATAAACTTCAACTTTAAGACACCAATAATAAAGAGATTTAAAAAAAAAAAAGTATAAGAACCAGAAACAGGGGTTTGGGCTTAGGGAAGAGAGGAGAATCAGAAGAACAGGAATAAGCCACTTCAACTGTAGATTACTTGTGTTGAACACACCCCTTCTCCTTCTCCCTTTCTTTATAAAGAGGCAGCAGGAAGAAAAGAGCGAGTGTGTGTGTGTGTGTGTGTGTGTGTGTGTGTGTGTATCTGAGGTTATGATGGAGGGATATAATCAACATTTATAATCACAAACATGAATGATGTGAATTCACCCATAAAGTAGAAGAGAATAGTATACTGAATTGAAAGCAAAATCCAACAATATGTTGTCTATAAGAAACACTTATGGATAATAAAAATTCTTAGAAGAAGTGTTTATTATGATTAAAGAAAATTTTTAAATGCTAGGTTAGCATTCATGATATTGAACAAAGTAACAGGAAAAGGCATTTTTAAAAAAGACAGGCAGAGGATAGGCATGGGTCTATGTGTGGGGTCTATCCCTTCAGTTCCTGCTACCGAGGAAGCTGAAGATGATGAACTGTGTGAGTTCAGGAATTCTGAGCTAAAGTTGAGCTAAAATCAATTGGATGTCCTCACTAAACCTGGCATCAATATAGTAAGCCCAGGGGAGGAACACCAGGATACCTAATGAGGGGTGAAAAGATCCAGGTGGGAAAAACAGAATGGGTTAAAATTTCTATGCCAGTCAGCATTAGGACCAAGTCTTTGAGTGACCATTGCACTTCAAGTTTGGGTGCTATAAATAGAAGGAAATAAAGAATAGAGGTAAAGAGAGACAGAGACACAAGTAGAGAAACTACATATGATTAAAGGCACCAGAGATAATTAAATAATAACAATGCTTAGTGTGTGTGTGTGTGTGTGTGTATGTATATTCACCTGATGACATAACATCTAAATACCAGAAATAAAAGGAAAAAACCATAATACCAGGGGGCCTATATATAACCCTGTAAGACCTAAACAAAACTAAAAAATAAAAACAATAAGGAAGAAAGGAGTTAAAAGATGTGAATTGAATTTTTTAAAAGTTAGATACGAGAAATAGATGGCACTTATTGAATCAGAATCGAAGAAAGTAGTTATCAATCTCCTCTATGTTGGCACTTTTACAAAAATGGACCAAATGTTAAGAAATAAAAAGATAACAGAAATGTAGAAAACTTAAACATTCCTTATTGATCACAATGCAAAAAGAATTATACTCAGCAAAAGGACACTGGAACAAAAAAAATTTGACTAGGAGAAAAACCTTCAACTCTAAAAGAAAGGAAATTTGAATAACACAAGATTATTCTTCAGAGTATACCTACCAGAACCTATAGGAGGAAATGAAATAATCCCTTCCTAAAAACAAAGTCAGTAAAGATGTCACCCAAGGTGACCTACTTGGGAAATCTGAGCCTACACATAAATGAAAAAAAAGATTGACATCCAATAAATAAAGGGATTTGGAATATTCCTAGAAAGAAAATCAGACCTGAAGAAAATAATTTCTTCTCAAAAACCTTAGACAACAGTAAAACAAGGAGGGTAAATAAATACAGCAACCACGGACAACAGAAAACAAAATAAAAACAGAGAGAACATTAAGAGTTTTCTTTCTAAATGCACACAAGGAAAAAAGAAGACAAATAGAAACGATGGTAGAAAAAGAAACACGAAACATTATGTAATGAACCTCACAGCACCCTCCAGATGATCACTACAGATGAATCAATGATTTTGGGAGGTCAAAATTGACAAAATAAAAGAGAATGTAAAAAGGGAAGGGGAAGAAGACAGAAGGGAATATGTGATGTACCCTAAGTCAAAGTTTAAGAACCCAGAGAAAATAACTCCTTTAATCTCCCAGTAATTGCCTATGGAAGAATGAAGGGGGGAGAAAAAGGGAGAGTTATTCTGATTCTTTTTTTCTTTGAGAATTGTTTGTCCCCTAACAGCTTATTCATTGGAGAATTGGTTTTAGTCATATATTGGTGTAAATTATATACATGCCTTAGATACCAGATTGTCAGTCGGGGGAGTTTATGTGAAGATATCCCCCTTGTGAAAACAGATACCTTGATTTATTTGAGCTCCCCCTCCTCCCCAATTATTCAGGTAACAAGAAGAACTATAAGAGAACTGGCTATATTGGCTTGACATACCAACAATCCCTTGTGTTAACAGAGTAAATCTATCTGGATATCCAGAAAATCAGCAACTTTGAAGTCAATTAAACCCATACCAGCCTTGAAGCAGACTCTGAATCATTTGGTAGTTTAAGCCTTGAACTATCAGACTGACCTGTATATCAAAGGGCCACGTGTCTGACACCTGGAATTCCTTCCTTCACTTCCTGAATTTCCCCTTCCTTGGGAATGAGGCTTATTTCCCACTTTTATCCCCCAAATTCCCCGCCTCCCCTTCTTTGAAAAGTATAAATAACATAGTCTTTCCAACTGGGCCTCGAACATGTCAGAAAAGATATTGTTCCAGTTTGCAAGCTTATTCTCAGGCAATAAATGCATCTGTGTAAACTGTGATCAGACTCTAGTTCATCCTAGGTTCTCCTTTTTTTGGGCCTGGGGTTTCTGACTCTTAAGAAAAGATTCAGGGTATGCTTATAATATAGGCCTATAAGAATACTTAGAGTTAAGATAAAATAAAAAAAAAAAACCTATCAGTTCCTGTTATGAGAAAATATGGCCCTATGTAGTGCCAATGCAATATTCATAGTGCCCACGGTCACTATAAATATACCCACATGGTGCTCAATCACAAAATCACACAAACTCTCCATACAGAAGACAGAAGCAAAACATTTATTCAGACACCAGAAAACTGAATCCTCAAACCAGTAATCCAATTCCATCATATTAGCAAAGAAGTTAATAAGCCACAACAGCACAGAAAACAATATCTCTAATGTATATGAACAGGAAATGCTGAATGAAATATAAACAAGGAGGCTATATTAAGATATTTTAAAATATCATATACTACAATCAGGGTAGATTTATAATAGGAATGGAGGAATAATATAAGAAAAATATATACATAACAGATGACATAAATAACAAAACAATAAAAATATTTTCTCAATAGATTTAGAAAAACCTTTTGACTGTGGTGGGTGAAAAATAAAATGCCTGAAGTTCAAGATGCTAAGCATATTGATTTATTAAGCAATGCATGCCAATTGCATAATAAATTGGGCCCAAACCTCCTCAGTTTAGAGCTGTACCCAGAATATAAATGGAGACAGATTTTTATACATTAGAAAATTATTCAAATAAGGCCAATTAGTTAAAAGAAAACAATTAACTAAGATATAAAACATAGGAGAGTAAACAGGTACAATTTCCTGAAATCAGAAAAAATTTAATCATCTTATTCTCCCTACATGTCTGCAACAATTGATTAATCGGTAAGGTGCCATTTTTCAGATAAGACATGTGGGTTGCTTTAGATGTATAACTATGAGAAAATCTGTCACAATAATATTTGTATCTAACTGATTTTTTGATCAGCATTATCTAAGTCAGTGGTTCTCAATCTTCCTAATGCAGCGACCCTTTAAAACAGTTCCTCATGTTGTGGTGACCCCCAACCATAAAATTATTTTCGTTGCTACTTCATAACTGTAATTTGCTACTGTTATGACTCGTAATGTAAACATCTGATATGCAGGTTGTATTTTCATTGTTACAAATTGAACAAACCCACAGGTTGAGAACTGCTGGTCTAAGTCCTTAGGTAAGGGTCTCTATTGTTGCTCATCCTTCATTCTCAAAGAGGACCAATGGCATCACGAAGGTGATATCATAACTGAGCAGCAGACAGAGGTGTTACAGCTTCCCAGCCATGCATGTCTGGGTTCAAACAATACAATAAAGTTTTCCCACAGTTCCCACAACTGAATGAAGTTTTCTCACAAGAGAGAAACTGGACTGAAACCAAAATTGAATAAAAAGGATTTCATGACCTAGCTCCAGGACTGAGCCATACGATAGTCAATGAGGTTGATTCAATTTCCACTATCACTTGTTATTTTAGTCTCTTCGTGACAAAATATACACTAATCTATGAAAAAAAAAACTTTAAAAAAATAGGATTACACAGATCTTTCCTTCATATAGTAAATTTAAAAAATATCTAAAACTAACACTAACACATTAGGCAGGGATGTTAGAGCCCTACTAATAACTTTAGGGCAAAGAAATTAATACTACTGTCATCATTATCTGATGTTAGAAATATTACTTATTGTGATAAGACAAAGAAATTGAAGAAATAAGCATAAGTAAAGAGGAATCAAAATGATCACTTCTCAGAAGATATAAGAAGCAGGAGATTGGAAAAAAAATCTTTGAAGCCAGTATACCTCACAAAGGTCTCATTTCTATGACATATCGGCAACTGATTCAAATTTAGAAGGTTAAGATCCATTCCCCAGTTGATAAATGTTCAAAAGACATTTACTCTCCTTTGAGAACTGTCAATAGTCATATGAAAAAAATGCTCTAAATCATTAATCAAATCACAAATTAAAACAATTTTGAGTTTATGAACTGATGCAAAGTAAATGAGCAGAACTAATGCATTAAAATTTAAGTAAGAACAATATTGTAGAGATAATCAACTTTGAAGTTCTTAGGAAATCTCCTACCTAATGCCAGAGAAGTTATGGATTAGATGTAAAGAGTAGACTTGGCCAATATGTTGATGTTTTTCTTGAGTATATGTATTTGATACATATTTGTTAAAAAGGAGTTCTGCTATTCAAGGAAGATGAATGATGCTCGGTTAGTGATATGAAAAAAATGACTGTCAATAAAACTTTTTTAATAATCTGGAAAAAATGAGTGCAGATGAGAACACAAATAATGCAATTTATTACTACTGCATTAAATTTAATACAAATTTCTTTGAAAAGCTGTATTGAGGGGGGCGGAGCTAAGATGGCGGAGAGTAAGCAGTAACCTGAACAAGCTCCAAAAGAATTTCGTCATTGGGAACTAAAAAGTCAATTTGAGCGGATTTAAAAGTGACGGAGCCCATTGTGAGACGGAGAGTGACAGATTCCCAGCGCAGAGAGGTGCCTAGTTGGGTCGGGTCAGGGAGAGCAGAGCGCGCGGGAGTGGTGCCAGCGCGGACCTGGGAGCGGACGGAGCCCGGTGGTCTGGGAGGCCCCACCCAGCAGATTCCCCCAGCTGGAGGCCTCTGCAGCCCCCTCACCACCCAGGTGAGAATCGAGGGAACTGGATAGAGGGGAGCGCAGGGTGTGTAGCAGGGTCGGCGGTTTTTCCGGGGGCTAGCAACCCACGGCTTGGATTCTTGAAGCTACATGCTCAGACTTTCAGAAGCTGGGATGGAGGAATGAAATCTAGGGGCTCTCATCCCCCTCCCCGACACACAAAATCAAGAGACAAAAGCCCCACCTAGAGTACCTTCTTGCATTAGCGTAAACACCCCCAGGTCT
>CM053590.1:146032793-146065052 GCA_028646515.1 Pseudochirops corinnae | reverse complement strand
CCAGAAGGAGTATGCTTAGTTTTGCTGGGTATGTCATTCTTGGTTGTAGCTTAACTCAGGCAGCTAGGTGGTACACTGAATAGAGTGCCAGGCCTTAAATTAGGAAGACCTGAGTTCAAATGTGGACTCAGACACTGTGTGACTCTGGGCAAGTGATTTAAACCAGTTTGCCTCAGTTTCATCATCTGTAAAATGAACTGAAGAAGGAGATGGCAAGCCGCTTCAGTGTCTCTGCCAACAAAATCCCTGAAAGGGATCACGAAGAGTTGGACGTGCCTGAAAAATGACTAAACAAAACAAAATCTTTTGTGATTGTAACTGTGTCTCTACATTATTTGAATAATTCATTTCTGGCTGCTTGTGGTGTTTTCTCTTGACCTGGGAATTTTAGAATTTGGCTGTGATATTCCTAAGAATATCATATCATATTTTTTTGGGAAGTGATTGGTGTGTTCTTTCAATTTCTATTTTCCCCTCTAGTTCTTATATTTTGGAACTGTTTTCCTTTATAATTCCTTGCAATATGATGTCCAGGATCTTTTTTTTTTTTTAGTCATGGCTTGCAGGTCGTTCAGTCTCTCTTAAATTATCTTTCCTCAATCTTTATGTTTCTTGATATCTAATAGAATCATTAGCTTCCACTTGACAAACTCTAATTTTTAAGTAATTATTTTTTCATTGAAGTTTTAGTGCTTGCCCATATTTCACAGCTATGAGTGTCCAAGGCAGAATTTGAGTCATGGTAAAGGAAATGGCGCACGTGATAATTTTCTCTATCGTAACTGCTTCTTGTCCACACATCTTTCATTTATTACTTTTCCTATATTAAAGTGCCACATTCTTGGGTTTCTACTTCTGCAGTTAATAATAATCAAAAGCTCTTTAACAAATTTGTTCTTTCTTAGCTTGTGGTTGATGCAGTTGATAGCTTGTTTTCACCAGGGTCTTTGTGGGAATTGCTTTATTTTACCACATGCCAAGGCTCAAGAAAGTTCCAGGGATTACTTACTAAAGCAATGAGGTTAATTCTTGCTCCAATAAAATATATGTATAGCACAGAATTAAGAAAGTGTTTAACTTAATATGATAAAATAATGTGGTTTGTATTCTGTATCTGTTTTATACAGACCATATATCCAAGGCCTAAAATTGCTTGGTTGTATTGTAGAAACATTCAGTAACTTGAAATTCTTATAATTCATCTATACATTGTGATCACATAGTTTATATTCCTGTAAACAAATTTCTAATGAAACTTTGTGTAAGCTTCTTGGCATCTCTCTCATGCTTCCTTGCATCATCACTATTCGTGTATATATCTCATCTCCCCTCCCCTGAAAAAGATTATAAACTTGAGAGTATAGTATTTCATTCATTTAAAAATATTAATTTAACATTTAGTAGTAGCCACTATGTTAAACTTTAGGAATACCAAGAAAGGAAAAACAGACAGCCTTTGCCCTAGGAACTCACATTCTAATGTAAATAACTAAGTATGTACAAAACATTGAGTAAATAAGAAGTAATCTGTAAGGGGAAGTCCCTGGCATCTGAAGTGATGAGGAAAGACCTGGAGAAAGTGAGATTTCAGCTGAGTTTTGAAGGAAGCTAGGGAAGAAAGAAATAGAGGTGTGAGGGTGAAGTCAGTCTAAAGACAGAGAAATGAGAGATGGAGCAGCTTATGCTTAGAACAGCAAGTAGGCTAGTGACACTGGATAAAGGAGAGGAAGAAGACTGGAAAGGTATGAAAGGGCCAGATTATGAAAAACGTAAATACCAAATGGAGAATTTTATATTTGATCCAGAAGTGCAGGGAGCTGCTGAAATTTGAGGAGGACAGAAAGGGCACCATGGGCAGAAGTATACTTTAGGAAATCCTCTTGGCAGCTGAGTGGAGAATGGATTAGAGTGAGGAGAGATTTGAGGCAGCTAAAACAAATTGAAAATACTGAAATTGCAAGGCTAGTTGGCTGGAAAGATGATAGTGTATCATTAGTACCTCACACAAAGGCCTTGCTTAAATCCCAGTCACTCAAAAAATGATGAATAAAAGAATCAAATTCAGTTATTTGGTTTTTTTTGGAAATTGACCTTTGGTAGTAAGTTTTTCAAACTGGTAAAAAATTTGCCTTACACTTGTGGCTGGGAAATATTATTTTCTGCTTTACAAAGCACTTTCTTCACAACCGTGAGAGGTAAGTGGCACACATATTTTTTATCCCCATTTTACAGATGAGGAAACAGACTTAGAAATATAAAGTGACCTGCCCAAGCTGACAAAGCTAGTAAGCACTTGAGCCAGGAGTTCTCAGGTATCCTGACTTCTGAGCCAATGTTCTTTCCACAGTGCCATACTATCAGTAATGTATTGAAATAAACATGTAGACCAGCCAGAAAGTGAAAGAAAAGTATTTTATCTTCCTAGCTTTTTCAACTACTGACATCCTCAACCTTGGAATTGTCATGTATTTGTGTCATCTTAAGGCAGAGGAAGAGTTTTGAGAGGCAGAATGACATAATGGTTAGAGAGCTTCTCTTAGAGTCAAGAATACCTGGGTCCATGTACTTTGGTATATACTGAATATATGTAAGCCTAGATAAGTCACTTAACCTCATAGTGCCCCAGGCTACTCTCTGATTTATCCACTGCAGAGAAGTGTCAGTCTGCTTTGGAAGAGAGAATTTACTCATCAGGAGTTCCCTATTCCAGGGAAACCACAGGTCCAGTAATGAAAGAGTAGGGTTTATTGAGTTTAATTTCTCAAGTGGACTTTAAACAAATGTGAAATGATGTGAATTTTGACTTTGGATGTTCCTACTGTGGGAAAATAGCCAACAGATGAGATTTGGGCTTGATGATGGCCTCTTCAGTATTTTCCATTTGGTATTTGACAAGATTTAATTCTAAAAATTGAATAGAATCACATTCCAAGATGGCCAGATGAGACACCTTAGACCCTCAACTCACTCATGCTTCTCTTCTGTGGTTCCTTCCTCCGAGTTAGGGAGAACAATCCCATCTCATGAAAGAGCATGAAGATGTTCAGGAACAAATGACCTTGCGCTACGAGGAACGAATCACAGAGCTCCACAGCATCATTGCTGAGCTAAATAAGAAGATTGACCGCCTGCAAGGAACAACAATCAGGTGAAGCATTCCCCATTGGTTTTCTAATTTCTGAAAAGGAAATGATCTCAGTTATTTGTGATTACACAGGTATAAATAGCTCCTTCTTGTGGGAGTTTTGCATTACTGTTAATTATTTTCCTTTATCATTCCGATTTGGGCAGTGTCTTACCCTCTCAGAGTTTAAATAGGTTTATGTGTATTGTAGCTGGACATCTTTCTGTTATAATCTTTTAATTGTAGAGATGTAAGGAGCTGGCCTCAGGAAGACAAGTTCAAGTCTTGCCCCTGACACTGCCTCGCTGTTTGACTTTCATAAAGTCATTTAACATCCCTCAATATTCCAAGACTATAAGTTACTGAGCAGTTTCTGATCTGCATTTGTAGATGAAATTTCCTTTATCAATGAAATCACAGATGCAGAATAGATACTTCTCCCTTTCACCCCCACCCCTCAAATCTGATACTTGGTGCTTATTGATTCAAACTATCTGCTGAGCATGGTTTTCTCAGTCATCAAATGGAGGATGAAAAAACTTAAGCTTGGCAAGGTTAAGCGACTTTCTTGTAGTCATTATCATTGGTGACCAGAGGCAGGATTAGACTCCAGAAGTTTTTATGTCCTTCACTCATTTCTTCAAGAGGTATTGATATTAAGAATTTCATCTTTACCCATTGTTTCTTTTGTCTACTGTCCCAAGTTTATTTGTGCTTTCTGCCATCATTCAGCAAAGGGGTTTGATCTAAATAAGTTATTGGGTTAAAAATGAAATTTCTTCTTAACATGGCTTCTGGAACAGCCTTAAGGAAAGTGGATAGTTGGTACTCACCTCTGTAGAAGTAGCAGAAAGTCTATATAAGCATTTTCTTGCCTGAAATTTTGCATTAGGGCCATAGAGAAGAAAGCCCTTTAAAATAAAATTCTAAGGTTCTCCCTTAAAGGATCTCAAGGGATAGGAAATTGATGGATTAGTAATTAATCAGAATAGCAATGATAGTAGAGACAATGTTTATTCTATTCTTAATATTTACTTTCAAAAAAAATTTGTGGAAAGCTGAAGTTGGAGCTAGCCACATAGGAAATTAGGGAAGACTCATGATATAAATTAATTTATACTTTATATGCAAACATAATAACTTTTCAAATACCTCTGAATGTGAAGACAAAGGAATTCAGGAGGTTGTTAGAAACTGGATTACATTTGTTGAGCCCATGGGGTTTTAATGAATATGAATCATATGATAGTGAAAAAATTAAATGTTAGAAGAGGGAACATATCTAACTGATAGAAAGACTTAATTTCTATAATGCTTTGTATTTGAAGGAATATTACTAAAATGTCTAATTTACTCTTATTTATTTAAATACGGAAACCATGATATGAATAACATGAAAATTCCTTTACTGTATTCTTTTTATTCTAAGAAAAAATGGAAAACCTTAAGACACATAGGCTGATGAGCAAGTATTTTCTTTGAACTGCTGTGACTCAAGAGATTATCCCCCCATCCTAAACGCTCATGGGTTCAACCATAATATGATGTTCTTCCAAGCCTTTGAAGTATTGTTTTATCCCCAAATACTTGAAAAAATATCTTGTCGACTTGTTATGATTCTTGACATTCATATCAGTTGATATGAGCCAGACATGACATTGAAGATGAAGGACCATAAGATGGCCTCAAATAGAAACCATCCATATTATTGTGATGTTTAAGTGCTAGAGTATCATCACATTACAGAGTTTAGGGAAGAATTATCCAACCCTGGTATTTCTGGCCTTTTCCTGATCACTGGATGAGGATTTATTGAATTCTTACTGTATGTCAGGTCCTGTGCTGAGACTGGAGATACAAAGGAAAAACAGTCCTCAAGGAGGAATTCTGAAGAATATAACATATATATAAGTAAATCCATACAATGTTAATATAGGGAGAGGAAAGGCAACTTTAGAAGGCAAACTTTTAGCAGCTGGGGGCACCAGGAAAGATATGATGTAGAATATGGTGTTTAGCTAAAACTTAAAGAAAACCAAGGTTTGTAAAGGACAGAGAACATTCCAGGTGTGAGGGACAATCAGTGCAGAGAAGGGAAACAGAGTATGAAATAGCAAGTGTGCCAGTATGGCTGGTCTGTAAAGTAGGTGGAGGGGAGTCAGAAAGCTGGAAGAAGAATGGGGCCCAGGTGTGAAAGACTTTAACCCCAAATGAAGGAGTTTATATTTGAACTTAGAGGTAATAGGGGGACAGGTGGGAGGTGGAATGGAAAGAGCTATCCATGCTTTACAGACCTGATTGAATCATTTATTCTCTCTGGACTTTAGTTTCTTCCTCTGTATGAGAATCTCTTCCAGCTCTAAATCCTGTAATCTTGCAAAATTGTAAAAGGTTCTGATTCAGGTAGATCTATAGCAGAATTAAAATAAGAACTTCTCTTTATTAAAAAAAAAAAAGGTTTATTTAGAATAAATTAAAGAAGCTCATATGGAAATCACTTTTCTTACTATGGAACAGATTAAAGTAGGTTCAAGAAATATTTTTATGAATCTGTGAGCAATAGAAGGTTTAATTAAATTAGTTTGTTCAATTGAAATGCATTGAATTAAATTGATAAGGGGAAAGCTGCAACCTCTGTATAGCATTGCATTCAACCCAACTTAACAGTTTGTGTACAAAACATTGTACCCATTGTTAAGAAAATTTAGGAGATAAGACACTGTAGCTAATTTCATGACGCTTATAGTCTAATAGCTGAGTTTTATAGGATGCTCTAAGGTTTTTGTTGTTGTTTTGAGTCCTTTCAGTTGTATCCAATTCTCTATGATCCCATGTGGGATTATCTTAGAAAAGATACTGGTGTGATTTTCCATTTCCTTCTCCAGCTCATTTTACAGATGAGGAACTGAAACAGACAGGATTAAATGACTTGTCCAGGGTCACACAGCTTTTACTAAATGTCTGAGACCAGATTTAAATTCTGGTCCTCCTGACTCTAGGGTTGGTGCTTGCTCTCCCCCTTATGCCCCCTGACTGCTGTGATCCAAAGTTTACAGATCATTTTCCAAAAAACAGCCCTATGGGCAGTGCTAATATCCCATTTGTAAATTATTTGAACTGTATTATACTCTTCTCCAAACCATCCTCCAGAGTCCTGATCAGAGATTGATCCCTGGCCCAGATATTTATGCACTGTGACATACCTATATACAGTTAATCACACTTTGATTATTTTGGTCCCTAAAGATTACTTCACATTATGAGGTTGTTTTAGTTTATTTTGAGAAGAAAGAAGGAGCATCTTCTGCCAGAGCGTTTGCCCTTTCACGTGTGGTACTTGATATAGCTGAATGCCCTCATAGTGATCCCAGATACTTATTCTCAATTATCTGTCTCCTTGAACAATGTTATTTACAACAATCATCTTAGAAGTCAACCTCTTCTCCATGAGGGAAATGAAGAAATATATCTTCAACTAACCCTGTAATTTGGTTTTGAAAAATTCTATCAGAGCAGATTTAACAGGAGATCAGCTTCCTTCCTCAAGGAGACTTATTTCTTTAGAAAAATCACTTGTCATATTGAAGTGTGTTTTTGGTAAAAACAACTTTCAGAGTATAGAAAAAAAGCAATAAAAATCCTTTTTCCTCATAATTCCCTTAGAGCCAGAAAAAAAAAGATAACTCATTTTGCTTAGTTTAACTCTTAGTATCATAAGAACTGCTCTCTCAGAGTATAACTGCTGCTTCAGAAAAATATAGTTAAGGGGAGAAAACTCAATGTTTTGGGATTTGGAGGATTTATGTTTGAGTCTCAGCTCTGTTACTATTGGTATGACCTAGGACAAGTCACATCCTTCTCTGGTCCTCAGTTTCCTCTCCTGGAAAAAGAGGAGTTTGGACAAGAGTTAGCTCACACTAATCTCCTTTGTTTCTCTAAATCTTGTTTTATCCAACTTAGGGCTTCTGAGCCAAGGCTGAGTCTGGTGAGTTAGGTTTGAAAATGAAACAAAATGAGACTCTATATAAGAAAAAGAGTATTTTTAACAGTAGCCTGCAAAGCATTTAACAAGGAAACAATACTGCCTATGATAAATTTTTTAAAATAAAAGAAATGAAAAAAAAGTCTGCTTTTGACCAGAAATCTCTAGAAACAGTTGTTAATTTCTTTTTGTCTGGAGATATTTATTATTGGCTACCTAATGATAACTTATTTATAGAACATTAATCTATATTTATGTCACATAATTGACAGCATTCTAGTTCATGTTGTCTGGGGTTAAGTGTTACAAATGATTCAGACTGGTTTAATTTTGCTTTATTTGTTCCTGTGTTCAGTGGTTATAGATATTCTTCCTTAATCATCAGTTTAATACTGATACTGTAGTTATCAGTGCCCTTAATTACTCATATAATGTGTGTATGTATGTGTGTGTGTGTGTGTGTGTGTGTGTGTGTGTGTGTGAGAGAGAGAGAGAGAGAGAGAGAGAGACACAGAGAGAGAGACACAGAGAGAGAGAGAGAGAGAGAGAGAGAGAGAGAGAGAGAGATTTTAGAGAGGAAACATGAACATGCTTAAAGGCTTTCCTCCTTGTTAGTGAATACAAGTGAAAATTGATATCTTGTTTAATATATCTTGGGGTTAAATGTTTTCACACGATTTCTTTTTCTCTGCCATCTCCCTCTCTTTTTCTGGAACTCTTGTGGGACACATAGTGGAGTATTTCTTGGAATTACTGCTTCCTATAAATCCTGCAACATCTAGTTGAGTTTGAAGTGTGAAGTTTAACTTTCTATTGGTTCTATCAGTTTTTTGGTTCCTTAGCCAAATTACTCTCTGCTTTCTCTTCTAAGATAAAAGTCCTGTCAGCAGGAAATGTTGGGAAACTGCTTTACATGCCCTGTACCTGCTCTCATTTTCTATACTTTATATGCTAAGGTGCCTTTCTCCTGCACTTGAACTAGATTAATTCAGTAGCTTCAACTTTAGACTCCAAAGGTTTAAGTATTTCCAACTCAATAATTTATACTCCATTTTAGTCCATAAGTGAATATTTAAGGCATAACAGTCCTTGTTTCACCACCAAAGTCTAAAATATGGGCATTTATTTATTAGATAAGGCATCCTTCCTTATTTATGTGAATGCTTAGGGAAAAGGTCATCACCATGTGTGTCTCTTTTGCATCATTTTGTCTTGCCCCTTGGGCTTCTTACAGTGACTTTTTCTTAGTCCTTTCACTGTGGGTTATCTTACTGACTCTTCCTTTTGTTTAGGGAAGAAGATGAGTACTCAGAGTTTCGATCAGAGCTCAGTCAAAGTCAGCAAGAAGTCAATGAGGATTCTCGAAGCTTGGATCAAGACCAAACATCTGTTTCCATCCCCGAGAATCAATCTACCATGGTTACTGCTGACATGGGTGAGTCTCTTAGCAAAAGAACACAGGATTTGGGTTAAAGTACCTGAATTTGAATTCTGCCTTCTTTACTATGTGTGTGACTTTGGTCAAGTCAGTTAACTTCTGTGCCTAAGTGTCCTCAGATGCAAAGGGAGAGCATTAAACTAAATAATCTCCAAGGTCTCTTCTACCCCTGAATCAATGGACTTATAATGCTTACCAATATTAGAACAAGACTAGAGCTCTAGTCTTTATAGGTGCAGTTATGTTCAGGAAATATTAATTCGAGAATTTAAACCAAGAGAGGAAAGAATAATAATATCTTCAGATCAATGAATGAGAGTAGATAAAGCTCCAGAAAGATACATGACCTTGACATAAAAGGTTTTATCATAAACAGTTCTTTCAGACTTTGTCCAATTTAAAGAAAATATAAAGAAGTATTTATACATCTTTATTCTTTTTAGAGGTGTGAAGATGTTTCTCGATCAACTTAATGGAATTATACAGGGAGGTTAGCCATTGGCTTGCTAAAGGAATAGCCACAGCCATGGTGGTTTTTAAAAAGCAAGAGCAAGCTCTGAGAAGTCAGTCTTCTCTGGCTCATGAAAAGAGGCCCATCTATAGAGGAAGGAAGAATTGGGTTCTTTGACCTTTTCCTCGTACCTCTACCAGAGTGCATGGGGGATGGGAAAATTTCTCTTCCCATCAAGTGGCAATATCATCTTGCAGCTTAGTCATTTACCCAGTAGGAGACATTGGATCCAAAAGAGAGCAAGCCCAGGAAGCCTAGCTACAGAATTCAGTTGATGTGTGGAAGGGAACAGACCCAGGAAACCAAAAAGAGACACTAGACCCCAGGATAGCAGCATGAGGATTTTATGACAAAGACTAAAGATATCAAGGTCCTACAGTGTGAGGTGTGAGTTGCATTGACAGTATGTGTTCCCTACATGTATACAGTCTCTGCTGGTGTATTCTGCATTTGTATCCACTCCTCCCAGTGATCCTATGTGAAATCAAGAAGCTCTGCTTGCTTTCTGGTCTATGGAACATTATCGCTTCATCCTCCCTAGACAAGAGAAGCTGGTTACCTGAATGCTCATCACCTTGTGGATGCCCCCAGCTTTTGATGCTCAACATCTCAACTCCCTCAACTTTCTCTTTGACTGGAGGGCTAGAGGAAAGAACAATAAATTTCTCCCAAAACCTTCGTTTATGGAAGACTCAGAATGTTCTAAATAATTCTCCATTTTCCATCAACATTTCTACTTGGTTTATACTCCACAGAATATCATGCCTCTTAATTTTCCTTTCCCCTTTTCAGCTTCCTTTTGTGTATTGTCTTCTAACATTAACTTGTAAACTCCTTGAGGGCAGGAACTGTCTTTTTTTTGTTGTTGTTTGAAATTATATCTTCAAAGAGCCTGGTATGTAGTGTCTCATCACGGTAATATTCCATCACAGTCATGTACCACAAATTGTTCAGCCTTTCTTCAACTGATGTATCCCATCAATTTCTAATTATCTGCCACCACAAAAAAGCTGTTATAAATATTTTTGTACATACAGATCCTTCTCCTTTTTATTTCATTTCTTTGGAGTATAGACCTAATAGCAGTAGGGTTAAAGGGTTAAAGGCTACGCACAATTGTGTAGCCCTTTAGGCATAGTTCCACGTTGCTCTCTAAAATGTTTAGATCAGTTCACAGCTCTCATTAGTGTATCTAGTTTTCCACATGCCCCTAGTACTTGTCATGTTCTTTTTCTGTCCTGTTAGCCAGTATGATAAGTATGTGGTGATACCTGAGAGTTAGCTGAATTTGCATTTCTCTAATTATTAGTGAGTTAAAGCATTTTTCATGTGAATATTTATAGCTTTGATTTTTTTCTCCTGAAAATTCCTGTTCATATCCTTTGACCATTTATTGACTGCCAAATGTCAGTATTATTCTTAAAAATTTGGCTCAGTTCTCTATATGTTTGAAAATGGGACCTTTATCACAGAAATTTGCTATTAAAAAAAAACCCCTCCAATTTTCTGCTTTTGTTCTAATTTTAGCTTCATTGGTTTTGTTTGAGCAACATCTTTTCAATTTATGTAATCTAAATTATCTGTTTTAGATCCCATTATCCTCTCTATCTCTTATTTGGGCATGAACTCTTGCTACCTTATTCATAGATCTGACAGGTAATTTTTTCCCCCCATATTCCTCAAATATCTTTATTATATCACTCATTATGTCTAAAGTTGTGTACCCATTTCAGATGAATTGTGATTATTTTTTCCAACTCTATTTTTTTTTTTACTTATTTTTCTTCTATATCTCATCCATTCTGTTGATCCATTGCTCTATTTCTTAACCTGTACCAGATTGTTTGGATGCTTATCCTTTTGTAGTATACTTTGAAATCTGGTACTGCTAAGCTACCTTCCTTCATTTTTTTCCCTATTGATTTCTTGGATATTCTTTACCTTTTATTCTTCCAGATGAAAGTTGTTATTTTTTCTAGCTCTATAAAATAATTCTTTGGTAGTTTGACTGGTATGGCAATGAATAAGTATATAAACTTAGATAGAATAATCATTTTTATTATATTGACTCAGCCTACATGTGAGCAACTAATTAATTAATTAATTAAAAATTAGCAATTTTTCGATTGTTCAGATATGACTTTAGTTGTGTGAAAAGTGTTCTTAAAGTATGGTCATACAGATTCTGGGTTTTTCTTGGAAGATGGATTTCCAAGTGTTTTATATTATCTACAATTATTTTAAATGGAATTTCTCTTTCTATTTCTTGCTGCTGCTGGTCTTTGTTGATTATGTGTGGAAATGCCGATGATTTATTGTAGGTTTATTTTATTTTTTGCAACTTTGCTAAAGTTCTCAAAATTATTTTAACTGGTTTTTTAATAGATTGTCTAGGATTCCCTAAGTATACCATAGTATCATTTGCAAAGAGTGGTAGTTCTCTTTCCTCATTGCCTATGCTTGTTGTTTCCAATTCTTTTTATTTAGCCTTATTCCTTCAGGTAGCATTTTTAGTACAATATTGAGTAATAGTGTTGTTAATGGGCATCCTTGCTTCCCCCTTTATTTTGCAGGGAAGCTCTCCCCATAATAATATGCTTGCTGACAATGCTGATGGTTTTATGCAGATATTACTTATCATTTTAAGGAAAGTTCCATTGATTCCTTTGCTCTCTAGTGTTTTTAATAGGGATGCATGTTGTATTTTGTCAAAGGCTTTTTCTGCATCTGTTGAGATAATCATATGATTTTTTTGATGCTTGTTATCTATATTATCAGTTATGCTGATAGTTTTCTTAATATTAGACTAGCCCTGCATTCTTGGTGTAAATCCCACCTGGTCATAGTGTATGATCCCCGTGGTATATTGCTGTAATCTGGGGTGGTGGTGGTGCTATTAATCTGCAGATTGTTTTTTCTAACTTTGCTAAACAGAGTAGCAAACATTAGTCATTAATCTTTTAAATATAATTCCTAAAACTTGTAGAATTGCGTAAATTTAGTGGATAGTTTTAACTATCCCCTACCCCAATCTGCCCTCCCTTCTATCATTCCCCCCTTCCCTCTTATCTCATTCCCCTCTTACTTTTGCAATTGCTGTTCCCCTGTACCATGCTCCTCACCAGATTTTTATGTCCTAAGCTCTCCTGGACTGGGAAAAAATGATTCCCCATGACGTTTTTCTGTTGGTTATCTCATTAAGAATTTGATTTGATTCACTTTTCAAGTTTTAGATAGAAATGTTGAGAAAGTTTGGCAATAATGGCCTCCTTACTCGGCCATCTTTACTCCACCCCCCTATAAAATTTACTTTTGATTTAGGCTGTTCATTCCTTTTACATTGCAGTGTCATTGTATATATTTTCTTGGTTTATTTACTTCTCTTTACATCAGTTCATATAAATCTTTTTTCTCTGTATTTATTATCTTCATTGTTTCTTATAGCATGATAATATTCCTTTACGTTAGTGTTCCATAATTTGTTTTTCTATTCTCCAATTGATGGGTATCTCATTTGTTTACAATTCTTTGTTACCACAAAAAGTGTTACTATTAATATTTTGGTCTATTTAGAAACATTCTTTTTATCAATGATTTCCTTCTGTTATAAGCCTAGTAATAGAACCTCTGGATCAAAGGATGTAGACATTTTTGTCACTTTATTTGCAGTTTCTGTCCAAAATGTCTTTATTGATTCACAGTTCAAACAACATGCACTGATCTTTCCACAAACTCTCCAAAATATATTTCCATATGTTATAGTTTATGCTGGTTTACTGGATGTAAGGTTGTTTTGAATGCATTTCTTTTATTTTTAGAGATTTGGATCATTCTTTCATATAGTTCTTAATAGTTTGCAGTTCTTTCAAGAATTGTTTGTTCATTTCCTCTGACCACTTATCTATTAGGAAATGGATTTTGGCCTTAGATACACACATGCACATGCATGCCCCCTCACATATGCAAATATACCTATATACACACATTCATGTTCATACATATGTTCACACATAAATATATAAATGTATATATATAAATATATACACACACACACACACAAACGTGTATGTATGTTTGTGCTATCTTTATTGTGGATGTCAAACCCTTATCTAAGAAATATGAGAGGGGGCCCAGTTTTAAGAGCATATCTGTTTGATATCAGCCTATAGGGAAGCTTGATTGTTTTAGCTGAAGAATAGAGACTTCTAGGTATCTTCTGCAATTACAACAAATCATTTTTTAAAAAACCACAGCCTGGTCATTATAGTTGTGTTGTTTGTAACCTTGTATTGACCTTCAGGAAGGGTATCTGATACGTGCTAAATCACTTGCACTTAATGCTAATGATAGGTATCACCTCTTTATGCAATCAGAAGCACTTTTCTCTTCCCCTAAGCTCATCTCTCAGAGCTTGATTATATCCTGAGTATGTTAACTGTTGCAGTCCAATAACTGACTCCAGTTTTCAGTATCATAAGAGGAAAATGTTCGAGGCCCCCAGGTGGCTTACTGCATCGAGTGCTGGCCCAAGAGTTAAGAGTACCTGAGTTCAAATGTGGCCTCAGACACTTGCTAATTCTGTGACTCTGGGCAAATCATTTAAGCCCTTTTGCCTTAGTTTCCTCATCTGTAAAATCAGCTGAAGACAGAAATGGCAAATTATTCCATTATCTTTTCCAAGAAAACCCCAAATAGGGTAACAAAGGGTTAGACATAACTAAAACTACTGAACAACAACAACAACAACAAACTTTGGGTTAGGAACAGGAGATCCGAGTTCGAAAGCGGCTTCAGATATTCCTCTGCGATCCTGTTTTCTTCAGTTTCCTCAGCTGTAAAATGAGAAGAAACAGGTTATTGTGGGCACCAAATGAAATGATAATTATGAAACACTTAGCAAATTGCCTTCCCCAAAGTAGGTTATTTATTATATTGTATATATTATAATATATAATATATAATAATAAATTATGTATTTATAAATTACTGTATAAGATAAAGTGGTCCTTTGTCATTTTATGTCTTTGGTTAACATGAATTACTTCCATTTCAGACATATTCATATATGCAAGTGCTGAGTATATATCTGAAAATAAAGGTAATTATACTGAGTGAAAGAATCATGATTTTTATTCTTTTTCTTTTTTTTTTTTTAAATAAGTGGTCATTAGTATGTGTCTAATATTAAGGAATGCTGAAGCCAAAAATTACTTTTATTTTGATTTTTAATGTTTAAAATATCTTTTATTGATTTTTGTATTAGTTATTTCTGAATATATTTTACAAGCACCACTACTTGCACCACCACCAGTTGTAGTGACTATACCTGAATATATTTTGAATATTCTCCACTTCTAGAGCTCTACTTCCCTATTTAAAAGCAGAAGATATTTCTTTATTTCTTCTCTGAGGCCAAAATTGGTCATTATTACTCATTGTTGGACTTATACACATGTATTATTTTCCTCTTCTTATCTCATTCTGTGTCAGTTCATAAAAGTCCTCAATGTTGCTTTCCTCGTATTTTTGCGTTTTTATTCTTTATTTTTAACATTTTTTTATTTTAAAATTTTGAGCTGCAAATTTTCTCCCCATTTGCACCCTGTCTCTCAGACCCACTGAGAAAGCAAGCAATATAATAGCAATTATACATGTGAAATCATGCAAAACCTATTTTTCACATTCACCATATTAAAAAAAAACAAGAAAAATAAAGGGAGAAAATTATACTTCAATTTGCACTCAGAGTTCATAATTTCTCTCTCCAAAGGTGAGTAGCATTTTTTTCATCATGAGTCTTGAATTGTCTTAGATCATTGTGTTGATCAGAGCAGCCAAGTCTTTCACAGTTGAGCATCATTATAAGATTGCTATTACCATACACAGTGATCTCCTAGTTCTTCTCACTTTATTTTGTATTAGTTCATGTGAATCTTGCCGTGATTTTCTGAAACCATCTTCCTTGTCATTTCTTTTAGCATAATAGTACTCAATTACAATAATATGCCACAGCTTGTTAAGCCATTTCTCAATGGATGGGCATCCCCTTGATTCTCAATTATTTGCCACCACAAAGAGAGATGCCTTAAATATTTTTATACGGACCTAGTAGTTGTGTTCCTGGGACAGAGGGTATGCAGAATTTTATATTTCTTTGGACATTGTTTCAAATTTATTCTCCACGGTGACTGGACCAGATGATTACTCCACCAACAGTTCATTATTGTACCTGTTTTCCCCTCATCCCCTTTTTAACATTTGTCATTTCTGCTAAGTGTGAGGTACTATCTTGGAGTTATTTTAATTGAGAGTTCTCTAATCAAGAGTGATATTTAGAGCATTTGTATATGACTATAGATAACCCTGTTTTCTTCTTCTTCTGATCACTGTCTATTAATATTCTTTGACCAATTATAAATTGGGAAATGGCTTCCTTTTTATAAATTTGATTCATTTTTATATTCCATATACATCTGAGAAATAAGGTCTTGTTTTTCTTGTTTTTCTCTTTTAATTAGGTTTATTTTTGCTTTTGATTTGTCTGAGATCCTGAGTGCTACCTCTGCCTTTTTTTTTTCTTCAGCTGAAGCATATTAGATTTTGCTCCAGCCCTTTACTTTAACTGTGTCTTTCTGTTTCAAGTGTTTCTCTTGTAAACTACATATTGTTGGATTCTAGTTTCTAAACCATTCTGCTCTTTTATGGGGGATCCCATTCACATTCACAGTTGTGATTACTGTGTATTTCTCTCCATCCCATTATCTTCTGTTTTTCTTCTCTCTTTTTAGCCTGTCCTTCCTCAAAAGTCTATTTTGCTTCTGACTATAGCCTCCCTTAATCTGCTCTTTCCTTTATAATCCCTTCCCTTTGTCTTCTAACCTTCATTTCCTTTTTCCCTATTGGGTAAATTACATTTCTGTACAAACCTATTCTTCTCTCCTGGAACCAATTCTGATGACAGCATTGCTTGCCACCCCCTCCCCATTTTTTCTTCTACTGTAAAAACTTGCATGCATCTTTTATGTGAGAAAAATTTCCCCATTCTACCTCTTCCTTTTGCTTTTCTTTTTTGCATTAAATATTTATCTTTTGCACTATTCTCTCTTTAAACAGTGAAAGTGAAAAGTCAGCCTCTCACTCTGTCTTTCCTGGACTGAAAATCCTGAAAAAGGATTCAGGGACTATGGTTGTCTCTGGTGCCGAAAGAGGCATTTAGTGAAGCAATTGTATTATCACAAATATACTGTTTGTAGGTAAATTAAGTTTTGCAAACATCCATAATCAAACACATTATTAATTGATGTTCTGTAATAATGTAACCTTGTACAGAATGTGCTTTGATGAGCTTGTTTTTAAGTAGACAGTTGAGCAAACATAATAATAAGCATTAATAAAATACTTAGCACAGTGCCTGGCACATGACAGTTATTTAATGTTTAGTGTTTAATTAATTCTCACAGTAACCCTGGGAGGTAGGCGCTATTAATCTGCAGATTGTTTTTTCTAACTTTGCTAAACAGAGTCACAAACATTAGTCATTAATCTTTTATTAAAAAAAATAGAATTCCTAAAACCTTTAGAATTATGTAAATCTATTAGATAGTTTTAACTAGTACTTTTTAGATCCTGGGTGGTTTTTCTTATTTTTCAGGATTTTATGACTCTCAAAATACTATAGCCTCAGGATAGAAGGTAAGCACATATAATGCCTTTGTTAATTGTATGATTTTTAAAAATATTTATTTAATTTAGTCTTCAACATTCAGTTCTGTAAGATTTTGAGTTCCAGATTTTCTCCCCTTCTCTCCCTTCTGCCCTACCCCAAAATAGCATGCATTCTGATTACCCCTTCCTATGGTCTGCCCTCTCCTCTATCACCCCTCTCCCTCTCCCCCTCACCTTCTTGTAGGGCAAGATAGATTTCTCTACCCCATTGCCTGTACATTTTATTTCCTAATTGCATGTTAAAAAAGTTTTTAACATGTTTTTAAAACTCTGAGTTCCAAATTCTTCCCCTTTTCCCCTCCCCACCTACTTTGATTGAGAAGGCAAGCAGTTCAATATAGGTTATACATGTATAGTTTATACAAAACACTTCCATAATAGTCAGGTTGTGAAAGACTAACTAGATTTTCCTCCATCCTATCCCCCCCCATTTATTCTATTCTCTTCTTTGACTCTGTCCCTTTTCAAAAGTGTTTGCTGCTGACTACTCCCTCCCCAAATCTGCCCTCCATCTGTCATCCTCTGCCTGTTTTCCCCTTCCCCCTACCTTCCTATAGAATAGGACACCTAATTGAGTGTGTATGTTATTCCCTCCTTAAGCCAAATTCAATGAGAGTAAGGTTCACTCATCCCTCTCACCTCCTCCCTCTTCCCCTCTATTATAAAAGCTTTTTCTTGCCTCTTTTGTGAGAGATAATTTACCCTATTCTATCTCTCCCTTTCTCCTCCCAATCTACTCCTCTCTTACCCTTTAATTTTATTTTCTTGATATCATCCCTTCATATTCAACTCATCCTGTGGCCCTTCCCCCTCCCGTATATGTGTGTGTGTATGTATGTATATAGGTGTGTGTATATTCACACACACACATACGCAGACACGCACACATACACACATATTCCCTCCAACTACCCTAATACTGAGAAAGGTCTTGTCAGTTATATCATCTTTCCATGTAGGAATGTAAACAGTTCAACTTTAATAAGTCCTTTATGATTTCTCTTTCCTGACTACCTTTTCATGTTTCTCTTCATTCTTATATTTGAAAGTCAGATTTTCTATTCACCTCTGGTCTTTTCATCAGGAATGCTTGAAAGTCCTCTATTTCATTGAACATCCATTTTTCCCCCTGAAGTATTATACTCAGTTTGCTAGTTGGGTGATTCTTGGTTTTAATCCTAGTTTCTTTGACCTCCAGAATATCATATTTCAAATCCTTCAATCTCTTAATCTTGTGTTATCCTGATTATATTTCCACAATACTTGAATTGTTTCTTTCTGACTGTTTGCAATATATTTTCCTTGATCTGGGAACTCTGGAACTTGGCCACAATATTCCCAGGAGTATTCCATTTGGGATCTCTTTCAAGAAGCTATTGGTAGATTACCAATTCATATTTTTCTTGGAGGCTTTTGATGTAGGAGCTTTAACTTTATTGTATTTTTCTGATAGTATATTTTTATCTTCTTTGTCACCAAAGGAAGATTCTCCAGTCTTAGGGTTTTTTTACACTGTTTGCTTATTTTCCCAGCCAAATACTTGACTTTCTAATTCTTTGTTAAAGTAGAAATCTGTTTCCAGTGTGTAGGGTATCCCAAATTTCAGAGGTTTTGTGTAGCTGTTTTCAGAGATATTTTTAGGTGACTGAAAATTTTCAATTCTTCTAAGGTGCTATGATCAAAGGAGAGGTGTTTACTTCTTTCCTGGCTTGTGCAGTGGTCTATGATCAACCACAAGCAGTCTTTTCTGTCTTGGAACTGCGAGGATGATTCCCTCTCCACCACTGCCATAAGCTCTACCACACCAGTGCTCATCTTAATCCCAGGACTATGATCCAGATCCAAGTAGAGCAAAGCAAGAGAATCCTGCCTCTTCACCAGCAAAGAGATCCCTGCAAATCCCGTCTGATCAGTTGCTCTATCCTCACACTGTCTGTTGACTGTGAGCTCTCAGAAGCAGCTGCTGCTGCTGCTGACGCTACCACCTCACTGGTCACCCTCCCCCCCCCCCCCCCCCCAGCCCTCCACCCAAGACTGCTTTCCAGATCCAGGCAGGTTAAAGCAGGAACAATTACCCTTTGAATGGCTGCTTGATCCCCCTACAATCTACAGGCCAGGAGCTCTGAAGCAGCCATGTGGAGGCAGCTGCATGGCCATTGCACCTCTGCCATTTATCTCCCCAGGGGCATAGGTCTGACTGCTCTCCTCATCCCCCCCCCCCCCCAGTTCCAAGAGAGTTCCACACTGACCTTTTACTTTGTCTTTGACATTTATGGGTTGATAATTCTGGAAAATGCCATAGCTGCTGGTGATTCACTCTCCAGAAGTCCACTCCAGCTGCTGCTGGTCGGGGCCACCCTCGGGCTAAAACCGCGGGCTCATGTGGAGGTGAGCTTGGCTCGCAGCACTCTGTGATGGATCCTTGCTGTCCACCTGCCAGGCTGCCTTCAGTGCAAGATTCTTTCTCCCTGTCACTTTGTGGGTTCTGTAGCTCTGAAATTTGTTTAGAGTTATATTTTATAGGTATTTGAGGTGGTTATGAGGGGAGCTCACGGAGTTTTCCTCCTGTGCTGCCATCTTGGCTCTGCCCAAAACTCTTTATCCCCCTGATTTTTTTTTTTAAACATATCCTTGGTATATGAAAATTTTAAAGCACAACCAAGGAAATAATGTATGGATAATTCTTCATTCTTTAAATCTTTGTAAGTAATAAATATATTTACTGTTTAAGTCAACTATTTTCTTTCTTCTAATGATAGATTAATTTCAATAATTTCAGTATTCAACAGGTATTTTCAAAAAAGACCCCTGGTACTCAAAAAAAGTCTTCTAAAATTTCTTGGGCTGAATAAATTTTGTAAATAAGCTTATGTCTCAAAAATATTTTGGCCTTTAACACAGTTTTTTTTTCTTTCAAATGGGGTAGCAAAGTCCTTTTTCCTTGGTGTTCTGTCTATCTCTTGCTGTGTGTATGTGTCCACATACATACATACATACATACATACATACATACATACATAAACACAATACATACATACACACATAAATGCATACATACACACATCTACACACACGTACATACATTCATACTCATGACAGTGGTTTTATTTTTCTTTGTTCAGTTGGGAGGAGGATTGAAGGAGAAAGGAGAGCAAGGGACAAGGGAAGGGACAAAGTTAGGAAGGAAGGAAGGAGTCATTGAGAATTTTCAAATACAGAGAAAAGAACAACAAAAAAAACCAAAAAGAATCACAGACAAGCAGGATAGCTTTGAAAGTTATATGTTGAATGCATTATATACTTAAGAAAGGCAGGCTATGATATGAGACTCATTTTCATATACAGTGTTTTTTCTATGTGTGTGAAATTATGATTTAATTCAGAATTTTTAAAAATTAAAATAAATTTAAAATAAATGTATACCATAGATCTAGTACAGAGTAGTCTACTGAAGTGACTACATGTCTAAATTATATAAGGGACACATTACATACACTTGTTCCAACAGTAATGCATATTAAAACAAACAACTTATGTATTTATCAACAGTGTACAATAACACAATACACCAAATATCCAAATTGTGTATTTAATAGGAAAATTCAGCATAGACTAATTTAACTATAATACATGCATAGGACTAAAACAAAAACAGAAATGCAGCAAGGAAATTATAAAGCAAGAACATACTTAATATATAAAATAATTAATGTGTATAAGGGATAGGCCTTACTTAGATTTCTGACTTTCTTGTTTAGTTTCAGTATTAGAATGAAATGAGAATCCACTAGGTTATTCCCAACTTATCAAGAGGAGATTTACTTAGCCATGGTACAGAAATGATATTTAACTAAGACACTGTAGCACTTAGCTTGGATAAACTTGCCCTCCCCTTCCCCATCCTCACCCCTCCTCCCCATCTCCATATGGAAATGCATCTGGTCAGCAAAGGAGGGTATCACTTGGTCTTCGGACACTGGCCAGGTCTGAAGGGCGCTTACTTCAAGTTGGTTGATAATGCCCTCAAAAAATGAGAAAGTCAAAATCAATGCCAGATGTTACCAGGAAGCTGGATCAAGGGAGGCAGAGAACCTGAGCTTCCTAGGGCAAATTGGATTACAAGGACAGCTTTTGTTATTCTTCAGGGAAAAACTAGGCTGACGTATAGAGGCTGAGGGTGGGGGGAATGAGGGGATCTTGTGAGGTAATTGTTCCCAACACAATATGCATCAGTGAAGACATTTAATTACGTGAAATGCATGTGTTATGAATAAATATTAGCATTATCATCTGACTACATTTCTAACTATTTTGCAGTTTTCACTTGGGAAAACAAGTCTAGTCCGAGTTCTCCTTTACTATGCTGACTCATCTGTAACATTCCTGTCCTGGCTGATGGGAATGGGTTATCATAATCCTCATTAGATTTAAAATCCTACAGTTCTAAGCCTTTAGAGTCTCATGAAGCACTCCAGTCCCTAATATGGGTCATGGGAATTTAGAGTTGGAAGAAACATTGGAAATCATCTTGTCTAGCTTCATTTTATATATGAGGAAAATAAGGCCCAGAGAGGTAAAGTGACTTGACCAGGGCCACACAGATAACAAGTAGCAGAGCCAAGATTGAACCTAAGTTGATTTTCAATCCACTGTTCTTTTTGTATATTCTAACTGACTTCTGATTTTGAACCTTTTAAAAGAATCCTGCAAATCTGAAGCATAACATTAAAAATAAGAGGTCACCAAAAATCTATTCAATTGTTAGTGAAAGGAAAAGGGAATTTAAAAACAAGGTATGGTTATTTGCATAGCAGTCCAATTCTGGGATTCTTGGCTTGGGAGCAACCGAAGTCCTTTAAGCTTAAATTGGATATAAGATGCTTGGATAATATTTAAATCTTGACATGTCAGATTGCCCTGTGACATTTCGAATTACTTTCATGAGTACCATTTGCAACAGAGGGAAAGAAAGAGGAAGATCCTTGATGTACATGCCAAATATACTTAATTCCACCCTTTTTACAGATAATTGCAGTGATCTCAACTCAGAGCTGCAAAGAGTACTGACTGGGCTGGAGAATGTCGTCTGTGGGAGAAAGAAGAGTAGCTGTGGTCTCTCCGTGGCTGAAGTGGACAGACATATCGAACAGCTTACCACTGCAAGTGAACACTGTGATTTGGCTATCAAGGTAACCAGCACAAAATCCCAGATCTGTGGTGTCATTTGAAAAGTTATAATGAGAAGACATCTTCTCTTATACTATTCAAACTTCCCAGTTGGTAGCAGATATCATAAAGAAAACCATGCACAGTATAATGTGCCACCAAGCAGATAACAGATAATCAATTCATTAAATTAAATTAAAGTAGTCATGGCCATGAAATGAACAGCTGAGTTCATTTATTGCGCAGTCAATGAGCAATTTACACAGATATAATTAGGTTATTTAAATATTGAGCCAGATTCTGACAGTGTCTAAGCAGTTCCTTTGCTATATTAATTAACATGGAAGTCCTGCTGCTTCTTTCAAGAATATCATTTAGGAAGTTTTTGATTCATGGTGCCACTAAGACTAAAATAAGTTTTAGTTTCACTATTAAATTACTTCTATTCATAAAGAAGAAATACCGTGCTCCAAAGTCTGCAGGCTTTGTCCCAGCCAAGATTCTGAATTGCTCTATGGATAGGACCATAGATCTGAAACTAGAAGGTACATTAGGTATCATGCCATCCAATCACTTTACAGAAGGGGAAACTGAAGCCTAGGGAGGTCAAGTAATTTGTACAAGGTCAAATAGGTAGTAAGTATGAGAAGAGAAATTTGAACCTAGATCTTTCCTTGGACTCCAGAGCCAGTGTTCTTTCTACTGTACCATGGTAGCTCTATTTATAAATGAACATACCAATTTACGAGGGAGAAAAATCAGTGAGTCAGCAAGCATTTTTTAAGAACCTGCTATGTACCAGGTACTGGTAGATAGATAGTCCTGAAAATGCAAAGACAAGCAAGAATAGCCCTTGCCTTCAAGGAGCTTACATTCTAAATTTTCTTGGGGAAAACAACATACAAGATTAGATGATACAGAATAGACGGAAAGTGTGCTGAGAAAGGAAGACATTAGCAGGTAGGACAACTGGAAAGGTTTTCTACAGAAAGTAGTATTTGAGCTGTGTTGAAGGAAGCCAGAAGAACTTCATAGACAGATGTGAAGGGGCAAAATATTCCAGGCTTAATGAATAGCCAGGGCAAAGGCACAGAGTTAGATCATGGGGTATTGCATGTGAAGAACTTCAGTTAGGCCAGCATTGCTGGATTAGAAAAAGAATTAGCATGTGGGGAAATTGGAAAGTTAAGAAAGGCCCAGGTTAATTAAATGCCAAACAAAGAACTTTATATTTTATTCTGAAGGTTAAAAGGGAGCCACTGGAGCTTATTAAACAAGGAGGGTAAAATGGTCAGACAGACCTAAAGAACTTTAGGAGAGTCACCTTTATAGTTGATTGGATGAGAGATTGTAGTGAGGAAAAACTTGAAGCAAGGAGACAAGTTACAAAACTACTACAGTTTTGAGAGGCCTGAACTAGGGTGGTGACAAAGTGAGTGGAGAAAAGAGAACATTTATAACGAGTATTGTGAAGTTAGAAACAAGACAACATCAGTCTGGATATATGCAGCGAATGAGAAGAGTTGAGAGCTATAGAAAGGTTGTGGGTCTGGGGGCCTTATAGGATGATAGTGCCCTCTATGATAATAAATAAGCTCGGAGTTGGGGAGAGTGTTGGAGGAAAGACAGTGAGTTCTGTTTTGGGCATGTTGAGATTGGAACTATGATACACTTAATTCAAAATAATCAAAAAGGCTGTTGGTGATAAGAATCAGAAACCAGAGATAAGGAGAGGAGCTAGGGCTGAGAATCATCACTGAATCCATAGGAGATCACCAAGTGAGATAATAAAAAGAGAAAAGAGAAGAATGCCTAAGACATCCTTAAGGGACACATCTGTTTAGTGTGCATGACATGGATGATGAACTACCAAAGGAAACTGAGGACTAGTTAGATGGAAGTAGAACAGAAGAGAAGAATGTCATGAAAGCCTGGAGAAGGGTATATACAGGAGTAAATGGTAATTAGTATTGTCAAAGGCTGCAGAAAGATCAAGAAGTTTGAGGATCAAAAAAAGGCCGTTAGATCCGGTGATTAAGACATCATTAGTAATTGGAGAGGACAATTTCAGTTGTGTGATGAGATCAGATGACATATTGTAGAGGGCAAGAAGGAATATGACTGGATTGGTAAAAAGTAGTTAACTCCATAAAACAAAACCAACTTGGAATACATACATATATTCTATATAGGTTTTATATATATGTGTGTGTGTGTGTGTATATGTGTGTGTATGTGTATGTGTGTGTGTGTGTGTGTGTGTGTGTGTGTGTGTGTGGACACACACACAGGATACAAATGCAAAAGGGAACCCTTTAAATATATTTTTGCCTACTCGTATATCTCTGACTTAGTATATAATCCCAAAGTAGTTTCCCTGACCAAAATCATGTAGCTAATAAGTGTCAGAGGAAGAGCTTGAACATACTTCCTGACTCCAAACCCTGTCATCTTATACCATGTGGCTTCTTAGCCACCTAACATGAGAATCTGAATAGTTGTAAAAGATGTTTAAGTTATAACCAGGGGACTTCTTGTATCAATGTACAGTCTGTTCAGTGTTCTCAAGGGAATAATTACTTTTTTAAATAAAAAAATCTTCAATATCCCAAAGAAAACTCTAGCACATACAATGATTTATCTTTATTATTTACCTTAAATATGTATTAAGTCAGTACAGTTTCTGGGAGGATCTCTGGTGTTTTCCTTTCTAACATCTCACAGCTGTTGCTCCAAAACTTAAAGTCAGGTCAGAAGAGCAGCAGCAGTGTGGATTAGGTGAGAAGGAATCCAGGAGGAGGCAGGTATAGTTTCCTGAGACCCCTCAAACCGCTGGACTACAGACATCCCTTCTGAAGCAAAAATTAAGAAGAGTGACATGAAGAATAAATTATTTTCACTTGGATGAACAGGCATCTTTGAGAACAGCACTAAGTTTGAAAATATGAGCTCTTAAAACTGGAAATAGTGTTAATAATTGCTACCATATTCTGAAAGAAGATGACCCAGAAGTATGTTCCTTTTTTTTTTCTTTCTTTCTTTTTTTTTTTTAATGTGGTGACACCCAAAGGTGGTATGGACATGATTTTGTCCTAGCCTTGTTGCTTGAAACCTACCTGGAAGGTATTCACTGGAGCCACTTGGAAATTTTGGTCTCCTACCCCATCCTGTTAACAGCTTAAGATTATCATTATGTGATATGTTTTCTCTGTCCTTCATCTAAACTAACACAATGTTTCAAAAAACAAGAAAAATTGTGAATTTTTTGGTTCTCATTTCCCACCTGTTATTTTTCTTTTAAGCACATACGTCATATTGAACTCCCATTTTAAGCACTATTAAGGAAGGCTTTATGCATACACAAATCCCTCAAAGACCTTGTATATCTCCTGTATCACAGAAGACCATTTTTTTTTCCCTGTTTTAAAACTGAAACTCATTCATGCAATCTGAGTTCCTATGATGCATGAAGAACTCTATTATAGTGAAATAACCTGTCTTCTCACTGAACTGGTTTTAAAGGACCTATAAATGAGGAAGTTTCCAATCAGATTTTGTATGCAGTATTCAACATAACGTGTTTTCAGAATTTAAGGATTACTAATTATATGATTTTGTGTTGACTAATTATATGATTCTAAGAGTTTATGTATTTTTGAGATTCTTAATCTAGAGTTCTAAAGGTAATAAGCATCTGCTAAGTACCTACTATGTTCCAGGAGAGATGCTAGGGATCCAAAGACAAAAACAAGACAACTTTTGTTCTCATGGAGCTTGGGTTTTTTTTATGTTGTTGTTTTGATTTTTTTTATAAATATGTACATTAAATTATATTTTAAAATACAAAATAGGCAAAAGATATACATTTTTGTAGAAGAGGCCACTGATAGCTGGGATAATTAAGAAAATCTTCATTTTAAAGGTGGCACCTAAGCAGAGTTTTGAAGGAAACAAGGAATCCTAAGATGGGGGTGTGGAGGGAGCATATTTCAGGCATGGGGGTTTCCAGTACAAAGGTGCAGATATAAGAGATAAAGAGTTGTATGTGAGGAACAGCAAGATGGCCAGTTTGACTGAACCATAGAGTTTGAGACATTAGTATAAATAAGGTTTGGATGGTGGTTTGGAGCTAGGTTGTAAAGTTCTTAAAAGACAAAAGAACTTAATATTTGATCCTAGAGTCAATAGGAATTGATAGGAGTTTGTTGATTAGGAGAGTAACATGGAGAGATTGGCACGTTAGGAAATTAATTTTGGCAGCTATGTGTAGGTTGTAAGGGGAGAAACTTGATGGGGGGATCAATTAGCCTATTGCAATAGTATAGATAAGAGGTGATGAGAGCCTGAAGTAGGATGATAGCCATGTAGAGATTAAAGGACAGATTCTAGAAATGTGAATGTGGAAACTGCAATATTTGGCCATTGATTGAATATATAGTATGAGAGCACGTGTTGCAAGTATATCCTTGGATAACACCAAGGTTGTGAACCAGTCACCTGAGTGACTGGAAAGATGATAATACCTTTGACAAAAATGAGGACGTTCAGAGGAAGGGCCTATGGCAAAAGATGAATTCAGTTTTTTACATGTTGCGGCTGAGATGTCCATGGGACATCCAGTTTTAAATACCCAGTGGGCTGTTGGAGATGTGTAATTTGTTTTTTTATATATATTTCATAAATATCTGTATAGAAATAATTAAAATTGCAGAAGGTGATGAGATCTCCCAGTGAAACAGTCTAGATCAAATAAGATAATATTTAGAATGCACTTAACCAAATGCCTGGCATGTAGTAGGCACTTAATTGTTGCTTATTCCCTTCTCTAGGGAGAGAAGAGAAGACAACCCAGGACAAAGCCTGTAGTTAGGGGATGTGATTTGGATGATGAGCCAGCAAAGGAGACTCAGAAGCAGGCAGGTTGGAGATGACCCAGGAGAAAGGGCAGCATAATAAAAGCCTAGAGAAGGTATCCAGGAGAGAGCAAAGTCAATAGTGTCAAGTACAGCAAAGAGTTCAAGAAGAAGGGTGTGAACTTTGAAAATGCAGTCAGATTTGGCAATTAAGAAGCCATTGGTAACTTTAGAGACAGTAGTTTCAGTTGAGTAATAAGATTGAAAGTCAGATTACAAAAGAGTGAGAAGTGAGTGAGAAGAGAAGTGGATCTAAAGGTTATTGATGGCTTTTTCCCAGAGCTGGATTGCAAAAGAGAAGAAAGTCATAGGATGATAGCCTGTGTGGATAATGGGGTAATAATGTTGGGTTATTGGGTTTTTTTCCCTCTAGCACAGAGAAGATTTGTGTATATTTCAAGAAAAGAGCCAGTAGATAGGGAAAAAATTGAAGCTTAGAAAATAAGCTACTCTAGCAGCTGGGAGGGAGTGGAATGGAGAAAGTTTAGCCTTGTCAAGGAAAAGAGTTACCCCTTCATCAAAGACTTGAGTTAAGGAGGATATAATAAAATTCGACGTGAAGATTTTTTAAGATGTAGGAAAAAAAAGAAGTTTGTGGGCAGTGATCTCTATTCCCACAAGTAAAGTATGACGTATGTTGAACTGAGAAGATTGGGGAGGGAAAAATGGAAGGAGCTTGAGGAGAATAAAATTGGAACAGTCTCTATGAAGAGTAGAACACAGTCAGTTAGGAAAGAGTAAAAGCATTGTCTTACTCTGCGGTGAGGACCCAATTGAGATTACATAACATCGTTTTTTTAAGTACTTGTGTTGAACTTTACAATTACTTTTATAGATGTAAACCTAGGAAAAAGTATGTTTTTCTGGCTCATGAGATTTTTGAATAACATAATTTATGACCATACTGCTTCTCTCTGCCACAAAGAACTCATCTGTAAAATAGGAAAATTGTTGCAAATTTTAAGATTTGTAGGAATATAATTAGTCTTACTTACCATTTTAAAAGAAATCATTGTGCCAATCTCAGGTGGACTCTTATTTATGACACTTTTTTTTCTCTCTCCTTTGACTCCAAAGTTAATCTTTCTTTTCTTTTCTTTTCTTTTCTTTTTTTTCTTTTCTTTTCTTTTCTTTTTTTTTTTTTTTTTTTTTTTGCATCTGGTTTTTGTAGACAGTTGAAGAGATTGAGGGAGTATTGGGTCGGGATCTCTATCCCAATTTGGCTGAAGAGAGATCTCGATGTGAAAAAGAACTAGCTGGCCTTAGAGAAGAGAATGAAAGCCTGACTGCCATGCTGTGTAGCAAAGAGGAAGAACTCAACAGAACCAAAGCCACCATGAATGCTATCCGGGAGGAGAGAGACAGACTACGAAGAAGGGTAAGAAGCCTGGTCCCATATATAGCTTTTTAATTTTCTTTGGAAAGTGTGTTTCCAAGAAAAATCAGTGCAGAGAAACTCCATCTTGAACTTGTATAGCATTAGAAATTTTAGCTTTCTCAGACCATTATTTATAGAGTAATACTTTGAAAATAGGCAGTCTTAAAGTATAAAGAAGTTGAGATAAGCTTTTTTTGTTAAGCACTGAAACCTAACGGGCAAGAGTCCAGGTACATTTTCACCTTGTATCAGGGAAAATGTATCAATTATGGTGAAACCGATCGTTTCAAGGGTAAAAAAAATACATCAAATTTGTTTGTTAGAATGATTTTCAAAGTTATGATTTCTACTTGAAAGGCACATTGTTTGGCTTGGTTTGAGTTGGATCTGGTTTGAAAGAAAAGAGAGAACAGAACAAAACTAGGACTTTTCTCAGTAAATATTTTAATTCCCCCTGAGCTTAGTTCTCAATCTCCTAGCTATCCCCAATCCCATTTTCCTTTTCTGAGTGTCTTGCAGTAGTGTGCCAATTTAAAATCTTTATTTTCTAAAACATGTCTAATAGGAATTCAGTTAAGAGAAAACTGAATCACTACAAATGAAAAAATTTAGAGAACGTGGCCCTCTAGTGTTTGCTTAATTCTTATCACCTTTTCAAAGGCAACTTTGAAAAATGTGATTTCTCTGTTAATATCAACACCTGTGATCATTACATTTGTTTCCAAATTGTGTGCATTTTAATTTTCTTATGTATTTTCATCATTCTTGAGTAAGGAATACAGGAAATTTTTAATTGATATTTTTCTGTAGCAGCATAGTTTTGTATCTTAAGGACTAAGCATAACAGTATTTCTTAATTATTCAGCTGGGTGATCTCTAACATTCTTGATTGGGTTTTTTGCTGGGTTTTTTTTTTTTTTTTTAGCATTTTAATATTTTTTCTAATCACACATATGAAAAAGTTTTAACAATACTTTTTAAAAATTTTGAGTTTAAAATTCCCTCCAAAATTTGTTATTTTCTTTTTCTTTCCTTTTAGCCAATCTGATATGTATGGGGTGGTACCTCAGAGTTGTTTTAATTTGCATTTCTCTCATCAATCCTGATTTAGAGCATTTTTTCATATGACTAGAGATAGCTTTAATTTCTTCTTCTGAAAACTGTGCATATACTTTGACCATTTATCAGTTGAGAAATGGCTTGTATTCTTAAAAATTTTACTCAGTCCTTTATACATTTGAGAAATGAGGCCTTTATCAGAAAAAAATTGCTTTAAGTTTTTTTTTTTCCTCAGTTTTCTGCTTTCCTTTTAATCTTTACTGTATTGGTTTTCTTTGGGCAAATTTTTTTTTAATTTAATGCAATTAAAATACTCTATCTTATATTCTGTATTTCTTGTTCGATTATAAATTCTTCTCTTATACACAGATCTGACAGGTAAACTATTCCATGCTCCCCTAATTTGCTTATGGTATCACCCTTTATGTCTAACTCATGTACCAATTTTGGTATATGGTATATGATGGTGTTCTATATCTAAGTAAGAGAGGTAGAGGAAAAAGTGGTCAAAGAAATGAGAGTGATGCAAATGAATATTTTTGGTAGTTTGATATGACTCTGAATAAATAAATTAATTTAGTAGAATTGTAATTTTTATTATATTGGTTCAGCCTACCTATGAGCAATTGGTTGTTGTCCTTTGTTCTCAGAGAAGACCAGAATGATAGCACTATGTCAGGGTCAAGGCAGATCAAACCAGTACAACCTCAGAAGACTCTACCACAAGTCATACACAAATAGTCCATATGAAAATTTGGAATGGAGACATTTCTAAATTTGTGCAGCTCATGTTTCTTTTGAAATACTGAAGTTCTGCTTTGTTCATAGAGCACAGCATTTTCTTTGATACAGGTACACCATGCTACATACTCCTGTGCCAGGGTCAGTTGTTTTTTCAATCAGATATTTCAAATTTTCTCCTATTTTTTTCATCCTTTTGATTTTGTTTTATTGTTTCTAGATGCCTTATGGAGTCCATTATCTTCCATTTTTCCAATTCTAATTTTTAAGGTATTATTTTCTTCAGTGAGCTTTTGTACCTCCTTTTCCACTTAGCCAATTCTACTTCTTAAGGAGTTTTTTTCTTCAGTGAATTTTTGCACATCTTTTTCCATTTTTTTTTGCTTCCTTTACCAAAGCTGTTGACTCTTCTTTCATTATTCATTTGCATTACTCTCCTTTCTTTGACCACTTTTTCCTATACCTCTCTTACTTAGTTTTTAAAATCCCTTTTGAGCTCTTTCAGTAAATGTTTTTGGACCTGCCACCAATTCGCTTTTTACTTTGAGACTTTGCCTGTAGCTGTTTTGACACTGTTGTCATCTTTTGAGTTTGTTTTGAGTTTGTCATTGTAGTGACTTTCTATGGTCAGGTTCTTTTTTTATTCTTGCTCATTTTTGCAGTCTATTTCTTGATTTCCAACTGTGTGTTAAAGTTGGCTTCTACTCCCAGGGTGGAGGGAGCACTGTCCCAAGCTTCAAGATTTTTGCTGTGCTGTTTTCAGAGATAATTCTGGAAGCCTCTAAATTTTCAGCTCTTCCAAGGTGATATGATCTAAGGAGAGGTGCAGTCACTACTCTCCTGGCCTGTGCAAAATCAAACACTCTTTTTTACCCTCAAACTGTGACCAGAATCCTCACTCCCTTGTGGCTGTGAGCTCTAATGTGCTAATGCTTTTCCTTACTGTAGCACTATAACCAGGGCCTACGTCCAAGATTCCAATATGGGAAATGCAACAGAGTCCTTCACCCAGTGCCAACAAAAGGTCCTCTGTAATCCCCTTCTGACCAGCTGTTTGATCCCCTTACTGTCTATGGCTGAGAACTCCAGAAGTTGCTGCTGCAGATTCAGTCACACCCAAGGCCTGCTGCTGGCTTTCTGGGCACTATTGACTTGAGGGACACAGCCTGCTGCTGGCTTTCTGGGCACTATTGACTTGAGGGACACAGCCTGCTGCTGGCTTTCTAGAGTTTGGCTTGTGACAGATTCTACTCTCTCCCTAGTGACATAGATCTTTCCTGTTGATCTTTTCAGTCTTGATTGGAAAATTGTTTCGCCCCATTCTTTTGTTGGTTTTTGACACACCAGAATTTGTTTTGAGGAATTATTTTAAAAGTGTTTGAAGGGGAATTTAGGAGAGCTCAGATGAGTCCCTCCCTTTACTCTGTCATCTTGGCTCTGCCCTCTAAAATTCTTAGCATTTTTTTCAAGTCAAAATCTTTGATTTTACATCAGAAGCCATTTTTCACAGACCAGGGTAAATCATCTCAGTCAGCAAAAGTTTTTATCTGTACAGAGTAATGAATTTGTTTACCACTAAAGCTCATATCACATGTAATTTCCTGGGTGTTTCACTACTAGAGCATTATGACTAATGTCCTATTTAATTACACTTGCACTTCTGTATTTTATTATGTGCTTATTTGTAAATTCTCCTAGACAGGGGAGACCTGTCTTAAATGTAATTACACACTGTGGGAAGCAATAAATTCCCTTCCCTGACCTGAGATATCAGAGGTAATGAGGCACTGGAAGAGGACTGATGAAGAAGAAAATTCAAGTTAGGTCAATGACCTTTCTCCAATATCCTCCCACACCTCTAATGTCAATCTCATTCTGGGTCAAATGCCAACTTGTACATGCCTGAACATTACTTGGACACGACCATTTTCAGAAATGAGCAGCCAGACACATTACAGTAACTCTTGTTGGGATATGAGAGGAGATCATTCATGCCTGACAACATTTATTAAGTTCATGTTATGTTCTTAGAATTTGGTGCTAGAAGATACCTCTCAAAGGCCATCTATCCCCATCCTCTCTTTTTATAGAAAGGAAAACAGAAGCTCCAAGAGGTGAACCACTTGGCTGTTAATATGGTCAATAATTTTTTAAAAAATATTTTAAATCCTTAAGTATCTTTTTAAAAGCCTAAGTATTTTCCTAATGTTAACCTCATGTTT
>CM053590.1:146001734-146032293 GCA_028646515.1 Pseudochirops corinnae | reverse complement strand
AGTAAATGATATGTTTGATTAAAGTAAGATTGTTAACCCATTTTGAGTTGCTTTCCTTTAGAAAAGCAGATCTAAGAACCTGTGCTAGTAGCCGCCCTAGGCATGCTAGGGTGCTTGCTGTTACAACATAATACTGCATCTCCTGACTTCATGCCTTCTTAAGCATCTGACCTCATCATTCAATGTAAACAGCTTTCCCCAAAGTTAATAATAACCTCTTCTCTGCCAAACCTATCAGCCTTGTCTCAGTTCTCTTCTTTCTGGACTTTTCTGCAGCCTTTGATACCCTCTTCTTTTTTTTCTTTTTCTTTTTTTTTTTTTTTTGTCTTTTTGGAGGGGGGAAGGCAGAGTAAGTAGGATTAAGTGATTTGCCCAAGGTCTCGTGGCTAGTAAGTATTAAGTGTCTGAGGCTGAATTTGAACTCAGGTCCCCCTGACTCCAGGGCCAATGCTCTATTCACTGCGCCACCTAGCTGCCCCTGACACCCTCTTCTCTCCAAGGTTATGGGAGACTTCTCTCATGGTTCTCCTCCTACCGGTCTGACTACTCTGTCCTAGATTCTCTTCTATTCTTCCTCTAAACTATTTCACTTAGTGATCTCATGAACTCCCATTGATTCAATTATCACCTCTATCCATAATTCTCAAATTTATGTAACCCAGCCTAATCTACTATTCCCAGTCTCACATCTACATGTTGAAATGGATAAACACAGACACCACAAACTCAACATGACCATAAGTGAACTTACTATTTTCCCTTCTCCCAAATCCTCCTCTCTTCCGTATTTCTCTAATACTGTTGAATGTACCATCCCTCTTGCCAGGCTGGGAACCTCGATGTCACCTTGACTCCTCATTTTTTCCATCCCTTCCATATTAAATCTGTTGCTAAATCCTGTCAATTTTACCTTATTAATAATATCTCTCTTTTACTCCTCAGTCTCTCTTCTGACACCTTCACCACCTTAGTGCAGGCCTTCAGCATCTTATATTAGTACTGCAATAGTTTGCTGGTGGGTCTGTCTGCCAAGTCTCTTCCTACTTGAGATCATCCTCTACTCTATTAAAGGATCCTCTTAAAGTCCAGGTCTGACCATATAATCTGCCCCCACTCTCCTACTCAAAAACTCCAGCGGCTTCTTATCACCTCTAGGTTCAAATATAAAATACTTCCATAAATATCTTTCATAACCTACCTTTCCAATCTCCTTACACCTTACAAACCTCCCTCTTCCCCTATATCCTGCCATCTAGTAACACTGACCTCTTTGCTATTCCTGAAACATAATATTCCATATCCCAACTCTGTGCATTTTTATTGGCTTTCCCTGTGCCTGGAATGCTCTGCCTCTTCATCTCCTCCTCCTTGCTTCTTTAAGTCATAACTAAAATCCTACCTTCCACAGGAAACCTTTTCTATCCCCCTTAATTTAGTGTCTCCCCTGTTAATTATTTCCAATTTATCCTATATATATTTTGTTTATACATGTTAGCAACTTGCTTCCACCATTAGACTGTGAGCTCCTTGAGAGCCGGGACTATCTCTTCTCTTTCTTTTTATCCCTATCACTTAGCATTGTGCCTGGCACAGAGAAGGCACTTCATAAATGTGTACTGACTGACAGAAGCTCTCCCCCATGCCTTGAATGTGCTCCCTCTTCAAAGTATCCCAAGTTTCCTTCAAAGCTCAGTCAAATGCTACCTGCTATGGGAAGTCTATCCTTGTCATCATCCTTGTCCTATTCCTAGTCTTGTCCCCTTCTCCCCATCAAAATTATATTTTATATATTTTGTGTTTATTTTTATATGTTCAGATTATTTCCTCCCACCCCAGGTATATAAATAAATTCTTTGCAGGCAAGGACTATTCTACTTTTGTGCCTGGTACATAATAGATGCTTATCAAATACCCATTAAATGAATAAACTTGTCTATCATGGAAATAGCTCTTTAACTAAGTATGGAAAGAAGATATTGATCAGGTACCCAAAGGAAAAGCACAGAAGCTGAGATTCACCATCCCTTTTACTGAAGGAACATTTGAGGATCCATAGGGTACTAACAACCAAAGGACAGGACTAGGATCACCACACAATCCTTTTCAATGGATCAGAACTGGAGGCTTTTCTGACCCGAAATTCAATTCAAATTTAATTCTAAGATTCTATGAGTTGCACAGCCTGAAAGTCCAGAAGACAGTGGGATAAAAAGTGACTTCAAGAGGGAGTTACTAATGCTACCTTGCCTAATCTATAACTATCTCCACTTTTCATTATCAAAAACATCTATTCAACAGCTCTAGGAGTTTCCAATATAAGCCTAATATTACTAACAAATATTTAAATAGCACTTTAATGTTTACAAAGCACTTAGCAAACTTACTTGATTCTCACAACAGCCCTGAGAGTAGTGCTCTTATCTCCATTTTACACATGAGAAAACAGGTTGACCAAGGTTAAGCAATCTGACCAGGGCTATACCACTAGTGTCTGAGGTAGAACTTGCATTCAAGTCCCAGGACCTCCTGATTTAGTCTGGAACTCTATCAATTCTGCTAACCTATGTACAGACCACTGGATCTTCACAACTCAAATTATAATAACTACAGGCAAGAAGGTTATTCATCGTGGGATGTTCAATGTATATTATGTTACAACTTGTGATACTAATGTGATATTCAGAGAGGAGTAGGCACTTAAGACCCCTTTCACCTCTAATTCTATGACTCCAGATCATAGAAGGGCTGAAGTAAGGGGGGAAATCGCTACTATTTATTAGTAAAGGTAAGTTTTAGTATTTCTAGTGCTGCTTAATGAGACACAAAGGGGTAAATTCAAGGTAGAGGACTATCTTGGTACAATCTGGAAGAAGAACTTAGAGACAAAATTGGTAAAATCTGATAAAGGGAACTTTGAACCCATTTATCTAGGCAGTATCTTTAAGGACAGAAGAGAAAAAGGAAAATAAAATTAAATATTTTGAAGCACAGTAAAAATCTTTATATATGATAGACTGGTTATATGGTGTAGTATATATAAATGTAGTAGCATTTAACTGGGTTTGAATCATGACTAACCTCTACTATTCTAGGTTTGCTGAAGGAAAAGTCACTCATTTCAACAAAATTCTTAAGACTTAGTTTCCTCATCTGAATCTTGTCAGGTTGTAGGTGAAGTGCTTTTTAAATTTCAGATTTGCCATATAAATGTGAACAATTTATAATAACTAGCAAGCTGTCATTGTTGTCATTATTGCTCTTCCTTGAAAATTCTTCCTGACCCATACTATGTGTCTCCTATAAGAGCCAAGAGATATACCTGTAATATTTAGGAAAAACTAAACTATACACGAATTTTATCAAGATCAACAATGGCAATAGCTGCCCTTAAAAACAACACCCAATTACTGAAAGAACAAGCACAAAATTTTTCATCTTATAAGATTGTCAAGACTATAATGCCACCATTAACAACAGTATTTCCTTTTGATGAATAGAATGAAAAATCATAAAATAGCATATTCAAAATTTCCAACATGTCTCCTGAATTGAATAACTAAGGTACCCAAAATAATAAAACATTCTCTTGATGAATTCATTGAGACCATCATTGTGTTAAAAGTACAGGTTTTATCTTAAGATTAATAATCATGAATAAATGAAAAAAATATGCAATATTCTATTATAGCAGAAGAGCATAGTTTTGATATTAGAAAGCCTAGAGTCCCAGTCCTGTTACTGCGTGTGTAAAAATCAGTTAACTTTTTTGTGTCTCAGTGTCCCTATCTGTACATTCAGTAAACAGATACTTCTATTTACCTTACACGTGTGTTGTGGACAACAATCACTTTGAAAACTTAGGGTGCTACAGAAATGTTCACAAGTACAATTTGAATCCATTGTCTGTATTTCACAAGAAACCAAATTTCAGGAAATGATCATGGGTAGATGCAGATAATCAAGGCACCAAACTAACAAATGAATAGGGGTCCCTTCGTGTCTTTTTTTTTTTAATTTATTTATTTTAGGTTTTCAACACACACTTTAATAAGGTTTTGAGTGCAAAAACTTCCTCCTTCCCCAAGACAGCTGATATAGGCTATCCATGTACATTTCCACATTAGTCATGTTGTGAAAAAAGAAAAACCACGAGAAAGAAAAAAAATAAAAAAGAGAAATCATATGCTTTGATCTGCATTCGGACTTCATCCTTCTTTCTCTAAATTTCACTATACATCTTTAAGTAGAGAATATATGGTCTCGTCTTGAGAATGTTGTAAAGGGATTCTTGTTCTAATAGATCACTTGAGGCATCTCTTTCAACTCCAAGGTCCTATGAATCTATGAATATTTTTCATCACCTAAGTAAAAATAGCACTAAGAAAAATGTTGCTTTTCCCTATGAATGTGTTTGGTGTTTGCTCATAGCTTATTTCAATAATGTGGAAAGCTGAGAATAATTCATGTGGGTACCTTTTCTATAAAAATAACAAGCGCTTCACATCTTAGCAAATGGCTTTCACGAGTTGCTTATATAAAACTAAATATTAAGTTTAAAATTTGCATAAGTGATATCTAAAAATATCTAAGATATTTTTTGGACACCAGTCTTTCATTTCTCACCCTGCTGCATTACTTCTGGACTTCTTTGACTGCTCCACCATGCTCCAGGAAGCTCATGATTGGGAAAACTTGTCATCCTGCAAGATCCCATCATCCTTGGGATTCCACCTCACCCTACCCTGCATCCCAACTGAAGGGCAGAGCCATGAAGTACAAAACCTCATTTCAGATCATTTCATTTCTCAGCAGCTACAGAAGTCAAATACCCTCCTTCAGCCTCACCACTTTTCAGCTTCTTTCTGTGTTTTCTTCCTCCACTAGGCTGGAAGCTCCTTGAGTGACTTGAAGACTACCATTCTTTTCTTACATTTATATCCCCAGAGTTTAGCACAGTGCCCGGCACATTTATTTATATCCCCAGAGTTTAGCACAGTGCCCGGCACATTTATTTAATAAGCATTTAATAAGTCTTTACTGACTGTCTCAGTGAGAAGAATTCACATTTATACAGTATTTTAAAGTTTTACACTCTCTTAATAATAACTACATTACTTAACAAAGGTTTCTATACCATTTCATACCTCTCTATGATTTAAGCAAATTGGCCTCCTTGCTTTTCCTCACAGATGTCCTGTCTTCATCTTTGCTTCTTAGAATATCTAGTTTCCTTCAAAGTCCTAAATAAATGCCATTTATTATATAAAGCCTTTTTTCTAGTTCCCCCTGCCTTTATTGCTGGTAGCTCTCCCTACCCTGCTCCAAATTACTTTAAAAATACTTATATATGTCTATTTTGTTTTCCTGATGGGTTGTTTATTTTTTACTTTGTTTTCTCAGTGTTTGGATCATGGTAGAGACATAATAAGTACTTGTTGATTGATTTTTACACAAGAAGTAGTGAGACGCAGAGAGCTTGTTAGCCCACAGCCCTAACATATTAGAACCAGATTTAAACCGCTCATCTTCTAAAATGAAGGCTAACATACTTTCCATTACTCTACCTCTAATTATCATTAAGCCTGCTTGGGACTTATAGAACTGGAATAAAATTTAGCATTGGTACCTATAACAGATATAACATTCTATGTTTTGTTTTTTTCTGGAATAAAGTACTTATCTCAATACATATTGGACTCATTACTGTGTGCTAATTTTTGAATCAATCCTGTCTTTTTGCTGTTGTCTTAAGAATGCAACCCCTTTGAAGTCAGATCCTATGTACTCCTGTGTATTATTAACAAGTGGCCAACACTGTTTTCAAGAGCCTAATTCTTTCCCCAACAATAATAAATAGGAATTTGCATCCAGTATCAATTTTGCTATCTCAGTGCTACAGAAATATGTAGGGAGGCTCTTGTAGAATTAAATCTGACAAGCCATTACCAAGGCCCAACACTGATTAATAAACAAGGCTAACTTAAGATATCCAGAATGACATCAGTTGTCACTGAAACTTCTAGACAGAGGTAAGCCAGACATGGCGTCATAATCATCAATACTTTTAATTCCATCAAGTTGAAATGGCAGAACTATGACTCACGCTTTGACACCCTGTGTGTAAACAGATAGATGTTTGAGGATAGGTTCCTATGCCACAGAAGAATTTTCAAAATTAGCCAACAAGCACACATAAAGACTTTACTTTATGCAAAGCATCATTGTAAGTGCTGGAGATAGAAAGAAAGGCAAAAACATCATCCCTGCCCTCAAGGAGATCACATTTTAATAGGAAAGACAACATCTAATAACTATATAAACAAGATAGGCAGAGTGGATGGAAGGTAATCTCAAAGAGAAGGCACTGGGGAGGATGGTACCAGGAAAGGCCTCCAGTAGAAGGTGGGATTTGAGCAGAGACTTGAAGGAAGCTAAGAGATGGAGGTGAGAAGGGAAGTTACTCTAAGCCAGTGGTTCTCAACCTTCCTAATGCTGTGACCCTTTAATACCAGTATGTGGGTGTATCTGCATGTGGGCGGACCCATCTGGAGACGGATAGAGGAGTAGTGTCTCAGTTCCTAAGATGATCGGAAATATGTGTTTTCCCATGGTCTTAGGCGACCCCTGTGGCCCCTGTGAAAGGGTCATTCGACCCCCAAAGGGGTTGCGACCCACAGGTTGAGAGCCACTGCTCTAAGCACATGGGAAGGCCAGTGAAAAGGCAGAGTTGAGAGACTGGAGTATGAAGAAGAACAAAATGTAGCCTAGAAGGCATGGAGGACAATAAAGTATAAAATGACTAGAAAGGCAGGAAAATTCCAAGGTGTAAAAGGGTTTTAAATGCCAAACACAGAATTTTACATTTGATTTTTAAATTTTTTTTCATTTTTCCCTTTTATTTTTTTTTTTAACATTAACGCATATTTATGGAACAAAATGAGCATTTCTACAACATAGTATCATAAAAAAAAGATGATTGTTGATGAACTGCAAATCTACTAAGCACAATTTGCTGCTCCTTTCAAATATATGACAAAATTATCATGTAAATTTCTTTTTCTTCTTTTTTTTCTATATTTGATTCTGAAGATGATATGGAGCCATTGAAGTTTACTGAGCAAAGGTGACCTTTAGAAAAAACACACTGACAGCTAAATAGAATATAAAGTTGAGGGGCAAGATATAGAAAAACCAATTAGAACACTACTGTAGTAATACAGGAGAGGTAATAAAAATCTGTACCAGAGTTTTGTCTGTACCAGAATTTTGAGAACCCTGGGACATAGGGTTGTTTTTTTTTTTAATAATTCACTATTTTATTTTTCCCAGTTACATGTAACAGTAATTTTTAAGATTTTAAAAAAATTTTGAGTTCCAAATTCTCTTCTTCCCTCCCCTCCCTGCCGCATTGAGAAGGCAAGCAATGTAACAGGCTTACACATGCAGTCATGTAAAACATATTTCCATGCTAGCTGTGTTGTGAAAAAAAAACATACAAAAAAAAGGAAAAAAAAGTATGCTTCAACCTGCATTCAGATTCTACCAGTTCTTTCTCTGGAGATGGATATAATTTTTTATCATAAGCCCTTCATATTGTCTTGGATGACTGTATTGCTGAGAATAGCCAAATCATTCACAGTTGATCATCATCGAATATTGCTGTTACTTTATACTGTGTTCTCCTGGTTCTACTCATTTCACTTTGCATCAGTTCATACACTTTTCAGGCTTTTCTGAGAGCATCCTGCTTGTCATTTTTCATAATACATAGTATTCCATTATAATCATATACTGCAATTGATGTACCCCAGTATGTGCCCAATTGATGGACAGTCTCTTGATTTCCAATTCTTTACCACCACAAAAAGAGTTGTTATAAATATTTTTGAATTAGTAGGTGCTTTTCCTTTTTGTGTTTTTTTTTTAATCTCTTTGGGATACAGACCTAGTAATGGAACTGCCTGGTCAAAGCATGCTTTATAGCCCTTTGGGAATAGTTCCAAAGTTCTCTCCAAAATGGTTGAATCAGTTCATAACTTCACCAACAGTGCATTAGTGTCTCAACTTTCCACATCCCCTCCAATATTTGTCATTTTCCTTTTCTCTCATGTTAGTTAATCTAATATGTGTGGGGTGGTAGGTCAGAGCTATTTTAATTTGCATTTTTCTATTCAATAGTGATTTCGAGCATTTTTTCATATGCCTATAGATAGCTTTGATTACTTATTTGAAAACTGCTTGTTTATATCCTTTGAGCATTTATCAATGAAAGAATGGCTCTTATTTCTATAAATCTGATTCAGTTAAAAGATATGTTTATAAAAGAAACCAGATGTAAATATATTTCCACAGGTTATGATTACTATGAATTTCCTTCCATCCTATTTTCCCCATTTAGTCTGCGCTCGCTCATGTGCACTCTCTTGCTCTCTGTCTCTCTCCTTTCACTCTGTCCATGCTCAAAAGTATTTTGCTCCTTACTTTTATCTCCCCCAATCTGCCCTCCCTTCTATCAGCCCCTCCCTAGTACTCTTATCCCCTTCCCCTAGCACTAGACTTCGGTGAGTGTGTATGCTATTTCCTTTTGGAGCCGGTCTGATGAGTATAAGGTTTTGAAAGGGCTCAGGTGAGTCCCTGACTTTTCTCTGCCATCTTGGCTTGGCCCTCATTTTTTTTTAACAAAGCAATTTCTCTATAGAGTGTGCTCTACAGGTTACTAAAAAAAAAGAATAGGTCTTAAACAAGTAGGGAAAGATAAAGAAAAACCATATACTCTTGATGAAACCTGAGATATCTAATGGGAGAATGCCTAAGAGAAAATGGAAATACATACTTTTATGCTGGTATACATATTTTTAAGCTTGTTTTTTAAAGAATATATACAAAGTGCAAGTTAAAATCATTTTTTTTAACAACTAGGATAAATTGATTTTGGATTGAGGCTTTTCAAGGCAACACAACCTTTACAAAACGTTCACTAACAACTTAAATGGCATCAACAATGAAGGACTTTCCCTAGAGAATAAATCTACTGATACAGGCTCCAAAAGAAATTAAAATGAAATGAAAAGAGGGGGGAGATGTTTGCAGAGCAAACTCCAGGGAACTCAGGTTGTTAAATAAAAACAATGAATGAATTGATGCTTGTGGAAGATAGCAAGAAAAATCTAGACGATGGAAGCATAAAACTATCTTTGCTTTGGGATCAAGTTTAAATTGTAGCTCTGACTCTTGCAGGGTGTTAAGCACCTCAAGTTAGTAGCTTGTTCTGCGTATCTTTCTGGAAAAAGGTTGTAAATTACTGATACTAATGAAGCAGAAACTAAGAACTTGTATGAAGCATTTTCCCAAGAAAGCACACACATTACCCTGGTGTAAATCCAGATCTCCTTCCCAACTCAACACATGGCTCATCACACCACCAAATCCTGCCCACATCAAATTCTTGTAATTGGGAAATAATTAACAAATAAATAAAAATACAATAAAGCACATTTTAAAACTAAGTCACTTGGAGGTGCTGAGGGATCCTTACTTACTCTTGGAGTTTGACAACACTGCAGTAGACAATGATGGCTTACCAGAAGTCATAGTTTAGAAAACCTCTTACAATTGCTCCCATTTAAATTTAAAGCCCAGGAAACCAGAAGGCACCGAAAAGTTTGTGATGTTCAGAGATATTGCAAACAAGATTAGGGAGTCTAATGAAGATTCTATAATACTATATTGTCATTGACATCATTTAAGAAAGAAAAATTTCAAAAGGATCTGACATAAGAGGGAGAAAGGGTTTCAGATTTAAAATGTCTTTGTTTTTTTCTACCACCTTAGGTTCTTTTCCTATCACACTAATAACTTCCTGTTTGTAAATTTGGCACATTACTTAATTAATTACTTTGTCTCTACGTCTTCATCTACAAAATTCTGACGTCACTATCAATTTCTTTTTCTCCCCCCCTTACCCAAATGAATATTGTGAATAAATGAATATTTTGGCTTAAGTAATTAATGTAACTGTCTATAAATAAAACATACGATTCTATTTTCTCCTCCCTCCTCCCTCACTAAAATAACAGAATGCAGCACAATAGAATGGCCTTTAAATCAAAGCATCATGCTACATGACCAATTGCAGTAAGTGGTTATGCATGAGAACATTAAACCTTCTCAGGTTTCCCTTTCTGATGTTCTTCCTCTTCCCCTCCAGTTTTTTCAAATCATCAGCCCCCATCCAGCTAACCACTGGACGGCTCTATCTCTTCATTTTCCCATCGGTGTAACTAGTTTGGAAATCTACTATAGTTGCCTTGGGGTTACCTTTATATTTGCCACATTTTCTATTCATTTTCCTCTTCCAGGAGACTATAGCTGTGCATACACTGAGCAAAAGACAAAAAAAAAAAGGTGGGGGGGGGGGGGCTGTTTACCAGCCTTCTCATTTTTAAAAACTAGTAATAAAGATGTCCTAATCTCAAATGGACATTTAAAATCCTATCACCACTTTTCACGCGTTTAAAAATACTACAAGATGTGCCCATGGCATTCCTATAGCCATTTTTTTTTTAAAAAAAGCAGTTCAGAGCAGTGCACTACTACTCCAATATTTGCATAACGTCTTGTGACTTACTTTCAAAATCTATTTAAACACAACTGGTCAAGATTTCTGTTAGCTTGGGAGTTTCAAATGTGTTTTCAAGGATAAAACTGATGAAATCCAAGTCACACCATTCAGCCAGGAAATCAACTTCTAAATGGCTTTCACTGTCCTTCCCTCCCATCCCCCAACAAGGATAAACTCATCTAAACAGAAGAAGCAGGACTACCTTGGCTAAACTTAATCAGTATTTTACATGGATCCAACCAAAGTTGTTGGATTAATACCAACTGCCTTTCTAGCCTCTCTCTTCCTATCAAATTTTAGTTACCATCCGCTTAATCTCGCCCGGGATCTCTGTGTATTTTACCTACTACAACAAGGAATGTGGGGGATGGGAAGGAAAGGGGAGGGGAATCCTCACTTAAAGCGAGGAAAAATGCCTCTCCGTACAAGAATAGCTTTTCTCTTTTTTAAACCTCACTGCAAACTCAAAGTACAAGTTAAGTTCAGGTCATTTCCTGAGCAGCACTGCAAGTTAAAACAAGATACAGAAAATCAATTAATCTTTCAGTGCAAGGACTGCAGCCTGGAAGCACAACGTAGGGGGTGGAATGGGAGGAGGGGGATGGACGTGAAAGAGGAAGAGAAAGGATTTCAAAAAACCAAACGCATGACAAATAGGAACGCACAGACTTCAGCGATTTCTTACCTCACTCAGCTCCGCAGAGGAGTCATTTCCATATTTCAAGACAACTCCAGAATTCATGATTGTACTTTTCAAGCCGGATTATTCCGCCAGGTTTTAATACACGGAAGTTGTGTTTGAGACTCAGCATTCACTCCCTTTCCTCGCTTTTTCCTTTTTGCACATTTTGCTCTAGACAGCCATTTTCACTCAGGAATTTGTAAATCCCAAATCATGATGCAAACATTCCGAAAACAGCCAGGTTGGTTTTCGGTTCACCAACAAGCCATTACTACAAAAGATTCGCTAAGATCGCAGAGCACCCAGTTGCCCCGACTGCAGACAGAAGGTAGCAATCGCTTTGCATTTCCAAACTGCCAAAAGTCCATGCGAAATATCAGCTCCGGCAATGTCCCCGCAGTCCTGAGCTACCTTTCTCCTCAGCTGGGTTGGAAGGCACCTACCAGAAAAGACCAGCACCCGAGATACGACTCAGGGCACCGGATGGGGCCGGTGGAACTAAGAGAACGCTCAAGAGAGACACAGACCTCTGCGGCACTACACGCTAAAGTTTCCCCCTTCTCTTCAGCCTGGAGTTGTAAGTGGTTTCTGATTGAACACAGCTGTCTTGCTGCTGGCTAAAGGGTGAGCAGAAGGGGCGGGACCTGAAGAGAAAAAGGAGGGAGGAGGACAGAGAGAGCATTTTGTAACTGCAGGCATCTTTCCAGCTCTTTGTAATACTAATTACAGTACCTAAAACTATAATGGTAAAAAACAAACAGGAAAAGCTACTTAAATAGCCAAGGAAAAAAGGTTGTGTTGGGGTTTGGAGAGGAAGGAAGTAGGGAGAGGAAAGGGAAAGGGTATAGACTTGACGAAGTCCTGAAAAGTCCTCCCCTGTAAGGTACTGACAAATCTAAAAATTCTTGTCAGACAGCCATGCACTTCATGGGCTACATTAACATTTTTACAGTGACTTGAGGCAGATATTTTCTCAGATCAACCAAAGAGAAATATTAAGGATGTAAAGTCACCATCAGAAAAATCATGGAAATTAAAAGACCATTGACCAACTAGAAAATCCTCCCATAGACAGATGACCAAGGGATTGAAGACTGTATTAGTTGAAGAATAGTTTGAAGGAACTAGAGATATTTAGCCTAGAAAAGTGATCTGGTGGAAAAGGAGGTTATAACAGCTGTCTTCAAAGATTTGAAGTGCTGTCATGTGGAAAAGCCTCTCTGACCCCAGAAAAGCAACAGGTGGAAGCTGTAGAGAGGCAGATTTAAAACTTGATGCAGGGGAAAACTTCTTAATGCTATCTCAAAAAAGAATCAATTTCCTGGGTAGTTACTGAGTTCCCCTCATTAAAGGTCTTCAAGGAAAAGTTAGATACTTGTACAGTATATTGTAAAAGGGATTCCTGTTGAAGTGCTGGTTAGAAGCTATAATTTTGTGACTATCCATGCAGGTTGTGTATTTACTTTCCATCTTTGTTCCATAGATGAAACACATTTTCTATATTTAGGAAAGAAAAGCTGTTTTCTAACACCTAAAGAGATGTGGAAGAGGAGTTGAATTTCTCTCTGTGGCTCCAGAGCATAGGACTTGGGTCAATGGTTGAACATTACAGAGCAATATATTTGAGTCCAATATAAGGAAGAGGAATGTGGACCAAAAAAAAAAAAGGAAGAATTTTCTTTTCTTTTCTTAAAACTTGATTTTATTGCTTTCATTTGATGACATTACCTCCATTTCTCAGGGAGGCTGCCACAGAGCTGCAGATGTGGAATCAGATAGAGTAACACATTAATACGGTCAGATCTATATAATAAGGAGAAATAGCTAGAGATCCAAGAAGAAATACAGGTCATAGGAGCACAGAACTAGAGCTGGAGGAGGCCTCAGTGAACATGTAGTCCCATCCCCTCATTTTTCAAAAGAAGAAACTGAGACCCAAGCAAGTCGAGTGTCTTGCCTAATGTCACTCGGGTAGTGCCAGAGATAGGTCTTTCTGCTTCTTTCCAAAGCCACTATTTCTTTCCATTGTTTGAATAAGGTATACCAGATTCTTTTTATACCAGATTCATTTGGAAGTTTCTCAAATTTCAATTGTTTAGACAGAACTTTAGTGTGCCAAAATTTTAAAAAGCATAAAATATGTGCTGTTTTTCTCATTATTCCAAAAGTTATCCATGGTTAAAAATAAAAGAAACCCAAAGTTAATTTTATTCAATCTGACAGAAGAAAATTAGAATGAAAACTTTTATTTCTACATATGAATTATTCAGGGCACCTGTCTATACTTACTGAATTATCTGGATAATAACCAGATGTTCATTTTACTTTATGTTATGGGGACAAGACTTCATTTCTTGCCTGCTTATAGCAACAATCTTTCCTCTGTTTTGATTAAACTCAAGTTGTTAGTCTTCCCCCAAATAAACAATTGTCTTTCCTCCCTTCCCCCAGAAAGAAAGCATCTATCTCACCGGCAAAGATGCAGTCTCAAGTGAGGGAGGGAGTTTATACAATTTACATTTTGATGAATAGAAGCATTGCAACATTGCTTATCCGCGTCGAATGTCTCCTTTCTTCTACCTTGAGAAAGACCAAGCTTGTAACTACTCATAACCAAACCTATACTGCTCTTTGTGCTCCAAGGTACTTATTCTAACTGGCTGGCCCCAGTCTACTTTCTTTAAAGCCACTACAGGTTTCTATAGGCTCCATGAGATCAGTTCATTTTGGTAGGGAAACAAGGAAGGCTGAAAAATGTCTAATGTAGAGTTAAATAGCAAATCTTAGAGGCAGAGAATGAGATGCCTCATTAATTGAGACCAGTTTCCTTTTAGAAAGAAGCCAGCTCTAGAGATACCCCTACCTCCTCTGACCCTTCCAAGCAAGAATATTCAAGGGTAGCGTTCCTCATCCTCTTAAGCCTTTACTTCTAAAATTGACTAACAATTTTGCTTCTGGTTCTTGGGATGAAAGATCAGTCCTAGGTAAGATTTTGAAAAAGGCAGGGAGGATGGGCCAGGGTGATAACAGTTGCAGTAAGCTGTATAACAATGCTCCCCTACACAAAACTCCTCCAAGTAGACCTAGAAAATTCATGGGACGTTTGATAGATGATACAGAGCAAGTCAAAGTGATCATTTGTCCAACCAAGGTCTGCATAAGAGAGACAGATAGAAAGGTCTCCAGATACTGGGGAGATAGGCCATCTCAGCCCTATGCATGCTGAGGGCTGCAGTGCCCAGGAATTTGTTTAACCACCAGGGCAAGATGTCCCCAACCCATACTGAGGCACCACAACAGAGACTGATGTCTACTGGCGGCTTTGTTACTCACGACCTAGTTCTGGGTCACAGGTCCAGGGTGGAGTAAGAAGACAGCCTATCCCCATAGGTAGCCTTTAAATTCTTGGATAGGGAGGCCTGGGCAATGTACCAAGAAAGAGAAGGTTCAAAAACCAGTATCAGCAATGTAGCTCAGACCCCCAGAAGCAGAGCAGCATTTCAGTTACGGCAGCTAGCCTACAAAGGAATACCCAGTGCAGAAATCAAAGATAAAAAGGAAACCTACAATTTTGTCACTCTGAACCAAAAGAGCTCTTCAGCTGGCTGATAGAGGCTGAGTTCAGCAGCATTCTACTGTTGCTTAGATGTAAATCCAGGTCAGGAACTTGCAAGTTTAGGCAGGGGTGAGGGCGGAGATAACAATCAAACTTTGCCCTGGATCAAACCCCTTTGGGAATACTGAAAGGTTGCATCACTGAGATCCTGGAATAATACAATACTCAAGACAAAAAAAGCAATAACTAAAGAAGCCCTCTACTTCTGATATGAAGTCTGAAGTTGGGAAATAAGTGGGAAGAATGAACAAACAAACAAAAAAACCCACCATGAAAAACTATGGTGTCCGGCACAAGAAGAGACTGATGACAAAACATCTACCATCAAAGTCTTAGAGAAAATAGCTTGGACACAAATTCAACTAGAATTACTAGAAGAAATGAAGCAAGTATTACACAAGAATTTTTTTAAAAAATGTATAAATGAAATGAGAATTCTCAAGAAAATAAAATTAGAAACAAAATGAGAGCTGTGGAAGAGAGAAATGAAAATGAAATTAATGACTTGGAACGAACTCTGCCCAAACAATAAATTGCCCCAAAATTAGAATGGACCAAATAGAAGCCAGTAACCCCCTTAAGAAAATGAGAAATATTAAAACAAAATTAAAAGTTGGAAAAAATAGAAGAAAAATAAAGGCTCTCATAGCAAAAACATCTTACCTGGAAAACAGATTGAGGAGGAAAAAAAAATGAAGAATCTTTGGGCTGTCAATGCTATGACAAAAAAAAAAAAGAACTTAGACATCCTATTTCAAAAAATCTTAAAAGAAAACTGTCCATATTTCTTAAAATCAGAAAGGAAATAGACAGAAAGACTAAAGTCTTTCCAAAGTCACCTTTGGAAAAAGATTTAAAAAAAACAAAATGAAAACACCTACGATTATCATAGCCAAAACCCAGGACTTCCAGATCAAAGAAAAAATACTGCAACCATTCAGAAAGAAAGAGTTTAAGTGTCAAGGAAGTAATGTCAAGCTTAAAAAATGATTTAGCAGCCACTGCTGTAAAGGAGTAAAGAACAAGGTAGTCCAGAAGGCAAAGAACAGAGGCTTATAGCAAAAAATAATTTACCTAGCAAAATTAGTCTAATGCTCCTGCATAAAAAAACAAGATTTTTAACAAAATAGAGTGCTTCCAATCATTCCTGATGAAAAGATCAGAGATAAGTAGAAATTTAGAGATTCAAATATGGTAGTAAAGAGGTAAAAATGTAAACATGAATGAACAATGATAAGGAACTAAAGAAGGATAAATTCCTCACATTCAAATATGGGGAGATGAAACATATGTCATTATCAGGAATCAGAGAGGGAGTCTAGATGAACCTGGGAATGGGCCTATTGTGTCTTGAAAATCTTAATAGAAGAATGGAAAGAGAAGAAAAAAGGAATACACTGGAGAGATGAGTGGGAAGGGAAAGGAAAATTAAGGAAAATGATCTCATTATCAGGTTACAAAAGTAGACATTTATATAAATGAGGAAGGAATGGTAGGAGTAGTTGACAAGTGTCAACATTATTTTCATCTAAACTTGTTAAAGGAAAGAACACACACATATGTATACACATACTCACAATGTGCACACATGTACAAAAACATCACAAACTAATTACCTTAATAGATGCAGAAAAGATAACTCATTTATATTAATAAAAATATTTCAAATATGAGCATTGAAGACCTCTATTTATATAATTAATTATATTTTAAAATAGCTATCGAAAACCAAAAGCATGTATCATATACAATGGGAATACACTAGAAACTTTTCCAAAAAATACAGAATTAAAGCAAGGATGTCCACCATCCCTAATATTATTTGTCATAGTTTTAGAAGCGCTAGTAGTAACAGTAGGAAAAGAGAACAATTGTAGGCAAAAAAAAGAGATAAAAATAGCCCTATTTTCTGCTGATGTGGCTTACTTAGGAAATCTTAAGGAATGAATAAAGATATTGAGCCAAAAGTTGCAGGATACAAAATAAGCCACAAAAATCAACAGCATTTTTAGATAATAATAACAAAATCCAAGAGTAAACAATACAGAGAAAAAGACCAGTCTCGATAACTACAAAATACACAAAATATTTGGGGATCAATAAACCGAAACAGATAAAATACTTATATACAGCCAACTACAAAATGCCCCATAAAGAAATAAAGAACAACTCCTTCCTGTTTCAGCCAACCCCTTCTTGTTACATCAGCAGCAGGAGTTCATACCTTCTATTTCTGTAATAGAGGCTTGATTAGTTACCAAGTACTAAGTACCTCTCACCTTAGCAATACAAAGGGAACTTCAAATTTCATTACTATTACAGTGGCAAAGTGAATACAGCACTGGCCCTGGAGTCAGGAGGACCTGAGTTCAAATCTAGCCTCAGACATTTAACACTTAATAGCCGTGTAACCTTGGGCAAGTCACTTGACCCCAGTTGCCCTGCCTTCCCCCTCCAAAAAGCAAAAAAAAAAAAATCTTAATAAGTGTAATTAATTGATATTAAGCAAAAGTTCCCTTTTAAAAATAAGATTTATTTGCAGATTTGTTTAATAATTAATTATACTTTTACTTGGAAAGTGAGCTGCTAAAAACCTATCTGCAGCCCAAAGGAGTTAAGCCTATTTTAATTTTGACCTCTACCTATTACCAAGTTGTGCAGATCTGATTTAGATTATCAAAGGAAACAAAAAATTTTTTAAAATTTTGGGATGAACAGGAACTATAATTTCCAGACCTCAAACTGTGTCATAAAGCATTAATTATCAAAGTCATTTGATATTGGTTAAGAGAGAGAGAGAGAGAGAGAGAGAGAGAGCAGATCAGTGGATTAGACTATCCAAGGGAGAATCAGAAGCAATCAAACTCAATAACCCAATATTCAATATATCAGAAGACAAATTAATTAGGAAAGAACTCCCTCATTGCTCAAACAAACTTATGGGAAAGCTGGAGAGCAATTTTTTCCACAATACATTCTAAGTGCATACATGATCTTAATATTAAAGATCAAGCTATATAAAAAATTAGAATTGAAACAGATGACATATGTTTCCCTGGTACTTCACCTGCTTCTTTCTGAATGCTTGCAGCATTTTTTTTTCCCCCTTTAACATGGGAATTCTTAATCAGGGCTATGACATTCCTAGGACTTTTCCTTTTTTTTTTCTTTAATTTAAAAGTGGTGACCCATTCAAGCAGCCATCTTGGTAGGAACCAAAAGAGGTGTTTAAAAATAAATCTCAAACTTGGTGTAGATTGTAAAGGATAGAGAGGCCTTCTAATATTTTATAGATGTGAGAAAAACAGCTACCCTAATACCTTGGAGCTTAGAAATTAGTCATTTTTATGAGGGCCTCAGAGCAACTTTTTCTACTTTCCCTTGCCTCCTCATTCCCTAAGCTTATCCAAGAACATTTTCCACATCTAACTCCCTAACTCCCTTCATTCTCTCACCAGACTTATGTCTTACCTTTGTCCTGCTAGATTTTATTATGATTTACTCATTTACCTTGATGTCAGATTGATAGTTCCCCAGGCTAATTATCAGAAGGTCAGTTCAGGTATCCTTGAGTGAATTGAAGAACTTTTTTCTTGATATGATTATATGAACTAGTTTCTCACTATAACTTAGCCTGCCTTACAATTAACTCAACTGATAGGTAGAACCAAGATAGTGGAGTAAAGGGAGCATTCTGCCTGAACTTTTCTCACATTCCTCTTTAAACAGGTTAAAAATAATGTGTCAAATTGAATTTTAAAAAGGCATATCAAAAACAAAGGTCAGGGTGAGCCATGTTTTTTCTAGCCCAGGAAAACTTAAGAGGTCAAAAGGAAAAATCTATGGCACAGGGTTGTCACTGTCCAGGAATGTAGCGTGGTAGTGACATCAGCTGTCAGCCTTTGAGGTGGTGACAGCAACAGTAGTAGTACTAAGTGTACTCACTTCCCAGAGATGTTAAGAGGAATGAATACTTGGTCAGAAAAAGATTCTAGAGCACCCTGGTGCTAGCATTGGGCATAAGATTGGATGTCATTTGTCAGTTCTGTTGCTTATAACACAGTCTGGAGTTCCAGGAGGGAGAAGAACTCTTGCAGTAGCAAGGAAACAGGGGATCTAGTTCTGTGTTGTAGTTCTGTGGAGGAGATGTGGTCAACAGAGAGCAGGTGCCCCACCTGGATAAGGACAAGAGCACAGAGGGGGACAGTAGTGACAATACCTCTGCCAAGATAACACTACCTTGGAAGCATTGGAAACCTACAGGACACAGAACCATCTGTGAAAACAGCAGAGCAAAAAATCCAGAAACTTGGGACTGTAACTTTCCCCTATCCAAGGTAAGCAGAGCTCAACACTGACATTAAGCTCAAAGTCAAGAAAAAAACTAGTGAAAATGAGCAAATAACAAAAAAAAGAAGCTGACTGAAAGACCCTTCTAAGATGACAGGGAAACTTAAGACATAAACTCAGAAGAAAACAATGACATCAAAATATTTACAAGAAAAGCCTCAAAGAAAATTGCAGATCAGACACAATCCTAACAAGAATTCCTAGAAAAACTAAAGAAGATATTTTTTTAAAAAGCAGATATTTTTAAAATGAAACAAAAACAGTAAAGGGAAAGTTGAGAAAAGAAATGAGAGTAATGTAAGAAAATTATAAAAGGAAATTTAACAACTTGATAAAAGAGGCACAAAAATGCTGAAGTAAAGAACTCCTTAAAAACGGAATTGGTAAAGTGATTTTTTAAAAGGCATAAAACTTGACTGAAGAAAATAATTTTTTAAAAATATGTAATTGTCCAAGTGGCAAAGGAAATACAATAACTCATTGAAGAAAATAATTTCTTAAAAATTGGAATTGGTCATATGGAAGCTAATAACTCCATGACACATTAATAAACCAAAAAAAAAAAGTCAAGAGAATGAAATAAATCAAAGAAAATGTGAAATGTTTCATTAGGAAAACAACCAACCTAGGAAATAGATCCAGGAGAGATGGTTCAAGAATTATTGCACTAGCTAAAAGCCATGATCCCCCTTCCTCCACTCCCCCACCCCCCCAAAAAAGGAGAAGAAGCATCTTATTTCAAGAAATTATCAAGGAAAATTGCACCTACATCTTAGGACCAAAGGGCAAAATAGAAATGTAAAGAATACAATGATGAACTCCTGAAAGTGATCCCAAAATGAAATCTAACAAGAATATTATACAGATTCTAGAGCTCCCAGGTCAAGGAGAAAATACTACAAACAACTAGAAAAAAAAAATTCAAATACCATAGAACCACAGTCAGCATCACACAAGATTTAGCAGCTTCCATGTTTAAAAAGTGAAGGACTTGGAATATGATATTCCAGAAGGGAAAGGAGCTAGGATTTCAATCAATGATAACTTAACTGGGTATAATCCTGCAGGGAGAAAATGGATATTTAATGAAATTGAGAATATTCAAGCATTCCCAATGAAAAGAGGAGCTAAAAAGAAAATTGGACATTCAAACTAAAGACTCAAGAACAAAAAGATAAACATGAAAGAGCAATAATAAAGGACTCAATAAAGTTAACCAGAAAAAAACAGGATAGAGGGCAATAAACAGTAAACAATCAAGAGTATGAAAGTGAATGGGACAAACCTAACTATAAAATCAAAGGAGATAACAAAATGAATTAGAAGCCAGAATCCAGCAATATGTTGTTTATAAGATACACACGTTAAATAGAAAGACACATACAGAATAAAAATAAGAGATTGGAGCAGAATCTATTATGATTCAGTTGAAGTAAAAAAAAGCAACACTGGCAATCATGATCCCAGGCAAAGCAAAAGTAGACCTAATTAAAAGAAATAATCAAGGAAACTACATTTTTGCTAAAAGATACCATAGATAATGAAGTAATATCAGTAATGAACATATATGCACTAAATGGCATAGCATCCACATTTTTAAAAGAAAATTTAAATGAATTACAGGAGGAAAGACAGTAAAATCATAACAGTAGAGAAGTCTCAACATACCAAAATTTGTGGGATACAGCCAAAGCAGTACTTAGGGGAGAATTTGTACCTCTAAATGCTTACATGAATAAAAGAAGGACTGGATCAATTAATAAGCCATGCAACAAGAATAAGAACAAAAAACTAGAAAAAGTACACATTTTAAAATCCCTGATGAAACACCAAAATATGTCATGAAATATCAAAGGAGAGATTAAGAAAAATTGAAAGTAAAAAAATCTATTAAACTAATAAATAAAACCAAGAGCTAGTTTTATGGGGGAAAAAAAAACCTAACAAAATAGGTAAACTACTGGTTAAGTTGATTTTTAAAAAGTAAGAAGAAAACCAAATTACCAGTAACAAAAATAAAAAAGAGTAAATTCACCAGCAGTAAAGAAGAAATTAAAGCAATCCTTAGGAACTATTTTGCCCAATTACATGCTAGTAAAACTGGCAGTCTAAACAAAATGGATGAATATTTACAAAAATATAACCTGCCCAGATTAAGAGAAGAGGAAACAGAATACTTAAATAACCCTTTCTTAGAAAAAGAAATAGAATGAACCACAAATGTACTTTTCAAGAAAAAAAAAATCCCCAAGACCAGATGTATTTATAAGAAAATTCTACCTAATGTTTAAAAAACAGTTAATCCCAATGCTATATAAAATAATGAGTAAATAAGTAAAGGAGTCCCACCAAATTCTTTCTATGACACAAATATGGTTTTTTATCTTAACAAGGAAGAGCATAGAGAAAAAAACTCATAGACCAATTTCCTAATGAATATTATTGCAAAAATTTTAAATAAAACAATAGGAAGGAAACTATAGCAATATGTCACAAACACCAGTGAGATTTAAACCAGGAATACAGGATTGGTTCAATATTAGAAAAACTAAAAGTATAATTGAACATATCAATAATAAAACAATAAACATCATAAGCTTCTATCAGTAGATGCAGAAAAAGCCTTTGACAAAATGCCATGCCTGTTCTGATAAAAAAAAAAAGTATAGAAATCAATGAAACTTTTCTTAAAATGTATCTAAAGCTAAGAGCAAGCATTATCTTTAATGAAGATAACCTTCCCCATATGATCCAAAGTGAAGCAAGGTTGTCTTTTATCAACATTATTATTCAATATTGTGCTAGAAATTATCTATAGAAATATGAAACGAAAAAAATTGAAGTAATAAGAATAGATAATGAAGAAACAAAACCATCACTCTTTGCAGATGAATTGCCCCATTGAAGTCAATAGGAGTAGATGAAAAAGCATTTTCCAAACTGACTAAAGGCAAAAGGTCTAGACCAGTGGTTTCTCAACCTTCCTAATGCCACAATCCTTTAATATTCATATGTGGGCGTATCTGCATGTGCGCAGACCCACCTGGAGACTGATAGAGGAGCCGTGTCTCGGTTCCTAAGACCGTAGGAAATGTGTTTTCCGATGATCTTAGGTGACCCCTGTGAAAGGGTCGTTCAACCCACAAAGGGGTTGTGACCCACAGGTTAAGAACCACTGGTCTAGACTCTAATGAGAAATGTGGAGTGCTGCAAGAACTTTATCCACAACAATGTATAGAATTCAAGTATTCCAAAGAACTCCTGAGAAAGTAACATTTTCATCTTTTTTCTACAGGGTCATTGAAGTCTATATGAAGTATACTTCAGTATAACTCAGCAGAAACAGTGAGTACATCAAAGATCTTTCACATACAGCTTTATCTTGATTATTTCTCTTCAACTCATATATTACTTCTTCTTTGCTTAGCTTACTTTTGGATTTAAATGATGCTTACACAGAGAACTCTAGATACCAAACTAATAAACTAGTTGAAATAATTAACAACTTGAGCAAAGTTGCAGGATTTGAAATAAACTCACACAAATCTACATATTACTAACAAAACCCAGCAGGAAGAGAGAGAAGTTCTATTTAAAATAAAGGCAAACAGTGTGAAATATTTGGGAGTCTACCCGCCAAGACACATGTAGCAACTATATGAACACAATTTCCAAACACTTTTCACACAGAAATAGATAGATCTAAACAGCTGAAAAAATATTAAGGGACAGAGTAAGCAGCTTGATGTACCAATAATCCTTAGCAGTGACCAAGAGAAAAACGAACTGGAGTCTCATGCTGGCTTTGAAGCAGACTCTGAGCCATTTGATGGTTTATGGACCTTCAAGTGCCTGTCTTCAGAGACTCCTCTAATTGCTGGTTATGGGTATCTAGGACATATCCTATTTTACATCTTCTTATCTTATTGTCAGTGCACAAGCCTTTAACTGTGGACTGCTTATCACCAAGAATGCATTCTGATTTGTGTATCAAAAAGCCACAGCTCTGACACCAAGAATTTCTCACTTCCTCCTTCACTTGGGGATGGGACTCACTGACTCATTCCTTTCTAATCCCACCTTTCCCCCCAAATTCCTTACCTTCCTTTGTTTAAAAGACACACCACACACACACACCTACCCAAACATTCTCTCTCTCTCTTTCTCTCTCCCTTTCTCTTTCTCTCCCTCTCTCTCTTTCTCCCTGTCATTACTTGGTGGGCTATCAGCATAGGCCAAATGTCCCCAAGTGCATGTTTTACTTTCCTGCTTAATAAAAATCTTTCTTTAATTTCACCAGCATTGTTGTCCTCTGGTTTTCTTTCCTTTAGGGAAAAGGGAGATTTGGATCTCAAGAACTAGCCAGGTATCTATCTTTCTCTTTTGGGGGGAAAAAGTCACATGGGGTGGCTAGGTGGCATCGACCCTGGAGTCAGGAGGCCCTGAGTTCAAATCTGGTCTCAGACACTTGATACCGTTACTAGCTGTGTGACCTTGGGCAAGTCACTTAACCCCAATTACCCTGCCCTCCCCCTTGCAAAAAAAAAAAAGAAAGCATCTACCTTGGTTACAAATATAATATTTTGTATGCATAAATAATGTAAGGAGTAGTAGGCACAGGCCTAAAGAAGAGGAAGAAGGACAGGGAAAGGCAGAGTCCAACACAAAATAATTACAACAATAACAAAAATGTCAATTTCAAAGGGTGGATCATAGAGAGGGATTCCATGAGAAAAAATAAGAATCAGAAGTAGGTATTGATGCTTCTTAAAGAGAAGAAAGTAAAAAGAGTTAACAATCACTTTAATTTTAAACTACTTTCAAAATAAGTACATAATGTACAAATATAAACGTCTAGCTACCAAAACACATTCAGCAATTATAAAACACAACTACAAAGTGCTCCTTATAGAATTAAAGACAAATTTAAATAGTTGAAGAAATATTAATTGATTGTGGTTTGGTCTCAGCAATATAATGAAAATGACAATTCTATCTAGATTCTTTATACATTTGTAGAAGGGAATGAATTTATCACCAGACAAGGGGTAGAGATCACATCAGATGAAATGCAGAATTTTGATTATATAAGACTGTAAAGCAGTGCAATTAAAATCAGAAGGGAAATATTTCACTGGGAATATATTTGCAGCAGATTTGTCCAATTAGGGAAATTTCTCACATACATTAAAGAGATATGGGAACTAATTCAAATATAAAAACACAAGACATTTCCCCAATTGTAAAATTATCACAGGATATGAACAGGCAGTTCTCAAAAAAGAAAAAAAAAGGTAAGTTATGAAAAAAAAATGCTCCATACTACTACTACTAATAGAAATATAAATCAGAACACCTCTTAGGGTCTTCCTTATACCAATCATATTGGCCATGACATATGAAACAATTGTTCAGGAGTCTATGGGAGGATAACTACACTAATGCACTATTAGTGGATCTGTGCACTGTCCTAACCATTTTGGAAAACAATTTGCAATTATTCCTGAAAGTCAATAAACTATGTATATCGTTTTACACAGTAATACTGCTGTTAGGCACATACTCTAGAGAGAGGCTTTTAAAAGAGGTAAAGGGTCTATATACATGTAATGGTAATGGAATTTAAAGATCCCCCTGTATTGGCTTGGTTTTCGGGTTGAATGTTAAAACCCAGAGCTTGTGAATCCCACTTGTGGGATGGACTTGCTGACGTGAAGAGAGAGGGCTGAACTGGGAGAAGTTGGTGCTGTGAATTTAGAGAGAAGGCCCAAGCAGAGGAGGCCAGAAGAATTTTGGTGGAGCAGTATCGTGGAGGCAGAGAGAGAGAGAGAGAGGAGAATTGCTGGGGGCCAGAGTTGCTGAGAGAGGACTGCTGAGGGCCAGTTGGAGCTGCCCAGGACTTTTGAGAACTGCCACCTGGCTGCTGAGGACTGAGGAAGCATGGCTGTGATGCCGGTATTTTGTCTGTCTGTTTTAATGTTGTATTTCCAGATTCATCTGCTGGTGAAGGACAGTGCTGTTGTTACAGAGGTCCTGGAACCTTGCTGTTGGTTCAGAAGCCCTGAAGAAGAATTTTCTTGTTGTATGTGTACAGGAATCCTGAAAGAGGGATCTTGCTGATGTTTTCAGGGGTTCTGGCACTGTTCTGCAGGCAGAGAGTGGATTGATGAGGACACTGGCAATGTACATTGTGGCTTTGTTAAGCTTTGTCTCTCCAGGAATAGAGATTGCTGAGAACTTGCCTCATGTCAAGACGAAGACAAGACCTCTCCTTGGGTATTAAATGCTGTGATGATATCTTAACATTGTTGTAGCTTAAGGGTGGATGGCCTTTTGTGCTCTCCACTGCCCCTTTTGAGAAAAGTGCTTGGCATTAATCGATGGTATAGTAATTCGCTTGTGATCCAGGGGTGGGAAACTTCTGACTTTTTGTGTTCTGTGACTGACCAAATGAATGAACTTTGTTTATGATTGGAAACTAATCTCCATCTGAGAAGAGAGACTTTGTTGACTGACTAAATGAATGTACTGCCCAGGGGTAGGGTACTTGGACCTTGGTACTTTGCAATTGAATTGAGGACTTACTAAATTATTGAGTTATGCTATATTTTGATTTTCTGTGAAAGTTTTGCCTTAATCTGTCACTGAATAAATGGAGTTTGCTATGCTTGTAATCCAAACCTGGAAGTGCTTTTGTTTGGCATTATAATACACAAATGTATTTATAGCAGCACTTTTTATTATAATGAAGAAATGTTTTTAAAAAAGTAAGTAGGCATCTGTATTGAATTGCTTGTCTTTCCAGTGAGGATGGGTGATGAGGGAGGAAGGGAAAGAATCTAGAATTTAAAGTTCTAAAATCAAATGTTAAAAATATATATGTATATATATGTATATATATTCTTATCATTATTATTATTTACATGCAACTGGGAAATAAGATATACAGCTACTGGGGTTAGGGAGATCCATCTTGCCCTACCGGAAAGTCAGAGGGATAATGGGGGAGGATATAGGAGAGAGCAGATTGGGGGAGGGGGTATACAGTGGGTTCGTTGTTTTGAGGTGGTGGGTAGGAGAAAAACGGGGAAAAAATTTGTAACTCAAAATCTCATGGAAATGAATGATGTAAACTAAAAATAAACAAAAGTTTAAAAAAAATAAAATAAGATAAAATAACTTGAGCAGCAAAAATAAAAGTAAGTAGGCATCAGTTGGGGAATACTCAAACAAATTATCATACATGAAGGTAGGATATAAATAGAAACTAGCCCTATAGTTTAACTGATATAGGAAACTCTCAGATGCAGAAATATCCTCTAATAATGCCAGCTAACACCTTAGCTATAATTTATAATATTAAAGCCCAGCATGCTGAGAGGTTAAGTGACTTGCTCCAGGAGATAGAACTTGAACTCAGGTCTTCCTGGCTTCAAGACCAGTTCTCTCTCCACTACAACATGTTGCCTTTCATGGTATATTAATGTGAATATTATTGTGCTATGACAACGAAAGCGTTGAATTCAGAGAAACTGATGAGGATTTTGATACTGATAGAGAATAAAATGAACAGACTGAGTAGAAGAATTTATAAGACTAGATAATTTCTATCATAAATGTGTGAGTGTGTGCACATACACGTGCACATGTGGCTTATTTGCACAGATTTGTTAACGTGGTGTCTCCACCATTAAATTTGGAACTCCTTGAGGGCAGGGACTATCTTTTGACTCTTTTTGTATCTCTAGCATTTAGCATGGCACCTGGCACCTAGTTGGTATTTAAAAATTGTTGAATTTATTGAATGATTAAAGGGAAAAATCTGTGGCAGACTTAAGAACTATGATATACACAATGACAAAAAATGACTCCAAAAGTCGTGAATCAAACCTCTCACCTCTTGGCAGAGAAGTGACAAACTAGTAATGAAGAATAATATAGGCAATTTCAAACTTGGTCAGAGTGTGGATTTGTTAACCTAATGGGTGATTTGAAAAAAAAAAATCCAGAGTTTATTTTTATTTTATCTTAAATTTATGGAATGAAACACGTTTCCTTAAGATAAAAAAGTTGATTGCACATGAAATTGCAAATCTGCTATGAATCACTTGCTATTTCTTTCAAATATGCAATAAAAGTATCACATAAATTTATTTTTATTTCTTTTTTTTCTCCCTTTCCCCTCACCCCTACCCTAGAGATGGCTACCATTAGACACAAACAGAGATATATATATATATATATATATATATATATATATATATATATATATATATACTTCTATTTATCAGTTCTTTCTCTAGATATAATCTTTCTTCATATGTCCTTTATAGTTAATGTGGATATTTATAATAGTCAAAATAATTTATTCACTCAAAGTCATTCATAAAGCTATGTTGTTGTTACTGTACACAATGTTTTCTTGGCTCTGATCATTTCACTCTTCATTATTTCTTGCAAGTCTTCACACTTTTTTCTAAAATTATTGAGCTCATCATTTCCAATAGCAGAGTAGTATTCCATCACAATCATATGCCACACCTTAACCAGCCATTCCCCAATTGATGGGCGTCCCTGCATTTTTTAGTTCTTTGCCAACAAAGAAAGAGCAGCTATAAACATTTTAGAACATATAGGTTATTTTCCTTTTTCTCTAATTATCTTTGGAAATAGAGGAAGTAGTGGCATAGCTAGATCAAAGGGTATAGGTAATTTAATAGCTCTTTGGGAGTGGCTAGGTGGCCCAATGAATAGAGCACCAGACCTGAAGTCAGGAGGACCTGAGTTCAAATGCGGCCTCATACACTTAATACTTACTAGCCGTGTGACCTTGGGCAAGTCACTTAACCCCAATTGCCCAGCCTTCCCCCCTCCAAAAAACAAACAAAAAAATAGCTCCTTGGGTATAATTCCAGATTGCTGTCCAAAATGGTTGCATCAATTCACAGTTCCACCAACAATGAATTAATGTCACAATTTTTCCCTATCCCCTCCACCATTAATCACTCTCTCTATCATTTTAGTCAATCTGATAGGTATAAAATCATATTTCAAAGTTGTTTTAGTTTGTATTTCTTTGCTCAATAATGATTCAGAGCACTTTCTTTTTGTATGGTTATATATTGTTTTGATTTCTTCACTGGAAAACTGCCCATTCATATCCTTTGACTATATGTCATTTGGGAAATAATTTGTATTCTTATAGGTTTGACAAAATTCTTTATATATTTAATATGTGAGATCTTTATCTGAGAAACTGTCTATAAAGCTTCTCTCCAACCCCCACATTTTTTGCTTTCCTTCTATTTTTTTTTTTGGAAGGAGGAAGGCAAGGCAATTAGGGTTAAGTGACTTGCCCAAGGTCACACAGGTAGTTAAGTGTCAAGCATCTGAGGTCACATTTGAACTCAGGTTCTCCTGACTCCAGGGCTGATGCTCTATTCACTGAGTCACCTAGCTGCCCCTCTGCTTTCCTTCTTCTGAACATGACTACATTTGTTTTATTTATACAAATCCTTTTAAATTTAATATAATGAAAATTAAACATTTTACCTGATTTTGCTTCTAAATCTTGTTTATTCATAAATTGTTCACCTATCCATGAGTTTGATGAATAATATGCTCTGTGTTCTTCCGATTTTCTTGTAAAATCTCTTTATATCTACATCTCGTATCCATTTTGACCTTATCTTTGTAAATGATATAAGATGCCCAGTTTCTATGCCCAGTTCCTGCCACACAGCGTTCCAGTTTTTCCCAACTTCTTTTTTTTTTTTTTACCAAATAATGAATTCTTATCCCAAAATCTCAAGTCTTTACCCTTGTCAAATACTAGGATATTATACTTATTTGCTGCTGTAAATTGTTTGTCTATTCTATTCCATTGATCTGCCTTTCTATTTCTTATCCAAAACCAGATAGTTTCAATAATTACTGTCTTATAATTTAATTTAAGATTTGGTACTGCTAAACCTCCTTCTTTTTACATTCTTTTTCATTATTTCCTTTGATATTCTTGACTTTTTGTTCTTCCAACTGAATTTTATTATTTTTTATAATTCAGTAAAAAAAAATTAGTAATTTAATTGGGATGTTGCTGAATATGCAGATTAATCTGAGCAAATTTGTCATTTTTATCATATTGACTCTGCATAATCATGAACAATTAATATTTCTCCAATTATTTAACTTTGATTTTATTTGTATAAAATTTTAAAAATAATTTTGTTTTATATAGTTCCTGGGTTTGCTTTATCAGGTGTACTCCCAGGTATTTTATACTGTCTAGAGTTATTTTAAATGTTTGCTTATTTGTTTGGTTGTTTACCTATCTCGTCTTGCTTGGTTTGTGACATATAGGAATGCTGATGATTTGTCCAGATTTCCTTTATGTCCTGCTACTTTGCTAAAATTAGTTATTTCAGCCAACTTTTTAGTTGAGTCTTTGGGATTTTCCAAACATATCATCGTATCATCTGTAAAAAGAGATAGTTTTATTATCTCATTCCCTATTCTGATTCTTTCTATTTCTTTTTTTTCTCTTATTGTTATTGCTAGGATTTCAATACAATATTAAGTAGTATTGGTGACAGTGGGCATCCTTATTTCACACCTGTTGTTACTGGGAAGGCTTCTAGTTTATTCCCATTACAAATAACACTTGTTGATGGATTTAGATAAGTACTTTTTATCAATTTAAGGAAAAATCCATTTATGCCAATATTTTCAAGTGTTTTTAATAAAAATGAGTATTAAATTTAGCCAAAAGCTTTTTCTTCTTGTATTAATATACCCATACCATTTTTTAAACTTTTGTTATTGATGTAATCAATGATGTTAATAGTTTACTTATGTTAAGCTGTCTGTGCATTCCTGATATAAATCCTACTTGATCATAATTTATAATTTTTGTAATATATTGTTGTAATCTTTTAGCTAGTATTTTTTTTTTAGAATTTTTGCATCCATATTAATGAATGAAATTTGTCTATAATTTTTTTTTTCTGTTTTTCCTTTCCTGATTTAGGTATCAGTATCATATTTGTTTTATACAAAGTATTTGGTAGGGTCCCTTCACTTATTATTCCAAATAATTTATTTAATACTATAATTAATTGACCATTAAATGTTTGATAGAATTCATTTATAAATGCATCTCATCCTCATGATTTTCTCTTAGGAAGCCCATTTATGACCTGTTCAATTTCTTTTTGAAAAATAGTTCTATTTAGATATTCTATTTCCTCTTCTGCTAATGTAGGCAATTTATATTTTTTTACAAATATTCTTC
>CM053590.1:145987672-146001234 GCA_028646515.1 Pseudochirops corinnae | reverse complement strand
CCCATCCAGCTGCCCCCGGGCACAGCCGCAGCTTCAGGCCAGGCTGGTTTTGGTTTGCAGTGCTGATATGGTTCCTTGAAGCCAAGCTGACTTTAGTGGAAGGTATATTTGTGTGCGTTTTGGACTTCTAGGATTAGTTTAGAGTCATATTTTATGGGTATTTTGGGGTGGCTATGTTAGAGCTGCAATATGTTGTTGCTGCTACGCCGCCATCTTGGCTCTGCCCCCTGCTCTGGCTTTTCAAGGGCCAGATCTGTGCTTGCATAGTCTGTGCTAGACTGCCCTCCTCTTTCAGCTAGGTGCAACAGACCCTTCTGTTGTAGTTTAAACCCAGGGATGCCAAAAACTGTTGAGGTGGGGGCTCTGCCCACCCCAAAACTGTTGTGGTTTCATGATGTGTTGTGGCAGACCATCTCAAAGAATTCAGAGTCAGATCACCTCTAATCCAAATAGAGGCATTTATTGAGACTGATGCGTTTCATTAAGTGAGCTAAATTCCAAGAGGAACTAGCAACTTTAGAGAAAGCAAGGTGATTTTTATAAGGTATTGATGCAATTACATAACAGAAATTTACATAGAATAGAGGAATATCATTACTATTAAAAAGGTTGGAGGAGTTTCTTAAGGGATTAGGTAATGGAAGAGGGAGTCCCATCTATGGTTCAGTGAATAAATGTTCTGGTCATTCTACCCTCCATCTGGCTAGCTATTGTGGTCCTGTCTGGTTAAGACAGATAGTTAGGTATTGTGGTCCTGTCTTGGGCTAGATGGATGATGTGATTGTGATTCAATACAAGAACACACCTATTTCTGTGGGAATGGGTCTGGGGCAGTGACCTGGTAAAGGTAGTATCTGGGTTTCCATCACATTGATGCAACTACTGTTTCTGTGGAAACTAAGAGTTCAGGGACACACCTGTTGTTCCAGTGAGCAGTGAGGCATATCTGAAGAAGTTAGGATATTGGCAGGGGGTAGGGGGGGTTAGGTGGATACAGAGGGCCTGCTATTCAGTGGGGCCAGACTTATAATGATGTTAGAATATTGCGGGGGGGGTGGTGTGGGCAGCTTTATTAGGATTCCATTACTTCCTGTTGACCTTCCAGGTTATCTCGGACTGGAAATCAGCCTCCCTCTGTCTCTGTGGGTTTTGCCACTCTAGAATTTGTTCAGTCATTTTTTAAAGGCATTTGAAGGGATTTGGGGGAGCTCAAGGAGTCCCTGCTTTTACTCCACCACCTCTAAACATCAACTTTAAAGACCAAAATTAAATATAGGAATTTTAATTCTTATTCAAATGAATATAATCAAACATTAATTATTCATGCTTTCAGAAAACAATGGCTGAACATTGTTCAAAAGAAAGAATATAATTTATATTTGGTTTTAGAATAAAACCACATAACAATGATAAGTAGTCTGGGGGGGAGAAAAATAGCTTGTCCATGAGGACTGCAAGAGTAACTAGAAAAAAATGAAGGAAGAGATTTTGAAAATAAAAGGAGTTCTGGAGGAAAAAAATGTATGGAAAACGAAAAGCTTAGAACAGAAGGTGTCAGGGATGGGACTTGAAACCATAAACAATAAACAATTATATTAAATATAATTAAAATAATGAAACAATGTAACAACAGTCATCAAAATAAATTTTATACCTCTGAAAAGTTAACTAGTGAGAAATAAATGATCAATGGAGAGAGCAGAAAATTTTAAAAAGATGATCAAGATCAGCAATCCTACAACAAGCACATAAGAAGAATTTTTGGAAAGTCATAGGGGAAATATGGAAACTTGAAAATAAAGCCTATAGGGTCAAAGTTAGAGTTGCTTATTTGAAAAGGCTAACAAAATCAATCAACTATTAGCTAACCTAATCTAGAAAGAGAGGAAGGAAAATAAAATTACCGAGATAAAAAAAACAAAACAAAACTGAACAGGACAAATTGACAGCAGAGAGGAAATAAAGAGAATTACCAAAAATTATTACAAACAATCATGTGAGCAGAAAACTGAAATTCAAAATTGGGGTTTATACAAAAAATTATCTACAACATTCAAACAAAATATTTACAAATATATTCAATAAAACATGTTCTAGAAAAATCCAACAACCCAATTTCAGAAAAAAAGAAAATTAAAGTAGAGGAGAGAGTGAATGAATTGTCCAGAGTTACTCAACTAGTAAATATCTGAGGCAAGATTTGAACTCAAGTCTTTCTGAATCCAGGTCTAGTGATCTCTCTACTGTGCCACCTAACATTATTAAATAGAATGTGTCTTAGTCAATAAAATCATTCGGTAATATTGCTTAATTATTATGAAAGATTTTTCAGTCATTTTCAGCCATTCTTCCTGAATTTCTTAAAATGCAAAGTTTACCTGTTTGGATTCTACCCATAATTATTTTGTAGCTACTTAACATTAATTTATAGCTATGCATATAAGAATTCCCTTTATACCTAAACACAAAATTGAGAACCTCTTTACAAATTGTATATACATTGTCCAAGATAGATATAGATTTCATTTCTGTTTTAGCCAATTTTAAAGTTACAGATTTGTATTTTTGACAAATATATATGCTTCAGGATTTAATTCCTACAATACAATTCCTTCCTTTCTGCCAGTTAGTTCTTTCTATCTTCCAGTAGTTAGAATGATCGGTAATTAAAGACATGAACTTAGACATCATTAGGTTGCATACTTAAACTGACACTTTGAAATAATTATTCATTACTAAGGGAATAATTAGTTAGCCACTGTATTGATTTATTATTAAATAAGTAAAAGGGAAAGTCAACAAAGGCAGGGGAAAATAAAGATAATTAATGATTCTCTGATGATACAGTTACTTTTGTAACTAATACTTAAAAGGGATTTTCATTTTAAATGACAAGTCTCCACAGTTGACACAACTCTTGAAATTCAAATAGATCACCTCTCTTAAGAAAACTATTAAAATAAAAAGTGTAAGAAAAAAAATTTCACCTTCCATTCTTGAATGGAAGAATAAAGATGGCTACTCTTGTTGATTTTTTTTGAGGGGGGGCATTTCTAAATGTTAAAGCTATCTTTATGGGAGACAAGAAGTAAACCTAAGGAATAGTGAACTTAGAGGAATTTGGTGAAAATAAAAACATAGGATTATGCCACATTTAGGTTTTAAATTATATAGTACTAAAAATATACTGCAAAATAAAATTCCTGAAAAAGTAAAATTGTATACTATTAAAAAAAGAAGCCTTTGCCGGGTCAAGTTAACTCTAGACCCCGAGTCTATTTAATCTTTTTGTGCCATGAATCCCTTTGGCAGACTGGTGAAGCATAGAAACTCTCTTAGAATAATGTTTTTTAATGCATAAAATAAAATAAATAGGATTACAAAGGATATTAATTATATCGAAAAAGAATTATCAAACAATTGGTGAATTTCTTGCTCAAGAATAAGCTGCAAAAAGAAAGACCAAAGAACTGAAGGACTGTCTTAAAGACTGTCTAGACCAAAATTTAAATGACTACAGTACAGTGATGCACAGCAAAACGAAACAAAACAAAACAAACCTGAAAGACCTCAGAACTCTGATCATTGTAGGGGAAACTATGATTTCAGACATCTGATGATAAAGCTTACTCTCTGCCTCTTAGGAAAGAGATAATGAACCACAAGTGCAGAACGACCTACATTTTTAGCCACAAACAGAAAATAGGTTTTACTTAACTTTCCTGCATTGTTACAAGGAAGGATTCTATAGGGTAGATTCACTGAAATGTGACTGACAAATAAGAGAAAGAATTAATTAAAAAAAATTCATCTACTTCAACCCCTCATTTTAAAGGTGGGAAGATAGATGCACAAATGCTAAATGATTGCTTTAAAGTCACCCGGCAAGTTAGTGGCAGAACTATTACACTAGGTCTACTTATTCCTAGTCAGGTATTCTTTCAACGATAATGGGCTACTTCAACCTAAAGTATATGTAAGGGAATAAACACTAGGCACAATTATTCCATTTGGTTCTCAGAACAACTCTGGGAGGTACTTGCTATTATTTTCCCCATTTTACAGTTGAGGAAACTGAGGCCAAAAAAAAAAAGTTAATTGACTTGTCCGGTTCACACGCGTAAGTAAATGTCTGGGAAGGGATTTGACTTCAGGTGTTTCTGACTCCAGGCTCAGTGCTCTGTCCACTGTACTTCCAGCTGCCTCTAGGAAATACTTTATGAAGTACTTTGGTCCTGTTTTTTTATTGTCAGGCTCGTCTCAACATACAAAAATTTTTCTGTTGTGTTGCTCAACTCACTTGTAATGTCATACTGCTACTTCTTTATTTCTATCTAAGTAACTACAATTGTTTAGGGCCTAATTCAAGTCCTTCCTCTTCATGATGATTTTCCCAACTACTCCAGCCTTCAGTGAACTCTTGTCTGTACATCTACGCTGCTGTACCATATGGTATGTACCATAAAAACTGGCACTTACTGAATTCTCTCCATCAACCAATCAATAAACATTAAGATAAGATTTACCAACTGATGGCTATGTGAAACAAAGATGAGTGTATAGTCAAAGATAATAAAATGATCTGATTCTCAGCATTTTTAATACTCAAATGGATCTATGATCTCATCTATTTAGGAGGTCCTTCCACTGATTCAGATCTCACACCAATCCCATGTAAACTCTTGCCTATGTCCTCAGAAAAATTTCCCCAAAGTGGGTCAATGCAATGTGCTGGAATTGTCTTTACTTTGTCCTGATATCTTGAAAGGTACCAGTGAAACACTGGGTATTCACATTTTGCTTTTGACATATGTCTAACCCATCTCCTTCATCCCATTAGTACAAATATTAATAATAGTTGAGGATATATTCTTTTCCTGTTCTACTCTGGAGTTCCTCATTGGTCATATGTTGCAATGTACCATGCTCTCCTTGTGATATTCATTTTTAATTTTTTGGAAAAAGTTGTATTCCATGGCTTGCACCATATGGCAAAAACAGAGGAAAGTTGGTATTTTTACAGAATAGGCTTTTGCTTTTAGAGGGCGCACGGGGCGCTGCAATTCCCCAAAGTAATCCTGTCCACTTGCTTCATGCTGTTCATTTCTGGGGCCAGCTTATCATCCACACAATTCTAAAGTATTTAGGGACCAATATACAAAGCATCTAAAGAAGGGAAAGTCAACTAAGTCAAAGAAAAAATATCTTGGACTTTGTTGATCCTGACATATAAGTTCGCTGTCATCTAAATAATACTCTTGTGAATTAAGAGCATCTTCAAAGTGACATTCAGAATTGGACCATATCTTTCCCATTTCATAATTCACATTTTTGTTGAATCATTTTCACTCATGTCTAACTCCTCATGATCCTATTGAGGGTTTTCTTGGCAAAGATACTGGAATGGTTTGCCATTTTCTTCTCCAGCTCATTTTATAAAGAGGGAATTGAGGCAAATAGGGTTAAGTGACTTGTCCAGGGTCACATAGCTAGTAAGTGTCTGAGGCCAGAAATGAATTCACATGAATGGGAGTCTTCCTGGCACTCTATCTATTGTGCCATCTAGCTGCCTCTAATCCCTATTTTACTTTTAATAAATTACTACATAACACCTGTGGGACTTATTTCATAGGGTTTTTATTTTATTCACACTGTTCCATTCTTTGAATTCCCTATACTGTTAATATTGGAATTTTCAAACTCTTTTGACATTTTATACCTTCCACAATTTGCCTTCAAACTACCTTTCTAGATTCCTTCTTCACTGTTTCCTGTCATATAACCTGTAGTCCTGTTAGATGATTTGCTTGCTGTTCCTTCTATGCACTTGACTGCTTCCTACCTCCCTATCTTTAGTCATGTTGTTCCTTTTGCCCAGAATGCCATCCATTCCCAGCTATGTTTAATTTGTGTCCATTCTTCAAGGTCAAATTCACATGCCATATCCTCCTTGAGGACTTCTCATTTTTTCAAGCCAGATGAGGAAAAATGTTAACTTTTTGAGAACAAGAATCATTTACTATTTTTGTCTACTTGTCCCTAATATACTACCTTGAACATAGTAGCCCTCAAAACATACTTGTTGAACTAAATTGAAGGAGACAGTGGTTTCATATTTATCTTTTCTTCCAGTTTTATATCTCTCCCTTGTATAATTTAACTATTATTTTATAAACAATAATAATGAGAACCCTTAAATCGTTCTGTTTTTATCCCTTCAAATGCTTAGCCTAATGTCTTGTACATAATAAAAAATATTTGCAGTATGAATGATAGCCTCCCTTTAACTACATTATAGACTCTATGAAGGTAGTGACTCTGTTTTATTATTTTATTATTTCTCTATTAATCTTCACTTCCCAGAACTAGTATTACCACTATTAATGACCTCAGTTCACAGTATGCCCCAAACAATTGCTTTAGGGATCGAAGATCTGCCTAAAAACAATAAAATTTTGCTTTCTAATACCACCTTGTGGCCAACATGTTAACATGCACTTTAAAACCAATTAAATCATAAGATAAATAGGTATTCAAACAGATTCCCTTGAGGACAGGGAAGTGTTCTGAAAATTGACTTAGAATTCTGGGAATTGTAGTCTTAGAGAGAAAACAGTTTCTTCCTGAACAAAGGGACTAATACTATTATGAACTTTAATTCATATGCAATAATGGTAGTAGAGAGGAATATCCCAACAAACATTTTTTGGTGTGCAAGTTAAGAGACTAGACTCAGGGTGTTGAATGCATGGATTCAGTGGTCACAGCGTCTGTATTTTTGGAAAACACTGTGATGGAGGTAGTTGGAATGGACCGGTGTCACTCAGTACCCAGTAATAGTTTAGCTTTCTACGCTTCCCTCTCCCTTCACCCCATCCACGCCCGTAGTAATCAAGTACTAAGAGCACAGTCTTCTCTATTTCTTTAATTTCTTCTTAAAACTTATGAGTTGTTGGCTTTAGTTTCATCCCCTAAGTTTTGGTGCACTGTTTCATGACTATCATTTTCTTAGATTGCATTTTTTTCTTATGTCCAAGATTTGTTCTTTGACCCACCAGTTCTTTAGCATTGAATTATCAACAATTAATTTTTAAAATTTTCTTCAAAGTTTTTTTAAAGTATAATTTTGATTGCCCTGCGGTCAGCAAAAGTTTTGATAAGTATCTCTTTTTTGTTTCATTTTCTTGTAGGTCAATTTTTATATAGATAACAAGCCCCAGTTAAAAAATATGTAAGTTCTTTTCTGTTTCTATTCAGTAATTTCCAGAGATATCTTTCCAAAGTTTTATTTAGATGATCAATTTCTTTCTTGTTTATATTTTATTTAAATTTGTCTATGTCTACACATTGAATCCCCTCACTATTATATTTTTAATGTCTATTTGATCAATATTTATTAAGTATTTATAATTTATCTATCTATGGTGCTTATAAGCATAATGCAATCACCCATCCTTGTGCTTTTCCCTCTCTTTGCCCAACCTTTTCTGTCTCTTTACAAAGTAGAAAATAATAATGAAAAGTTTGCTTAATTCTATAATTGAAGCCCTCTATTTCCACTCCATTTGCTCTTCTCCTTGCTTCATTCAGATCAAAGGTTTTTTCTCTTCCTTTCTTTCCCCAGTCCTCTATGTTGGAGTTTATTTTGCTTATGTCCTTCATCTGTCCTGCCTTCTCTACTCTCCCTGTCTCTATCTATTTCCTTGTGGAGTTTAACATATTTCTATCCCATACTCTGCATGTTTTTGTGTTATTAATATCTTCAGTCTTCTTCTGACTAGCTCAGATGAAAGTGAGGCTCTCATGATGACTTTTATAGTTACTGATTCCTCTGTTGACATATTTTCACCTTATACACCCTTATTATATGACGTACTAGGATATCTCCTTTTCATTCATGTTTCTTCTTTTAATGACGGACTGAGTCATAATTCTAGCTCCCTAAAGAAAATTATCAGAAACTATTTTACCCCAATTTCACACTAATAAAGTGATAACTTAGAGGAAATAAGTGAATACTTATAAGAATGTAAAATACCCAAATTAACAAAAGAAAATATAGATTAAGTTACCTAATTTAATAAAAAGAAATTGAACAAACCAAAAATAAGGTAACAAACAAATGAAAATCTTCATGCACCAGTGTAATGGTAATAGGAATTTGAAGATCTTTCCTGTCTCTTAATAAGCCTAAGAGAATCGGAAGACCTTCCCTGATTTGAAGATTTCCCCTGCCGCCTAATAGGCAGAATATAATCACATGGAGCCTGTGGTGGGAAGAGTTTCCTGAAGGGTGGAGCAGAGCCCCCAGGAAGCTGGGAGTCAGAGCATTTAGACAGTGGGAGAGAGAGGATGCTCAGGCAAGGAGACAGCTAGGCTTGTGAGTGTTGGTTTGTGGGAAGGCTAAAGGATGGTGTGGCTCTCTGCTGTGTTGTGGTGTATAAACTTCTATGTTGCTAGGATGGATTTGGTTTCTTGGTGTTGGGATTTGGTTTTCTGGTGTCTGAATAAATGTTTTGCTTCTACCTTCTTTTTGGAGAGTCTGTTATATTTTGTGATTGAGAACTATTCCACAGTATTTACAATCACTGTTGACACTGTGAATATTGCATTGGTGCTACAACCAGATGGATTTATGGATGAATTCTATTAAACATTTAAAGAACAAAAGATTTCAATATGACAACAACTGTTGGCAAAAATAGGCATGTAAATTATATTTTCATTCACTTTCTTTGCTAAAAATAGGTTGGTTGTTCACAGCTAAAATAGAGACAAAGAAGAAAAATTACACTATACACAAAAATCCCTAAAATACTTCATTACAAATAATTTAAAATGTTATGAAATAGGATAGGCTAGATTTATATCAAGAATGTAGAGTTGGTTCAATAGAAGGAAGACTACAAATATAATAAACTATATTAATAAAATAATAAAAACTGCATGATTATATCAAAAGATGCTGAAAAGGATTTTTTAATAAAATCTAACACCTATTTCTATTTTTAAAAAACCACCTGAAAACACGGAAATAAATGGATCTTTCCTTAACATAGTAAATAACATCTTTCTAAATCCAAGAACAAATAAAGACAATAAAAATAAGTTAGCAGCTTTTCCAACAAAATGGTAAGGCAAAGTTGTCTATCATCACCCATACTATTTAATCTAGAGAAATTTTTATTCAAAATAACACCAGAAGGGTAGAGAATAGAAACCATAAAACATTTGGCAACCGATCTTCCAAGACTCTTCCAGAAACTTTATAAATTTAACTATAAAGCATTCTTTGCAGAAATAGAGACCTAAATAATTAATGAAACATTACATGCTCATGGGCAGGTAGAGTTAAAATAGTAAAGATGATAATGCTATGAAATATTTTACTTATTCAGTTTTGTACCAATAAAATTCCCAAAATAATATTTGTGGAGCAAGAAAACAATAATAATGAAACGTGTATATAGGAGCAAAAGGTTAAAAATCTCTAGGAGATTAATGGAAAATGTGAAGGGAAAGGATATCATCTCAAACTGTACTACAAAACAGTACTCATTTAAATAATTTGGTATTGGCTAAAAAAAAGAGAGACAAATTAGATAACATGTTAGGTACATAGCATGCAAAAGCAAACAAACAATAATTAACCATATGTTTGACAAACCCAAAGATTTTGTTTAATGGGGAGGACTCACTAGTTGACAAAAAGTAATGAGAAAATGGGACAGCACAGGGTGGCTAGGTGGCATAGTGAATAGAGCACTGGCCCTGGAGTCAGGAGGACCTGAGTTCAAATCTGGCCTCGGACACTTGACACACTTACTAGCTGTGTGACCTTGGGCAAGTCACTTAACTCCAATTGCCCTCCAAAAAGCAAAAAATGGATGTGTACATGACCAAGATATAAAAGGTCACATCATAAAATTATTAGAGGAGCAAAGATTTGAACATACCTTTTGGATATATTAAGAGGGGAAGAACTCATGACTAACCAAGTGATAGAGGAGATCAAGAAAAGATGGATAATTTTGATTATAAAAGTTAAATGTTTTTATAAAAACAAATTTAATGTTGTTAATAGGGAATTAGATAGAATTAATTAGGAATAGAATTAATAGGGATATGAGTAATCCAGGAAAAAATTCTTTGCAATGAGTTTTTCTGATAAAGTTCTCGTAATCCAAGATAAATACAGAATTGATTAATATTTCAAAGTCTAAAAGACATTCCCCAATAAATCACAGAAGAGCAGGCAGTTTTCAGAGAAAGATATTAACAACCATAAAAATTAACAACTAAAAGCTGTTAACAACCATCTAAAAATGTTCTAAATCACTAATAGTTACAGAAATACAAATTAAAGTAATTTTGAAATTCCTCTTCATATCCATCAGATTCTCAAAGATGAGAGCAGAATAAAATTACAGATTTCATAAGATCTGCTGGCAAACCATTAAATTAGTGCATTGTTGGTGGTGCTGTGCATTGGTCCAGTTATTCTGTGGTAACTAAAAATTGGAAATCAAGAGATTATACTTCAGTTAGGGAATGGTTAAATAAATTTTGATTCATATATTATGTCCAGCATAATGCACTTTTATTTTGTCTTTAGAAACGACAAAATGGATGGTTTCAAAAGAAACTGAGATTATCTTTATGAACTGATGCAGAGCAAAATGAACATAAGTAGGAGAATAATTTATATAATGGTAGCAACACTAAAGAGGAAATAACTTTTGAACACTTTCGAAGTAAAATCATTGCAATGGTAAACAATGAATCCAAAACCAGGCCGCCATACCACTAAAACTGTTTTCATAGATGAAGAATTTAAAATACAATAAGAGGCATTCACTTCCAGTCAAGGCTTGTTTGGGAATTTGGTCTTGCCATCTATGCATTTTTTGCTTATTGAGTGGGGGAAGTGAGAGGCACAGATTAATAAATGGAAATGGCTTTCTGGAAGAGGAAACTTGAAGCATACCAGGGAAAATTTAAGCGATTTAAGAACGGAACATAGCAATAAAAAATACAAAACCAATTGAGGGGAAGCAGGTATACTCAGACCTTTAATTTAGTTTGGATAATGTACTAGATTTCTTGTTGCTTATTTATTGTTCTAAAAGTGGCACTATGTTTTCAGGATAAGTGTACCATTCCAACATGACTTGGAACTCTACTTGATCAATGTCTTCAGAGAATTGTAAAGGATTTAAATACCTCATCCACATCGGAAAGATGCTGCTGTTTTAAAATGATATAAAGCTAAACAAACGAATGGGTCTCTTAATAAACTTAAGTATTCTTACCTTACCTTACCTTGCCTTACCTTGCCTTACCTTGCCTTACCTTGCCTTGCCTTGCCTTGCCTTGCCTTGCCTTGCCTTGCCTTACCTTGCCTTGCCTTGCCTTGCCTTGCCTTGCCTTGCCTTGCCTTGCCTTACCTTGCCTTGCCTTGCCTTGCCTTGCCTTGCCTTACCTTGCCTTACCTTGCCTTACCTTACCTTGACTTACCTTGCCTTGTCTTACCTTGCCTTACCTTACCTTACCTTACCTTACCTTACCTTACCTTACCTTGCCTTACCTTGCCTTACCTTGCCTTGTCTTACCTTGCCTTGTCTTACCTTGCTTTACCTTGCCTTACTGTGCCTTACCTTGCCTTACCTTACCTTACCTTACCTTGCCTTACCTTGCCTTACCTTGCCTCATCTTTCTCATCTTATCTCATCTCATCTTATCTTATCTCATCTTATTTTATCTTACCTTACCTTATGTTATATTATATTGTATTGCATTATATTATAATGTCTTGTATTATATGATATGATATCATCTCATATCATCTCAAATCATTATCTCATATCATCTCATATTATACCATATTATATCATATTATATTATGTACAACTAGGTGGTACCTAGCATGGCATCAGAAAAACTCATGTTTCTGAGTTCAAATCTGGCCTCAGATGTGTGACTGTGGGCAATTCACTTAACCTTATTTGCCTCAGTTTCCTCCTCTATAAAATAAACTGCAAAAAGAAATAACAAACCACTCCAGTATCTTTGCCAAGAAAACTCCAAATGAGGTCGTGAAGAGTTGGACACAACTGAAAACAACTGAACAGCAGAATAGTATATATTAAGTCTTATATATTATATCTTTTAAGTATGTTGGTTGCAAATCTAGGTTTCTAAAGCCTATGTTGAGTTTTTTTCAAAAGCTTTAAAACGTCTACCTATAGGGATACACACACACACACACACACACACACACACGTATATATGTATATATTTATATTTTAAAGAAGCAATTCATTTATTATTTGACAATTTTTTTGTCTGTGATTTGAAGATTTTAATGACATATTTATCCAATTTTTGAAACAAATTTTTAAGCGATAACTAATGTTAAACAACAAAATAGGAAACTTTACAGGCTAAAATGATCTAATAATATGAATATCTTACACTTGGATTAAAAAATAAAAGTATAAATTTGGGGAGAAATGCACAGACAATTCGTGAACACTAAAAGTTTTCATAAACTTAAAAGCTTTATTCAACAATGTGGAATTTTTTCTCCATGTCTTTTAAAATCAGTCTTCCTTAGACATTCTACCCTATGTACTAAAGAACCTTCTGTGTCTTTTAATATTCATGGCAATTTGGGGACTTCCTATCTGTTATTTTTTACATGATCAATCCACCCTTTTTCTGATTATGCATGAACTTGATAATGTCTTCTATGTTACATCTTGCCCACAAGGTGGTAGTATTCAACAGTTTATTTACTTTTTTAAAAAATAAATTAATTTTTTTAATGAACAGAAATCTATTTTCTCTCCCCCCTACATCCACCTCATTGAAGAAAAAAAGAAAAACAAAAAAGAAAAACAAAATCTTCATAAGAGATATGCAGAGTCAAGCAAAAATTTCCTCACTGATCTTGTCCATTAAATAGATGTCTCATTTTGCATCAAGTGCCTATCTCTTTCTTTTTTTTAAATTAACTTTTGTTTATTTTTAGTTTACATCATTCATTTCCACAAGATTTTGAGTTATGAATTCTCTCCCCATCTTTCCCCCATGATATCTCTTTCGTGAGGTAGACAGCATGCACCACCATTGGTTCTCTGAAATAAAAAATAATCATTGTGTTCTTCCATACTGCTGTTCAATTTTCCCAGTAGTTTATTTTTACCTGAAATGATGAGTCCTTATCCCAATAGTTGAGATTTTTGTGTTTATCAAATACTAGATAACTAAGGTTCATTTGATTCTGTATATTGTATATCTAATACCTTTCACTGATCACTCTCTCTTTTATAAATAGTACCAAGTTGTTTTGAGAATTACTGGTTTGTAGGATAGTTTGAGATCTGGTACTGCTAGACTGCCTTTGTTCCCACATTTAAAAACTATTTCCCTTGAGATTCTTGTCCTTTTTGCCTCCATATGAATTTTGTTATTATGTATCTAAATGTTTAAATTAATTCTTTGGCAATTTGATTGATATGGCATTGAATAAGTGAATTAATTTAGGTAGTGTCATTTTT
>CM053590.1:145973959-145987572 GCA_028646515.1 Pseudochirops corinnae | reverse complement strand
TGCTGAAGTTATTAATTACTTAAAAAGAAACCCTCTAGCTTTCTTTAAATATACCATGATTTCATCTATAAAAGTAGTAATTTTGTTTCTTCTTTGCCTGTGCTTATTTCCATAATTCTGTTTCTTGTTTTATTTCTATAACCAGTGTTATATAGCAATGGTAAAAATGGACAACTTTGGTCACCTCTTTTTGTTTTATATATAAACAATTTATTATTTTAAGGAGTAGTCTATTTATTCTTGTTTTCCAGTTTTTCTTAAAAACCAAAATGGATGTTATATTTTGTCAAAAGCTGTCTTTTTCTGCATATATTAAAATAATTATGGGATTTTTCATTTTAAATATGGTTACATTAGATATTTTCCTAATAATTAAATCAACATTGTCATAGCATATAATTTTTGTGATATGTTGTAGCCTTTTTGTCAATATTTCATTAAAAAATTTGCATCAATGTTCATTAGAGGTATTAGTCTATAGTTTTTTCTTTGACTCGTGTGTGTGTGTGTGTGTGTGTGTGTGTGATAGAAGGAATTTAAGACTTTTTTTTGCTATTTTTGTGAAATTTTTGTGCACAATTATTATACCAACACAACTACAAGAAAGTAAAATGGTTAAAAGAATTACATAAATGTTTTTTGGTTCATATGATTCATATGAGTCATCTGTGAAAATTATCTTTCACTTAGTTCCCAAGTTGCTTAAAAAAATAGCTCAGTCTAAAGACTGATAGCAAGGATTTGTCAAGATAAGAAAAACCAAATCAATCTCTACCCAGTTCAAAGAAATGAAAAATAATTGTTCCATGAAAGTTTGATAGAATTCATTTTTGAATCCATCTGGTCCTGTGTGTGTCTCTCTCTCTTCTCCCCTACTCCTTTGGTTCATTTATGGTTTGATCAGTTTCTTCCTCTAAAATTATATTGTTTAAATTCTTTATTTCTTGTTCAGTTAATTTATATTTATAAATATTAAATTATTTATTTTGTCATTTTTATTTGCATATAGTTGGCAAAATAATATCTAATAATATTCTTTATTTCTTCATTTGCTGTGAATCCTCCTTTTTCATTTTTAATCTTGGTAATTTGGTTTTCCTTTTTCTTCTTTTTAATCAAATTAGCTAGTGATTAATCTATTTTTTAAGTGTTCCTCATTGTGTTTATTATTTCAGTGGGTTTTTTTGTTGTCAATTTAAAAAATTTCTTCCTTGATTTTCAGAATTTCTATTTTGACATTAAATTGGATTTTTAAAAATAGCCTTGATTTTCTAGTTAATTTCATGCTTATTTAATCTGATTCCTCCCCCTACCTTTTTTTTTTTTTTTTGCTAATAAAAGTATTTAGAGATATAAACTTTCCCTTAAGGACTCCTTCGTCTATGTCCTACAAATTTTGGTATGTTGTTGTCATTAGATCATGCTTGTATAATTAATTGTCCTTATTTTGTTAACCTCACTTAGTGTGTTAGTTATGTTCACTTAATCTAGCTATTTTGTGTGTCTGCCAATGTTCTTACTTGAATGTTGCAAGACTTGTGAACTGGCTTTCTTTCAAGGGAATTTCTGTCACCTAACACTATGGGAGTTATTTTTTTCCCTCAGTTTGGGAAGAAATGAAGCTATCTTGCAATTGGAATTGTATGGCAGAGAATTTTTCTGCTAGATTGGGAGTTTAAATCTACTGGAGAGGGAAAAAATGTTCACTGCTAGATTTTATTATGAATCCTGCTAGACAGTCTTTTCCTGAGAGCCTTTAGTACAAGGTATGGTGGAAGGCAATATAAAAAATATATTTCACTCCTCATTTCACTGTAGAGTGATCAAGGATTAGGTTCTGTGGACTTTGTCAAATATTCCAGTAGATTTGATGAGGATGGCAAATATTAACACTTCAGAAAATAAGTATGAGGCTTCTATAAGTATCCTGCTCCACTTAAAAGTAATCACTTTGGTTGAATCAATCAGAACTGATTATGAACAGAGCCCAAACACCTTTTTGAATTCATCAAAGCTATTATGTGACACACGTAGTCATTCATGGAGGAATTTGTATAAAAGAGGAGTTTATCAGAACCAGATAGAGATTCTGAGGGTTTGGAAGTGGAGAGGAAGGATCTAGGTCACATACACTTTAGCCAGAAAAAAATCAGCAACCCAGAGGTAATCAACAAAAGGAAAAGAAGGTAGGAGTGAACTGAAGCAGAGAAGGGTGATACTGAGGAGGGTCATCAGGTCTGCAGGCATATGACAAGTGGTTCAATCCATCAAAAAAGGAAAACGCTCAAAGTTCATTTCATGCTGTGTATTGAATGCATCATTTTTGTGTGAAATCATTTTGGGTTCAGTCATTTTCCCTCTAGGTCCTCTTACATGTAGATGACCTTCATTAGTCTCTTTGACCTTGTGGATCCATTAATGTGTGATTCCTCCCAATAACACAAAACAGATACTTCACAACCCTAGATTTTAACTAAATTTTATCTATTGTTTCTTAAATTGTAAAGAACTTGTAAGGAGTGCTGTAGGAGAAAGAGATGGAGTTGGAGCTAGCCATGGTCTCACCTTTCTAAAGTTTTTTTTACTGTTAGATTTAGCAAGATTAGTAAAGTTTATGGAAGCCATTTCTGGGAAACCAGCACAGGAATATGCATAACAAGAAACCTCCATTGAGTTATCTCTACCTGGTCCTATAATATGTAAGTTTAAAAAAATTAATGACTTGGATAAAAGTATAAGTGAGATGTTTATATAATTTGCAGATGTTTCTTTGAAGGAAATTTAAGAAGAAATTCCAAATGTCTAAAATGGAGGTTTTTATATTTGTGTTCATAAATCAGTTTTATATGTATGGCAATGTGAAAGGCATGGTTGGTATGGGAGAAATATTCTAATTCCTTCTGCCATGCAAATTAGACTAGTTTTTCCTTAAAAGGTATTACGACCACCCTTATGATTTGATAGGCTCAGGAACTAAAGGTTCAGCTTGTTGATGTCACTTCCTAGTTGCTTAAAACTCAAGGAACTCCAAGTTTTTGGCATATCATGATAAGCAACTAAGACAAGGGAACTTTCCCCAGCTGAATCAACTCAATGAGTGCTTAAAGCCTGTTCCTGTTGAATATCCATTTTGTTGAATGTTGAATGGATCTGTTGAATGACTTAAGAGTGTCTCATTTTGTTCCAATATTGAACCAAAACTACTAAGAGATTGAACTGAGTCAGGACCAGTCCACAGAAATTAGGCAGCAATTTTTCTGGAAAAGACATGGGAAGACCTCTGGGCCACTTGAAAAACAAGATGGAGGCCTAGACATTTTCTCTAATCTGTAAGGCCTTTTAAACCTGTACAAAACAGAAATTATGCACCAAAGATAAAGTGACTTCAGCTGTCTCCAAACTCTAGTACACCTAGAATCCAAAAGAAGGTATAAAAAAAACCCATGAACTAATATTCACGGATTCTGAACCCATTCAGCACCACTCACCCACTTCCAAAGCTACTAGCAATGAGGTTGGACTAGTAGAACCAAGATATGACACAGGGTTATTAAAAATAATAGTCCCACCTTCACTTTTCACTACTATGGAACCCCTAGCTCCAGGCTACAGAAATTTGTCCTGACTTTGAAAGATAGCCAGGCAGTCACAGGGTCTTAGAAACAAAAGCCTGCTAGAGGACCAAAACCTTGTAGTACTTGTGCTGCAGTTCTCTGAACTGCCAGTGCTAGGGCAGGCAGCCCTGTAATACCAGTAGAACTGATAGTGCTAGAGCAGGCAACTCTGTAATACTAATTCTGTAAAGTTCTAAACTGCCAGTGCCAGTCAAAGAACAGAGAAAGAGAGACAAGACAGCAGGATAAGACACTCTGTCTGTGTATATGTGAATATATAGGGGGATTGTGCAGCATGCAGCTAAGCCTGAGAGAAAGGGCACAACATTCAGCTGGGTCTAGTTCTGTCCACCCAAAAGTCAGCTGGAGGAAGAGACCCAAGGTGGTGATCAATGAATTGGCTAGTGTGGGAAGAGGTTGAAATTTTTGGAGATTCAGCCCTTCCAAGGAAACCATAATCAGAGGGGAAGAAATCAGAAATTGAGATGTAGGGGAAAATAAGAAGGGTAAAATACTGAAAATCCCAAGGATTTCAAGAATAAGAAAACTCAAAGACTTAAAAATAAACAGATAAATCAACAGGAAAAAATAGTAACAGCAGAAGGAAGCATGATTTCTAACTCTAGTAAAGGAGTTCAGGCATCTATAAATAAATGCTATAAAACAAAGGAAAATGATCTAATCATTGAGACAGAAGAGTCTGTGGAATTTGAGATGAACATGGAACTACAATGCATTTTTCCTGAGTGGTTCAAAAGGGAAATGAGAATTCTGAGAGCAAAAACAGTGCCAAGACTACCCCTTTCTTTTTGTTCCTCTCTTTTTAATCTTAGGAGAAACCCTGCTTTCTAGAGCCAAGACCCAGCAAGCAAGCTGCTCCCTGAGCTTGGCATAACAACAGGCCTTTACTCTCTTCCTTTGGATGAACTGTGCTGCATCTAAATCACAGAACTGATGGACCCTGAGCTCAAGCAAGCAGCAGCAGGCCTGGACATGGACTTTTTCCAACTAGGTAATCTTGCCTTACTGTTGCTGTTATGTCTCACCACTGTTGCTAGATCACACTAATTGATTCTTTGTCTAATTGCAATTATATATATCAAGGTCTGGCCTCACTGCCTTGGGTCTTTCCTAGAGGAGACCCTAGCACGTGTCTAGTTTCCTTTCTCCAACAGAACTAAGAAAACTATGCTTATGACCACTGCTAGCTCTTTGAGTTTTTGTTTGTTTGTTTTATTTTATTTCTTAGAGTTAACTATGTTCACAATAACCTGTGTAAGCTCTTGGGTATTTTCAGAGCTAATAACAGGTACATAACATCTCTGACATTTTCACCATTTTTTTTCAGAGTAGGCAACATTTAAGTTATAGGAATTATAGAAAACTGGAATCTGCAGTGGTAAACCTTACCAAGGAAAGAAAAAAAGAGAATATCTTGGGAACACAACACACAGAAATGAAGGACAGTCTAGAAGGCAAACAAAAATCAATAACTTTAGAACCAAATATAGTCACTACGCAAGCAAAATGGGTGGAATGTGAGAAACAACCCAAGGATCATAGGTCTCTTGGAAGAACTTGACAGAACAAAAAATCTTAACAATATAATAAATAAAATAATTGAAGAGAATCGCGCAGAAATTCTGAAGGTAGAAAATAAAATTTCAATGGAAAGAATTCACAGATGGATTTCAGGGGAAAAAAGCCCAACCAATAAGGTTGTAAACTCCAAAAAACATAGTAATTAAAGTTAGCAATTCAATTCAGAAACAAAAAGTCCTGCAATCAATCAGGATAAAGATCTTCAAATGCAAAGGAAAGGACAGTCAAATAATGCAAGAATATTCTGCACTCGCTGTTGTTCTTTGTCCTTCTTCTCAGAGGATCATGACACCAGGGAGGTAATTCCATGACATGCAAATGAATTGGATTTAAGAGGGAGGGCTGTGCAAAGTCACCATTAGCCTCACTTTCTCCTCTGGAGCCGTTTGGGTCCAGTGGCAAGATAGAGATCAGGATGACTGATTGCCCTGGATGAAGTAGGAGACCTTGGTCTCTTTAAGCTTAGGTCTTCAACAGATCTCAGTTCTACTGAGGTAATGCCCATTCAGTGATTAAGGCTAGGTAAGAAATGAGGCAGAAAATGGCCATTTTTATCTAGTAAAAATAAATCAGTGTGAGAGGGGAAGACGCTCAGGATTTCTTGCCTAAACAGGAACACTTGCTATTTACACTCACTCTGAGATGATGGCAGACTGAAAGTAGGGACTCTCCTGAGTTCTCCCATAAATTCCTTCAGTTACCTCTAAAAAGTGAATCTGAATGAATTTTAGAGTGGCAGAATCCACTAAGAGACAGATTTCTAGCCCAGATCAACAACATGGAAAATCGACAGGTAGGATTTGTTGAGCAGGGCAGGGAGGAGAGCAGAGCACAACATTTGGAGTACGTGGGCTGCACCAGCATGGAATTGGCCATAGTGGAGGTGGAATGAGCTTGGGAGAACTGACACACACCACAGTGGTGATTTCCAAACCTCTCATGGCAGGGCAGTGGTCTGTTGGAGCTGGGTAAGAGATGAGCACAGGGCCTGTAGCAGCAGCAACAGTTACTCCTGGAGTGATCAACCCACAGTCTAGATGTTTAAAAATCACCTACCTGAACTTCTGGGAGCTAAGATGGCAGAATAAACAGTAGCTGCTCTCATCCCCCCTTGCTGACCTTGAAAAATCCAGTATAACATCCTGAAATAGTGGAACCAGTGGGAGGCTACAGATAGGGTGTGGCTCTACCTATGCTGAGGCTGAAGGGCACCAGTACAGGACAGAAGGTGTCCTAGTGGGAGATACTGAACCCCAGGAGGGTGGAGCCAGCAAGTGTTAACACCAGAAACCCAGGTATGCCTTCACACAATCAGGGGAATCCTTAGACATCATCATGACCCTTGTCACCAGTGTCTGAGCCTTCCTGAGCTCTAGCCCAGGGGCAGGGAGAAGGAGACTTGAAGAGGTCAGACCACCCCTACCCCATGTCTCATTCTGTAAGCTTCAGTATAACCCTGGGGAAACACTGAAAGTCCTGGCCTTGGCATCAGTCTAAGCACTCACCAGCCAGCTCCAGCTCAACATCAGGTGAGTTGCAGCATTATATAATCTCTAACTGATAGAACCAGAGGCCACAGTACACAAAGCCAGTAATCAGGCCTCTAACTCCCAGCACAAGAAGCATGGATCAGAACCCTCTGTGTCCCAGAAGCAGAGACCCACTTTAAAAGCCAGGAGATAGGCAATCACAATGGGCAAAAACCAAAAAGACTTTAGAAGGCTATTATGATGAAAGGGAAGAGCAATGTTCACACCCACATTTGAAGCCTCAAAAGGGAATATGAACTGGTTTCAAGCCCGAAAAGCATTCTTAGAAAAACTCAAGAAGAATTTTAAAAGCCAAATTAGAGAGGTAGAAGAAAAATTGACCAATTATTTTAAAAATACAATTGGCCAAATGTAAAAAAAAGTATCACCAAAGAGAACAATTGCTTAAAAAGTACAATTAGCCAAATGGAAAAGGAGGTACAAAACCTAATAAGAGAAAACAAATTCTTGAAAGTGAAAACTGGCCAAATGGAAAAGGAGGTACAAAAACTGAGGGAAAAAGTATTTAAAAATTAGAATTAGACAAGTTGAAGTGAATGGCTCTATGAGGCATCAAGAAATAGTCAAACAAAATCTGAAGAATGAAAAAATAGAAGTAAATGTAAAATATCTGATTGGAAAAACAATTGACTTGGAAAATAGATCCAGAAGAGACAATCTAAGAATTACAGGTCGACTGGAAATCCATGAGGAAAAGAAGATCCTGGACAGTATCTTCCAAGATATTAAAAAGGAATACTTTCCTGAGGTCCTAGAACTAGAGGGTAAAATAGTCATCGAAAGAATCCACTGATCACCTCCTGAAAGAGATCCCAAATTGAAAACTCCAAGGAATATTATAGTCAAATTCCAGAATTATCAGGTCAAGGAGGAAATACTACAAGTAGCCAGAAGAAACAATTCAAATATCATGGAACTATAGTCAGGATCACACGGGAATTTGCAACTTATATGTTAAAAGATCAGAGGTATTGAAATATGATATATTATAAGGCAATGGAGCTTGGACTACAACCAAGGATCAACTACCTAGCTAAATTGAGCATAGTCTTTCAGGCAAGGAGATGGTCATTCAATGAAATAAGGAAAGTCCAGACCTTCCTGATGAAAAGGCCAGAGCTCAAAGGAAAATTTGATCTTCAAATACAAGACTCAAGAGAAACATAAAAAGGTAAACAGGGAAAAAATAAACACGCACACACACATACACACACGCACACACAAACTTGTTATTCAATAAGAGGCATCTATTTATATCCCTATAGGGGAGGATGATAACTGTCAATATTGAGAATGATATAATTATCATGACATTTAAGAGGAATATACATAGATAGAGGGTATGGGTATAAATTAACTGGTGTGATGATTAAAAAACCTAATTAAGGGGTGTAAAGGGATTGTGATGGAAGAAGAGGAAAGGGCGAGGCAGAAAAGGATTAATTACATCACATGAACAGGCACAAAAACATTATAGTAGAGGGAAAGAAGGGAGGAAGAAGAGCATTGTTTGAGATTTATTTTCATCAGATTTGGTTCAAGGAGGGAAAAACATACTTTGTTAAGTATAGAAATCTAACATGTCCTACAGGCAGTAGGAGGGAAAAGGGGAAAGAAAAAGGGTAGAGGTGGTTAGAAGGAAGGGGAGAAGTAGTAAGGGAAAAGGGTAGGAAAAGGGAGGGGGGTTGATAGGGAGGGAATATTGAGGGAGGTTGTGGTTAAAAGCAAAACTCTTTTGAGGAAGGGAAGGGAGAAGAGAGAAATAAAAGCATAAGTGGGGGGAAATATGATGGAGAGAAAGACACAGATAGTAATAATAACAGTGAATGTGAATGGTATGAATTCTTCCATAAAACAGAGGTGGATAGCAGAATGGATTAAAAACCATTTCAAGAAACACATGTAAAACTAGGGGATAAACACAAGTTAAAGGTGAAAGGCTGCGGTAAAAGATATTACGTTTCAGATAAAGTAAAAGAAGCTGCGGTAGCAATCCTAATCTCAGACAAAGCAAAAGCAAAAACAGATCTAATTACAAGAAGGAAATTACAGGAAGGAAACTATATCCTGCTAAAAAGTACCATTGACAATGAAGTAATATCATCACTAAATATATATGTACCAAGTGGTATAGCAAGCAAATTCTTAGAGGAGAAGTTAAAGGAGTTAAAGGAAGAAATAGATAGCAAAATTATACTAGTGGGGGACCTCAACCTCCTCCTCTCTTAACTTGATAAATCTAACCTCAAAATAAACAAGAAAGAAGTTAAGAAGCTGAATAGAATTTTAGAGAAGGTAGATATGACAGACCTCTGGAGAAAATTGAATGGAGCTAAAAAGTAATATACCTTCTTCATAGTGATACATGGCACAGACACAAAAATTGACCATGTACTGGGGCATAAAAACTTCACAATCCAGGACAGAAAGGTAGAAATATTAAATGCATCTTTTTCTGATCATGATACAATAAAAATTATATGTAATAAAGGGCCATGGGAGAATAAACTAAAAACTAATTGGAAACTAAATAATCTTATCCTAAAGAAAAAGTGGGTCATTCATTCATTCTGAGTCAACCAGGGCTCAAACAATGACCAAGTGGAGCTTGGCCTGTGACCTATCGTTGACCAATCAATGAGAGCAAGACCGATTTGGATTTCCTTAAACCCTGAGGGTCTTTCTCTCCCAGATTGATTTTTTTAAACTAGGTATAAGAGGTCATTCTCTGCCTTATTTCTTACCTAGCCTTAATCACTGAATGGGCATTACTTCAGTAAAACTGAGATCTGCTGAAGACCTAAGCTTAAAGAGGCCAAGGTCTCCCACTTCATCCAGTGCCATCTCCAGTCATCCTGATCTATATTTTGCTGCTCGACACAGATGACTCTGGAGGAGAAAGTGAGGCTGGTGACTTTGTAAAACTGTCCCTCACTTAAATCCATTTCACTTGCATGTTATAGCATCACTTCCCCGATGTCATGGTCCTCTTTGAGAAAACAACCTCTATGAGTTGTAGTAGGAGTTGCCCCACTGGGGACCCTAATGGAACTGGCCAGTTGGGCAACACAGCCCTTCCTTCTCTTTCTTCCTTCCTTCTCTTCCTTCCTTCCTCCTCTTCCTTCCTTCCTTCCTTCTTTCTTTCTTTCTTTCTTTCTTTCTTTCTTTCTTTCTTTCTTTCTTTCTTTCTCTGTACCCACTAGGAAACATAGAAAGGAATGGACTAATGTATTCTGTTATTCTTTCTTTTTTTTGCAAGGGAGAAGGCAGGCCAATCGGGGTTAAGTGACTTGCTCAAGGTCACACAGCTAGTAAGTGTGATCAAGTGTCTGAGGCCGAATTTGAACTCAGGTATTCCTGAATCCAGGGCCAGTGCTCTATTCACTATACCACCTAGCTGCTCTTCATTAATTTTTTTTATTTTGCTTTTTGGAGGAGCAATTGGGGTTAAGTGACTTGCCCAAGGTCACAGGTTAGTTTTTGTGTTAAGTGTCTGAGGCCAGATTTGAACTCTGGTACTCCTGACTCCAGGGCCAGTGCTCCATTCACTGTACCACCTGGCCACCCCCACTAATGTATTCTGAAGAGTAATGGAGCACAGGATGCAGCCCATGGTGACCTACTCTGCAAATCTAAGCTCAGCCATACATGAAAAAAGATGGATATTTAAAAATAAAGAGTTGGGAACATTTTTAGGAAGAAAACCAGAAGTGAATTGATTATTTGCTTCTTGAACAGCCCCATACAACAAAAATGCAGAGAAGTCAGTAAATTAATTAGCCAAAGACAGCAACAGAGTGAAAGCAGAAATAACAGTAAAAGACTTCTTTCTAAATCTGCAGAAGGAGACAGAAATGAAGATGCAAATCTGGTAGCGATAACAGCAAAATGGGGGCGGAGGGATGGGGACATTATGAACAGATTCTGGCAACAATGCTGACTATAGGTGGAATCACTGTTTTTTGTCAGACTAAAGTACAATATTAGAGGGTATGTGAAAAGGGTGAGGGGAGCAAAGAGAGAAAGAGACCAGATAATTATAGAGGTCATGAATTAGGGAATGAGGGCCTTGAGTAGATAGAAAGAGCAGATTGATAATGAAGAGGGTAAGAGAAATTCTTTTTTTGGAAAGGGGAACAAAAATAAAGTTTAAAAAATCAGTGAAGTAGGGGCAGCTAGGTGGCTCAGTGAATAGAGCACTGGCTCTAGAGTCAGGAGAACCTGAGTTCAAATCTGGCCTCAGACACTTAACACTTACTAACCATATCACCTTGGGCAAGTCACTTAACTTCAATTGCACTACATTCCCCTCTCCCCTCCAAAAAAGCAAAAAATTTTGCCACATTGAGAAGGTATAACAAATGAGAGGAAGGGATCAATGATAAGGCAGAGAGATACAAGGAAACAGGACCACCTTTAAAAAAAGGGATAAAAATAAAATAACTTAAGGAACAATAATGCTGTGTTTACAGTGGAATAGGGGAAGAATCATAATTTGAAACAGTATTGGAGACATATGGAGGAAAATATAAACCTTACACACAAATTTAAATATAAATGTATTAAACAATCCAATAAAATGAAAAAGAGGGATAGACTGCATACAAAATAAAACCCTACAATCAGTTGTTTATATGAAACACATTTTTTTTAAATTAAAAAACAGGGAATGGAAAAAAAATGACCATGCATCAAGTGAATTTGAAAAGGCAATATTTGCAACCATGCCATAAAATAAATCAAGTGATCAAAAGCATTTAAAAAATAGAAGGGTTAAGAAACTGTTGTTCTTCATCCTTTGTTCTTGAAAAGAACTAATATCATGAACTGGATTTAAGTGAGGCAGAGCCATGCAAAGTTGTTAGCCTCACTCTCTTCTCCAGATTCATTGAAGTCCACTGGCAAGACACAAGTCAAGATGACTGGCAATGGCCAGGGATGAAGTAGTGACATAAGCCTTTCTAAAGTAAGGGCTTTCCCAAGTCTCGGTTTGTTTGAGGAAATGTCTGTTCAATGACTAAAGACTAGGTAAAAATTGAGAACATAATACCATCACAAAAATATCAATCCAAGATGGGAAAGCTCTCAAAGTTTTCTAGCCAGAAAGAAAACCTTTGCTATTTATATGAATTCCAAGCCAATAAGACGTAAAGAATGAGCAACAAAGGCTATCCATGTCCACTCAATGAAAGCCAGAGTGATTTGAGTGTAAAGGTCTGAATTTTTAAAGTCTGCTACATTTCAAGAAATCATAAATGAAAACCACACAGGACAAAAAGTAAATTTGCCCAGCTTTTTGAAAAAAAAATCCATCCCCCAAAGTCTAAAGTATAGTTTGAGATATAACTGACTAAAAATTGTATTCCTATGGACAGATTACACACATGTATATGTTGCCTAAAGTGGAGCTTGAATTGCCAAGTTGGGTCCCCAGAGGGCAACTATTATTGCTTTCATAGTTCCAGAGACAACACTCAGACACTGTGCTTCTCTTACTGTAGGCTCTGAGTGACAAAGGCAATAGTTTCAGTTGACAGTCATCCCAATAGTCTCAATTAGTTTTTACCAAAGGTATTTGCTCAGATTAACACAATAAAGACAGTTAATATAAAACAGTCCTAAAAATCTGGTTCATTCTTCCCACAAGCATCCATGGGATGCTTTTAGGCTAACTCCACCTAACCTTATATCCTCACAGTTGTGAAGCTCAAATGTAAGAAACACACATGATACAGTGGGTCAGCTATGAAGCCTCCAGTATCAATGCAACAGGTGAGCCACCAACTGCAGAGCCCTCAGACAACAGATAACCCATCAGCTGCAGATCCTCAACCTTGCAACAGCAGACCTAAGGGCCCTGACAAAGTAAGTCAGTGACCAGGTCCCTAGATCTTGGTGAAAGAAGTTTGGGATGGGAGTGGAGCTCAATTTTAAAAGTCATGAAATAGGCTGGAAAATGAGAAAAAAAAATCAAAAGATAAAAAAAGCTTTGGCTGTACAAAACTACCATGGCAATGGAGAAGATCAAAACAGAAACTCAGAAAAGGACAACAATCTCAAAGAGAAATGTGAATTGGTCTCAGGCTCCAAAAGTCTTCCTGGGAGTACTTGAAAAGATTTTTAAAAATCAAATCAGAGGAAATAGAAAAATTGGGAAAAGAAATGAGGGTTCTGCAAATGAATCATGAAACAAAAGTCAATAACTTAGTAAAGGAAGCACAAAAAATGGAAAAAGATGTACAAAAATCCACTGATAAAAACAACTCTTTAAAAAAGTAGAATTAGACAAATGGAAAAGGAGATACAAAAGTTAACCGAAGAAAATAATTCCTTAAAAATTATAATTGGGCTAATAGCTTTATGAGACAAACAAAATCAAAAGAATGGAAAAGTAGGAAAAAATGTAAACTACCTCATTGGAAAAACAACTGACCTAGAAAATATATCCAGAAGAGATAAATTAAGAATTACTGGATTACCTGAAAGCCATGATCAACAAAAGAGTTGGGACAACATCTTTCTTTATTCTTTCTTTTTCTTTTTTAAAAAATATTTATTTGTTTATTATTTAAAAAAAATTCACCAGTTACATGTAAAGACAATTTTTTTTGCTTTTTTTTTTTGAGGGGCAAGTGGGGTTAAGTGACTTGCCCAAGGTCACATGGCTAGGTTTGTGTGTGTGTGTGTGTGTGTGTTAAGTGTCTGAGGCTGGATTTGAACTTAGGTCCTCCTGACTTCAGGGCCAGTGCTCTATTCACTGCGCCACCTAGCCTCCCCTAAAAACAATTTTTAACATTGATTTTTTAAAACTTCGAGTTTTGGGGTGGCTAGGTGGCACAGTAAATAG
>CM053590.1:145896488-145963756 GCA_028646515.1 Pseudochirops corinnae | reverse complement strand
ATAGCCAGGTTCCAGCATCCCCAGATCAAGGAGAAGGTATTGCAAGCTGCCAGGAAGAAACAATTTGAATATTGTGGAAACACAATTAGGATAACCCAGGATCTGGCAGCTGCTACATTGAGGGATCGAAGGGCCTGGAATATGATCATTAGTACAGAAACTGCTGTAGAACTGTTTTGAGGTCAGAGGAAAAGTCATGGTGAGAAGACACCTTTTCAAGTCCTAGTTATGCTTGTATTGACTCTAATCAATTAGGAGTTAATGGGATTAAGTCTGAAAGTTCCCTATTTAACCAGGCAGAATTTTGGCTGTGAGGCCTGCTTAATGCTTGTCTGAATAAGCCTGATAAAACTGTTGCTTTGTATCAAAATAGAAGTATTCCACAAGCCCACTACACTATATGGTTGTCATCTATGTGAAACAGGCAGGGCAGGAGTTATGGGCCAGCTTTTAGAAGACACTCAAAGTTCTCTGATTCTTACTAACTTCAAAATTGGTGACATCATGTTGTAAATGGTAATTCTTTGCGCATAGAAATTTTCAAAGAGCAAATAAATGGAAGACCCAAAGCCAAGTCATTAATGATTCTTTGGCTTAGGCATAATTCTCCAGATGGCAGAATTGTGCCTTCAAACATAATCACTGCCTTGACCTACAACTTGTAATGGGTACCTGTGGTAAAACGTGGAAGCTGGTAAACTAACTAGGAAGAAATGTTACCTAATATATTTACTATTTAATCTTTGTCAAAAGTTAATTGAATAATCATGTTACCCATCTTTGTTTTGAGACTTTTTGATGTGCTTCTTAAAAACTAAGAGGCTGTGGTCATTTTGGTCTTTAGAAAATTTTAAATTAAATGCTTTTTTTGTTGAATCAAGATTAGAGGAACAGAACTAATGGTGATTTTATTACAGAGCTGTGGTCCCTAAGTCCACTTAATTGATACTCAGTTTTGGTCCAAAATTGTTTTTGAAAGCATTGATTCACATATGTCTTTTATAATATAATAAAGTCATGAATTCAGGGTAGGTCACAGCATAATATAACTTAGAGGATCTGAAAATTCTGCTGTGTAGACTGAGATTCCCTGCTCCATTAAGCGCACATTTTAAAAAGTGACAAACTGTGGACACCTATAAATAACCCACCATTTCCTGATAGTTTTGTATTTTTTGTTTTAAGGGAATTTATTGCCCCAAAACATGATAGCTGTTAACTTTGTGGAGCAGGAAGCAAATCACTCTGCCTTCGTATTCCTGAGGTTTTCATAACACTTAGCTCTGAACTGTCCTTTGAATCCCCTCAAATGCATCACTTCAGCTAAGTTGACTGTAAATGATTTTCCTCTTCTTGACTTGGCAACACTCTTGGCAATCCTTTCTAAGGATTTTTTGGCCTTTTAATGCTCAGTGTTCAGAACACAGGTTAGTCATTTTTTTTAATATGCTTTGCATTTTGTAGAGACCTTTGTGCTTGATACTATCCCCTCCCATCTCCTTCAGGAGCTTACCCCTGTGTCTCCCTAATTTTCAACCTCTTCTAGTCATTTGGAGCATTTTTCTTGCTCCCCAGATCTCCCTTTCAAAGAGGGTGCTTTAAGAACCTTCATTTAACCCTACTATCTCCTCAAAATTTTATCGTATTTCCTCTCTAAATTCCCAGAAAAAAACAAAACAAAACAAGCTTTACTTGATGCTTCTATCTCCTCTTCTCTCATCATTCTCAAGCCCTTGCAATTTGGCTTCCTTCCTGACCACTCCATTGAACCATTCTCTCCAGGATTACCAATGCCTGTTACTTGCTAAATTAAGTGGCCTTTTCACAATCCTCATTCTTTATGACCTTCCTGCAGTATTTGACACTATTCACCACCTTGTCTTCCTAAATACTTGCTACCCTCTGCGTTTTTATAGCAATACTCTCCTAAATCTCTTCCTTTATGTCAAATTCCTCCTTGAGTCTATCTTCTTTATAGATTTCTCCTCTGTCAGTGTGAGTGTCTATACACCAGAAATGGTCTCTGTCCTGTCTCTCTTGTCTCTATGTTTTCATCAGCTCCCATCTTGCTATTCATTCCCAAATCTGTGTGTCCATTCCTTATCTCTCTTTCTTGAACTTCAGTCCTGCCTTTCATGCTTCATTTCTACCTGGATAGGCACCTCCAAATCAATATACACGAAACAGAACTCATTATCCTTCCTATACTGAGCCTTTGATTTTCCTTCTGCAACATCTCTCATATCTGTCCACTTCTCTTTATTTGCACTTCAGCTCTCTCCTGGATTATTTCGATAGCCTCCTAATTGGCTTCCTTGCATCCAGTCTCTTTTCACCATTTCATCTCCCATAGAGCTGCCAAACTAATGTTCCTAAGTGCAAATCTAACCATATCACTCCTCTGCTTCACAAGCTTCCTTAACTCCCCCTCATCTTTAGGAAAAGCTCTTCTGTTTTGCATTTGAAATCCTTCACAATCTGCCTCCAGCCTACCTTTCCAGGGTTACTACAAATGACTCCATCTCGTGCATTCTACACCTGCTCTAACCTAGTTGCCATAGTGCTGTTCTCCATAGCAAACATTCTATCTCCCACATCTGTGCTTTGTACAGGCTGCAAATATTCCCTCCCTCGTTACCTGTTAGTTTCCTTCAAGGCTCCACTCAAGTGCTACCTAATTCAAGAAGCTTTTCTTGTTAGTACTCCCCGCTTTTGCCAATCACTCTGTATTTATTTTTCATATATCCTCTACTTACATATAATAGCATAATAAGTTAGCATTTATATTGTTCTTCAACGTTTGCAAAATGTTATCCCACCTAGCCATCTCTTATTTACTTAATTGTATCCTTTACATGGATAAATTTTTTCAAAGGCAAGGATTTCCTACTCCTCTGAAAACTTAACTTTTACTGATTATCCCAGTCTAGTGTCCTACTTAATTTAAACTTGCTATTCATAGCCAGCATTTACTGGTCTTTTCAGTCCCTAAAGAATTTCTGGATAGGTATTTCTATCTATAGATATCTATTTATATCCCTGTCTGTACAGCTATGTAGCTATACCTGTCAAAATATCTAGAGATATCTAGATTGACACACACACACACATACCTGTCTAGAAATTGCTTAGAGACTGGAAAGACCAGCAAATGCCAACTATTAATAGCAACTTTAAATTAAGTAGGATACTAAACTAGGACAAGCAGTAAAAATAAATTTTCAGGGGAATAAGAAATCCTTGCCTTCAAGAAACTTATATTCTATGTGAAGGATATATAGACTATCTACTAATATCTGTAGCTATCAGTATCTCTAGATTGTTGTAGGGATGCATTTAATGATATATACTAGCTGCTGTTTGCCTTAGCAGAAGCCACATGAACAGGAACTCCTGCAGAATTTGAGTTGGGTTTCCTTCATTATCTGTGTGTGTTTTATTTCTTCCATCTGAACAATTGAAGTCCTTGACATGAACACACTTTTTAAAAAGAAGAATTGGCATATTTATTAGCATCAGCAGGAAATTTGAAAATGAGTCTGTTTCTTTGCAGTCGAATAGAACACCTGAAATCTCAGAATGATCTGCTGACCATAACGCTGGAGGAGTGCAAAAGCAATGCCGAGAGGATGAGCATGCTGGTGGGCAAATACGAATCCAATGCCACAGCTTTGAGACTGGCATTGCAATATAGGTAGGTCAAGTCATTGTGGCAAAAATAACAATAACAATAATAATAATAATGCCTTGTCTTTTTAAAAAATTTATTCACTTATTTTTGGTTTACAACATTTAGTTCCATAATCCCTTGGGTTCCAAATTTCCTCCCTCTCCCTCTCTTCCCCCCTCCACCTATGGCAGCATTCAATCCAATATAGGTTCTACAGAGACCTTCAGATTAAACATTGGTCAGGTTGTAAAGAATAATTATAACCAATGGAATGAACAATGAGAAAGAAGGAACAAAACAAAACAAAAAAAGAGAGAGAACAAATAGTTTGCTTCAATCTGCATTCAGACTCTGTAGTTCTTTCCCTGGATGCGCATATCACTTTCCATCATGAGTCTTTTGTAGTAGTCTTATGGTGTTTCATTGCTGAGAGGCGCCCAGTCTATCAAAGTTAGCCGTCACACATACGATGTGTCTGTGATTGTGTACAAAGTTCTCCTGGCTCTGCTCTCCTCACTCAGCATCAGTTTATATAAGCCTCTCCAGGTAAATATGAAGTCCATCTGCTCCTCATTTCTTATACCACAACAGTATTCCATTACATTCATATACCACAACTTGTTTAGCCATTCCCCAATTTATGGACATTTCCTTGATTTCCAATTCTTTGCCACCACAAAAAGAGCTGCTATAAATATTTTTCTACATATGGAATACCCTGTCTTTTAAAGCTACTTTTTATTTCAAAACATATCTTGGTGTGTTTACCTTCTGGGTAAGTATAAAGACTAGTGTTTGGGGCAGATAAGGCATAAGATCAGGAAAATTGGTGTTTGGTGTTTTAGTGTATTGAAATCTCTTTGTAGCATTAAAAGGAAAGGAGTCTTGGATTAGGTCTTAAAATAGTTGTGGCACCTTTAGGAAGTCAAAGTGATTCACTTCATCTATAACCCACTGATCAATGAAGTTTTTTACCAAGGCTCAGGGACAGTGATGGCATCTGACATCCATATAATATGAAATGTTTGTTCCCTCCTTCCTCTTTGCTCCTAAAACATACCAAAAGGGGAAAAAGAAGAGGTAATCCATTTTGTGTTGGTCCTTGAAACAAGCAGCCCTGTCTCTCTTCAGAAATAGCTAAGGATATAGTCTCCTTTATTGGCAAAGTGAACCAAATCATAGCGTGTGAAATGGTGGGTGGCTCTCAGCACCCTCCCTACCCCCCTTTTAATCTATGTTATGGATTTTTTTTTGTAAATAATATTTTATTATTTCTAATTACATGTAAAGTTAGCTTTCAACATCTCTTTTCTTTTTTTTCTTTTTTTTGCTTTTTGGAGGGGGGAAGGTAGGGCAATTGGGGTTAAGTGACTTGCCCAAGGTCACATGGCTAGCAAGTGTTAAGTGTCTGAGGTCAGATTTGAACTCAGATCCTTCTGACTCCAGGGCTGGTACTCTATTCACTGTGCCACCTAGTCACCCTCAACTTTTATTTATTATAAGACTTTCTTTGAGTTCCAATTTTTTTCCCTCTCCTCCCCAAGACAACAATCTGAAATACATTATACGTGTGCAATCATGTTAAACATATTTCCACATTAGTCATGTTTTGAAAAAAGAAACAAAACAAAAGGGAAAAACTATGAAAAAAACCCCCAAAACAAAAAAAAAAGCGAAAGTCGTACACTTTGATCTGCATGCAGACCCATCAGTTCTTTCTCTGGATGTGGATAGTATTTTCCATCATGAATCTTTTGCAATTACCTTGGATCATTCTGTTTTCGGTCCTTTTTCTTGAAAATTATTAAGGTAAGTAGAGGAGGCACGCGTGTCTTTTTGAGAAGCGGCTATCCCTTCCTCTTGATATTTATCTAGCATTTTTAAAGCAAACATTCAAGAAATAAGGAGGTAAAATAAGTTATTATCATCCAAATAGGTTTATGGTTAAGCCATTTTTATGTTGACATTTTTATGCTGCTTGTCTTAGAGTACGTGTCACAGAGTATTTGGGTAAAAAGGCCAAGAGGACTACTTCAGGCATCTTGTTTGCACCCAAGCAAGTGGTAGCATTTTTTTCTATCATATCACATATGTGCTCAATGTGAATGAATTAGGTTAGGGGTGTTACTGACTGTCAGGATTATCTTTTTACTCTTTCTGTTGGTGACCAAGATTCAGAAAGAGGGACAGCCTTCATCTAGAAAAGGAAGCCAAAAAGTAGGGCCTTAGTGGAAAATGGCCTCTATTTTAGTTTTTATTACATTTCCATTTCATATGGGCCCCAAAAGAAAGGCAAATTGATCCCTCCCCGCTCTATTTTATTGCATCTTTTTTTTCTAAATCCTAAAATAAAGGATAAGAAAGTCGCATGGTCAGTGTGGATCCCAGTAAATATTTATGGGTGGTGTTTTGCTCAGTTGTGTCGAGCCAGAGTAGTTGAGAGACAGAGAGAAAAAATAGCGAGAGAAAAAGACTAATAAACTCATGCCATGGAAGAAAATTTCCCCAGCTTCATTCCTCACAGTGATAACAATATATGACAAATAGTAACTCACATTTATGTAATGCTTAGTATCTACAAAGCACTTTTTCAGGCAACCTGCATCACAATGGTGCAGTAACTCCTATTTTACAGATGAAGAAAATAAAACTCAAAAAGAAGTGACTTGTCCATGTTGACCTATTTATGTAGTGTTGATGCCAGGACTCCTGACTCTAATAACCAGCAGTTTTTCTATTATACTGTGATAACTGTGTTCTCATCTCTTTGACTACGTATATTTTTTCTTAGTTGAGAACTCTGAGTTTTATGTTTTACAGTGAGCAATGTATAGAAGCCTATGAACTCCTGCTGGCACTAGCAGAAAGTGAACAGTCTCTTATCCTTGGACAGTTCCGGGCAGCAGGTGTGGGATCTGTTGGTAAGGGCCATATGAATATATTTCTCTTAAGTCTCATTCTGTGCGTCATTGCCTATATGTGTTCACCTACACTCTGTTAAAATATGTTTTTCCTTTTTCTCTCCTCTGAGTAAATTGTTTATTTATGGAATAAGAATTGCAATCGAAACACAGAAACAGACAAGTTAAAACAATCCTTCCCTGTAATGTATTTTCATGGGCTAATAGAATTGCTGGACGTTAAAAACTTGTGCAGCACTAGAAATGGTTCAACTTTCTTCTTTCAGTGCAGGGACCCACTCTCCCTTCACTGTTACATTGACTTCAACAAGCTCATTTCTCTATTGACTGAATTTTTTCTAGGTTTTCCTTCCCATCATCAAGGCTTTATAGTTTTAGTGTGAGTGGATTTCGTTTTCTCTTTATTTTCAAGTCACCCTTCCCAATTGTTGTTCTATAAAACTCTGGTTCCTTTGAAATGTGAATAGAGGTTCCATGAGAAAAAATTAAAACTTTCAATGTCTTCCCCTTTAAAAATATATAGAAGCATGTGTATGTTTATGTATGAATTTCCTTGTTTTCCCCCCACGTAGTCCTAATCTCCCTTTATCCTATAGTGCTCTTGATAAGCACTTTAATTCCATCAGGCCATTCTCAACTTTTTTACCCACTTTTTTCAAAAAATTAAGACGATTACCTTTCCTAGCTCCAAAACAGAGACAGTGCCAGCAATTCCATTAGAAACCTCATTTTTCAGCATCTTTTATTTGATCTATAAAACTTTATTTTTCATATGAAACTGATCCAAAAATGGTATTGGCCAGCAGTCAAGATTTTTAAAAACATACCTATTAACAAATATGATCAGTTAACGGGGAAAAAATCATTTGGCTTATTTTTAGTATATAAGAGAGAACTCTTTATCTTAAATCTCAAGAACATTCTTTTGTAAGCTTGTAGCCAAGAAAATGAGCATAACATAACTACTTGTATAGTAGCTGGGATCATACAAGTAAATGTTTAAAATCAATAATAAAATAGTTGAAATTTATCTAGTTATAGGAAACAGGCATGTATTTTTTTTTTTTTTTTTGCTTTTTTTTGGAGGGCCCTTGAGGTTAAGCAACTTGCCCAAGGTCACACAGCTAGTTTTTGTGTTAAGTGTCTGAAGCCAGATTTGAACTCAGGTCCTCCTGACTCCAGGGCTGGTGCTCTATTCACTGTGCCTTAAAACAGGCATATGTTTATAAGATAACCTTCTTAGTTATGCCATTTCTCCAGAGCTGAAGTTAAGGAATTCTAATACTTAAAGTATACATGATTTCATCAGTGTCATACTATTTCCAACCAACCAGATTGCAACGCCCTCTCCTTTAATAGTCTTCATGAGTTTCTTTGGCAGGGGGAACATTATTAACTGGTGAACCAAGCTGAGCTGCTGATCCTCTCTGAACTCTCTAAGTTTAGTCCTTAGTACACAGGCACAGTCTTTTACTAGACTCATATCTGAAACCATTCCATGTTGGTGTGTCCTGCCAGTTTCTGTACTCTGCTGGCATAGCCTAGAGTACTCAGACTTAACTCCATACCCCAGTGAGGTATTAGAATAGGATGTTAGTAGAAGAAAGAGAAATGAATTGGGTAATGAAAAATGACTCAACAGCAACAAGAATAGTTTCCCGAGGTACCAAAAGTTTATTCTGGTGATGTCATAGGCAGAATGTTTCAGAAAGGGTACTTGAATCCAGCTCTTCTAGACTCTCAGGTGCAGTTTGCTATCCATATTGCATCATGCTGCCTCTTATGTATGCCAGTGAGAAGGAAATGCCATAGAACAATAGAATAATATTCGTTCCCAGTGTAATTTTTTGTTTCTCATAGACTTCACAGAGGGTTTTTTTTTGTTAATTTCGTGCTTCATTTGCCATTTTATTAATAATAGTAGCTAGATTTATATTTTTAATGTTTGCAAATCTCTTTACATATATTACCTCATTTGGTTAACCGTAGATCATCTAAAATAATAATAGAGATGCAACAGCACAGGTAAAGGAAATCTAGAGATAATTCAGTGCTTTTATTTTAGCCACTAGTTCCTTCCCATTTCCCTAATAAATCTTTTAGCAGGGAAGTGAACTAATAATAAAGTTGCATCATCCTGCCATTTGTTTTCCTCGCCTGCCCTCATCAAGAAGAACCATTGTACTATGAAAAAAAAGTTGGTAACTGAGTCTGAATTGGGTAATTCTTGAATAATTGGAAGTTAGAAATAAAAGGGATTTCATTGCATAGATGAGAAAACTGTGGTCGAGAAAGAAGATTACAAGGCCAGAGAACAAGAATCTTGTACAATGAGAGAGCCAGAATGAGAACCCAGGTGTGCTGACATTTAGTCTAATGCCTTTTTCCCTACAGCACCCTGCTTCTCATCCATTGAATAATTGAATATTGCTTGCCTATGTTCCTCCCCAGGCTTATGCTATGTCAATTATTCCACTGATTACTTTACAACTTAGGGGACCAGACAAGAGATGAAAATGTTACCCAGATGCTCAAGCATGCTCATGATTGCCGGAAGACAGCTGAGAATGCCGCCAAAGCCCTGCTGATGAAGCTGGATGGGAGCTGTGGGGGAGCATTTGCTGTCCCTGGCTGCAGCGTGCAGCCTTGGGAGAGCCTCTCTTCCAACAGCCACACAAGGTAACCAGAACACATTTCCTCTCTTGTCCTGTCTGCGTTTTCTTTCAGCCTTCGTAAGACTGTTGATGCTTGAGTCCACTTTTTCATTCAGACTGACATGCAGGGCGTGTGCGTGTGTATGTGTGTGTGTGTGTGTGTGTGTGTACACACATGTATGAGCATCCTTTCAGCCATCATCAGGCTTGCATGACCTATTCTTTTTTTTTTAAATTTTGGCAATACTGCTTTCAAAAAAGAATCATTAACATTTAGAGCTGTAAAGGATTTCTTTAGAGATCATGTAATCAAACCTTCTCCTTTTACAGATGAAGAAACTGAGGCTCAGAGATATGAAGTCGTAGTACAGTAGAAGAATGCTGGCTTTTTAGTGAGAGGACCTAAGTTTAAGTCTCATCTGTAATGCTTATTTCTCGTGTGACACTAAGCAAGTTACTTAACCTCTCAGGGTCTGCTTTTCCTCAATAGTAAAGTGACTCTTCCTCATACTTGAACCGTTAAAAAGTTCAGATATACATTTGAACCAAATACTACAGAATTATGTATTTTCTGTTTTTATCATCATCAGAGAATAGTACTACTTTTTTTTTTTTTTTTTTGGCTTTTTGGAGAGCAGTTGGGGTTAAATGACTTCCCCAAAGTCACACGGCTAGTGAGTGTGTCAAGTGTCTGAGATCAGATTTGAACTCAGGTCTTCGTGACTCCAGACTTCAACTGTACCACCTAGCCACCCCTGATAGTATTACTTTCTATGCAACTGAACTACTTATTCACCACATGTTTTTGAAGCTTTAGGATAAATATTTGTCATATATTAAAGCAGTTTGATAATGCTAGAAACTTTTTCTGGTCATTCCAGTATGAAGGAAATGTTTTCTAAATTATCCTATCTTTTTCCATGTGCAGATCAAGCACTTAGAGCCTTATAGAATATAGATTGAATTTATATCACAGTATAGGAAATTCTATTTGTGTTAATGCTAGAAAGTATCTCACTGTAAGGTTTTCAAGATGTGCCACTCATAAATGCACCCATATGGGTTGGTATATCTTTCTGCCTGCCTCAAACTCCAGAGGAATGCAGAATCCCCCAAAATTCGCTTGGCCAGTTATCCACAACTATGTCTCCTACTCATTTCAACTTATTCCAGCAGTTGACTTCCTCTCATGTACAGACTGAAATTTTATTCAGATTTTGGCTTCAATCAAAAAGCAGGTTTTTTTCCTAATGGTGTATTCAGATGTGTTTATATCTACAGTTTGTGTATTAATTTGATATAGGTGTATGCATCTACTCTGTCAGTGACAATTTATCTAGTTAGAGCAGTGATTGGGACAGTTAAGATTGGCAATTCCTTTGTGCTATAAATCTTCTACTTAAGTGATTCAGTAGAGTTACCCTCTTCAACAGACTTAGATCTAACACCCAGAAGTAAATTTAGAGGTATGTGAGGAGAAGAAGTTTTATCACAATCTGTTTGGAAAGGAGATAAAGATGAGAAAGGAGATAAAAATTTCTAAAACTCCTAGCTGTATATGCAAATTTAACCTTTCTCAAGGTATATGTATAAGTCTTAAGTTAGGCTGCATTGCCATCTTACCAAAAAAAACATTTCTCTAATATATTTGTGAAGGGTTCAGGATACCACAAAATGTATTCTATACTAGGTGACCTGTACTAGTCCTCAGGGAGAATGATCTCTGGAGCTTGATTGAACTAAACAAGTTTAATGCCATGTGGCATCAACAACAACAAAATCCTCAAATGCTTTCATGATTATGGTAATTACTGTTACTTGTTTGTTGATCCTGAAAGCCTAACTCATGGCCTGCTAGATTGTTGGAACTAGAAGGGATCTTTGATATCTTCTATTCCAATCCTCTTGTCTTATAGATGAGAAAACTATAGCCCAGAGTGGCAAAGTGACTTACCTACCACCAAGAGAAAAAAATTACTAAAATGAAATTTTATATGGCTTATCTAGAGTTGTTAGGAGTCTTTTGGAATAGGGGATTAAAATGGTGAAATGACTGACACTTAATTTTTGTCCTAAATCTAATTTCTGCCAGATGGCGGTCTTAATTTTTATAGAGATTTTTATCAAATAGTGATCCTTTCCCGTTATAACTGGCATCTTTTGTAGTTTCTTATACAATCATCTTTTTTGTTGTATTATGTTCTTTAAATGCTTGTTTTGTTCCATTTATTCTCTCTGTCCCTCTCCCTGCCTCTCATTCATCCATCTTCCTTTCCTCCTTCCCCAGTACAAAATCATTTTTACTGTCTATTGCTTTGTAATATAGTTTGAGATCTGATACTAATAGACCCCCTTCCTTCTCATTTTAAAAAATTCTTACCCTCAAGAATCTTGAATTGTGTTCCTTCATGTGAATTTCATTATTAGTTTTCTAAGTTTACAAAATATTCTTTTGTGAGTCTGATTGCTTTAGCACTGAATAAATGAATTAATTTAGATAGCATTGCCATTTTCAACTTAATGAAAATAATGTTTCTCAAATCATTTAGGCCTGCCTTTGTTTCTGCAAAGAGTGTTTTAGAATTTGATTCATATAGGCCCTGAGTGAAATTTTGGTAGATGGACTCCCAAGAATCACATAACTTCTGTAGTTATTTTTGAAGAAACTTCTCTTTCTAGTTCATCTTTTCAAAGTTTGTTGGCCATATATAGGAATGTTTATGAATTGTGTGAATTTATCTTGTGTCCTACAACTTTACTGAAGTTAATTATTTCAGTTGATTTTTACTTGACTCTCTAGGGTTCTCTAAATCAGCATATCTTTAAACAGAGATAATTTTATTTTTCCTTTGCCTATATTTATCTAAATTTCTTTATATTGCTTATAGTTTGCATTTCTAGCATAGTGCTAAATAATATTAGTGATAATGGGCATCCTTGCTTTACTTCTGATATCATGGGAAAGGTCACTAACTTTTTTTCATTACCTGCATTTGCTCTTGGCTTTTGATAAATGCTACTTATTTTATTAAGGAAAGATACAACTATTTCTATAATTCATTATAGAGTTTTTAATATAAATGATTATTAGATTTTGTCAAAATATTTTAAATCTCTATTGATATAATTGCATTTTAAAATTATTTACATTATTAAAATTATACTTAAAATCTTCTTTATGTTGAATGAGCCCTGGATCCCTGGTTGCAGCACCAATGTAATATTTACAGCACCAACAGTCACTATAAATATACCTTCATAGTGCTCAATCACAATATATGACAGACTTTCCATATAGAAGACAGAAGCAAAACATTTATTCAGACACCAGAAACCCGAATTCCCAAAACCAGTAAGCTGATTCCATTGTAGTAGAAAAGAAGTTAATAAGCTATAACAGCACAGAGAGCCATAGCATCCTTCCACCTTCTCACAAACCATCACAAAACCAATATTTACTTACAAGCCTGTCTCCCTGGAATGCATCCTCTCCTCCCAACTGTGTCTAGCTGCTCTGACTCCCAGCTTCCTGTGGGCTCTGCTACTCCCCTCAGTAAACAGCTCCCACACAGGCTCCATGTTATTACATTCAGCTTATTAGGGGGCAGAGTGTATTTTCAAAGCACAGAAGGTCTTCAGATTCCCTTAGGCTCAACAAGGGGCAGGGAAAATCTTTTTTTTTTTTTTTTAATTTTATTATAGTTTGCATCATTCATTTCCACAAGATTTTGAGTTACATATTTTCTCCCCCTCTTTCCCCTCCCCCCACCGCAAAACAGCCATCCCAGTGTGTCCCCCCTCCCCCAATCTATTCTCTCCTATGTCACTTTTCGGTAGGGCAAGATGGATCTCCCAACCACAGTATCTCAAGTTCCAGTTGGATGGGCAGGGAAAATCTTCAGATTCCTACTACCATTACACTGGTATAAACTCAGTCTGGTAAATAATCTTTCTAATATATTGTTGTAACTTCACTGCCAATATAACATTGTCAGGGAGATTAAAACAATAAAAGATGTAAAAAAAATTTCATCTTTGTACCATCTCTTCCTTTTTTTAGGCATCAAGACTATATTTGCATCATGGAAAGAAATTGGAAGGGTGCTTTCCTTTCTTACTGTTGCAAATAGTTTGTGAAGTATTGGAATTAATTGTTTGATTGAATTTGATCTTGTGAATTTATCTGATCCTGAAGTTTATTTTCCTCTGGAAGATCATTTATGATTCCCTCAGATTCTTTTTCTGGCATCATGCTATAAATAATGCAATTCTTTTGTTAATCTGATTATTTTATATTTGTGCAAGTTATTAGGGCTAATAACATATATTTAGACAAAAATTTCTAATAATGTCCTTTTTCTTCATTAATTTTTGTATATTCTCCTTTTTCATTGTTATATGAACAATTTGGTTTTGCACCCTTTAAAAAATCTGATTACCTATCTATATTGTATTTTAACTTTTACTTTTATTTATCAGAATAGTTTTTTCTTTTAATTTTATTGCTCTTTAATTTTATTAATTTCTACTTTGTTAGTTGAGTTTGCATGAATTGCTGTCATTAAAGTTTGTTGTTTTTTTTTAATTGCATGCTTACTTTATTGATTTGTTTCTCACTTTTATTGTTGAAAGTATTTAGAGAGATATAACATCTATACCTCACAACTACTTTGACTGCATTCCATAGGTTTTGGTATGTTGTCTCAATAAAATTTGTCCTTTGTCCTACCTATTCTTTAGGATTAAATTATTTAGTCCCCAGTTACTGTCTATTTCTTTCTTTAAGATCTTTCTATTTGGGGCAGCTAGGTGGCACAGTGAATAGAGCACTAGCCCTGGAGTCAGGAGGACCTGAGTTCAAATCGCCTCAGACACTTGACACACTTACTAGCTGTGTGACCTTAGGCAAGTCACTTAACCCTAATTGCCTTGCCTGCCCCCATCCAAAAAAGAGAAAAGATCTTCCTATTGAATGCAGTTTTATTACATTTTGAACAGTAGATTATGAGTTTAGTAATTCTGCTTTTCTATTTTTTTTTTGTTGTTGTTGTTGGTTGTGTGTGTGGACTCTATGCCCTAAAGGCATGGTCAGGTTTTGTAAAGATGTCATATTTAACTGAAATTTATGTAAATTCCTCTATATTCTTATTTGTAAACCAATCACAAGCACCTCTCCTGAGGACTGCTTCTGTGAATAACTTTAAGAATCTAATTGCATAGTATAGTGAACTCTCTATTTATTCAGCAGTAAACTAAAGGAAAATATTCAAGAAACTAAAACACAACATGCACAACAATGTAAGATAACTTATTACTAAGGTGGCTACATAGTCTTAAACAAAGCATATCATTCAGTAAGCCACCGTCTCCTCCATCAATACACAGTCTCCAAGTAAAGTCCTCTTTCACGTTGACTCAAAGCTGGCTTCCAATCATCCTTAAGCCAGTCATCCTTAAGGGGTAGCAGAAAGTAGGAACACCATCCACCCCGGGTCCGAGTAAGTCACAATCTCATCAGTCAATATAGAGTCTTCTTTCATCTTGAAACAAGGCTGGCTTCCAAATCCTTCAGCTCCTCTTCCATGGACTGACCACTCCCAACTCTTAGCTGAATTCACCCAACTCTTGCCTGGATTCACATGTAGGCAGCTCTCTGCTCCTGTTTTTTATCTCAGCTCATGGGGACTATTCCACTCCAAGCCCTTCACTGTTTCTGTTTCCATGAAGACAAAGCTTAACAGATCTACAACAACATTTACACACAGTAAGCTTAACAGAACTATAGCAATATTTACACACATTACTGGCACTATCATCTCAATTCACTTTCTGTCTGACAAAGTATCACAAATTAACAGATAAGACCTTCTGTCTCAGAAATCAAACACAAATCAACAATAAAGTCCTCTTTCAGAATTTCTGTGACAACAGTAAAGTCCTCTTATCTACGAACAACAGACAGGATCCTTCTGTCTGACAGAACAACAGACAAGGCTTTAGTCTGACAGAACAACAGACAAGGTGCTACATAGCACCAAAATCACAAACATTCCCTGTCTCAGTTTTGCCTGCTCCCAGTTCTGCTTGAGTTTTTCTCTGCTCTTCTCCTTCCTGTTCCATCCTTCCTGTTCTATTCTTTCAGCAAGCTTCTCCCACATGGGCTCCATATGATTAAATTAGGCCTGTTAAGGGCAGGGAAGGTCTTCAAACTCCCGTAGGCCTATTAAGGGCAACACAATGGTGTACTGTTTCCAACAAAGACTCTTGATGCACTCAAAGGTGAGGCTTAAAGGCACTTGAATAGCTAAAACAAGAAAAATACTACTTTGCTTGCCATTATACCATTCAGTCTATTATATCTTATTCTTAAAAATTCTCTTTGCATCCTTAACTTCTTCTATAATCCTATGACTTTCCCTGTATAATTTTTGTCAGTGAATTTTTCTCCCTTTTTTCCCTCTGAACCTTTTGAAATCTGCTTTCCCAAAATATAAAGACCAGAATTTCCTCTCCTTCATCACAGTCTCTTGAAGTAAATAGTCAGTTCTCCCCAGGGTTCTCACTATTTCTACCCTAACAACTTGTTCCCCCCTATTGATAAGAATAAGATCCAAAGGAGATTTTCACTTTGTTGGTTCCTGAACTTTTTAAAGTATGAAATTATCACTAAATCAGGAATTTATTAGCTGTTCTGTTTTGGTAGAGAAAGAGCTCCACCTAAAATGTGGATAGGTCCCTATCATTAACATATTATTCCTTCTTGTCAGGCTCATGATCTCTTCTACAAACTCCACATCTATTTCTTCTTTCTGTAGGAATGTCAAAACTTGTCAAAACAGTTTGTGAACCTTCACCAAACCATGATGCTGATAAAAAGAGAAAACTGGCCTCCTCTTGCTGCTAGGTTTTGGACAGATACATTATATGTGATAAAACTGAGCCTACTTTTCATATTTTGTTGGTACTTTTCCACAGAAGCTCAAACCAATAACACTTTCTTCCTAAAAAAAAATTATCCCTCAACTTCAAGCATGCATTGGCTGAAGATTCATTTTTGGCATTTGTTCTTTAAGAAAGGTAGCAGGGAAAATCTGCTGATTTTTAGAACATGAAAAAAATCTTCATTCCAGTTTTCTGAAGGGGAAAAAAAGAGTCAAACTCATCCTATATTTTCTTATTTCCTTATTAGACAAACTCCATATGCAGTGCCTTCGCTTCTTATCCTATTACTTTTTTTTTCTTATTCATTTCTTAGCATTTCTTTTAAAAATTTTGACTTCCTATTTCTCTGACTTCCTAATTCTCTGGCCCAGTGGTTCTCAACCTTCGTAATGCCGAGACCCCCTTTAATAGTTGTATGTGGGTGTGTCTGCATGTGGGCAGACCCTCCTGGAGACGAATAGAAGAGGTTCCTAAGACCACTGGAAATATGTGTTTTCTGTTGGTCTTAGGTGACCCCTGTGACCCCTGTGTAAGGGTCATTTGGCCCCAAAGGGGTCGCGACCCATAGGTTGAGAACTGCTGCTCCAGCTTCTCCCCCACCCATTTGAGAATTCAAGCAGTATGATGCCAATTATACATGAGAAGTATGCAAAACATATTTCCCTATTAGCTATGTTGCAAAAACAACAAAAATAAAAACAAGAAAAGTAAAGTGAAATAAGAAACATGCTTCAATCTGCACTCAGAGTTCACCAGTTCCCTCTCTGGAAGTAGATAGTATTTTTCAGCATATGCCCTTTGAAATTGTTTTGGATCATTGTATTGATCAGCGTAGCTAAGTCTTTCACAGTTGATAATCATTACAGTGTTGCTGTTACTGTGTACAATGTTCTTACTTCATTTTGCATCAGTTCCTATATATTTATCAAGATTTTTTTTAAACCATCTCCCTTGTCATTTCTTATAGCCCAATAATATTCCATCTCAATAATATACCACAACTTGTTCAGCCATTCCTAATTATTGACATCTCCTCAGTTTCTAATTCTTTGCTACCACAAAGAGTTAGTATAAATGTTTCTGTATATATAGGTCCCTTTCCTTTTTCTTTAATCTCTTTAGGATAGAGATGGACAGTTTTATAGTCTTTTGGGCATAGTTTCAAATTGTTCTCCAAAATAGTTGGACCAGTTTGAAGCTCCAACCATGCATTAATATCACTCTTTTCCCATATCCCCTCCAGAATTTATCATTTTCCTTTTCTACCATATTAGCCAATCTGATAGGTGTGAGATGGTACCTCAGAGTTCTTTTAGTTGGCATTTCTCTAATTTCTAGTGATTTAAGAGTGTGTTTTTTTTCAAATGACTATTGATAACTTGGATTTCTTCTTCTGAAAACTGTTTATATCCTTGGACATTTTTCAATTGGGAAATGGCTCTTATTTTTACAAATTTGAAAGCCCTTGTCAGAGAAACTTGCTGTAAATTTTTCCCCCAGTTTCCTGTTTTTCTTCTAATTTTGACTGCATTGTTTTTGTTTTTGCAAAAGTTTTTTAAATTTAATGTAATCAAAAGTATGTGTTTTACTTTCCATAATCCTTTCTGTCTTTTGCTTTATCATAATCTCTTCCATTGTGCATAGATATGACAGATAAAATCTTCCATGCTTGCCTAATTTAATTATGCTGTCACCCTTTATCACTAAATCATGTATTCATTTTGACATTATCTTGGTTTATGGTGTGACATGTTGGTCTATGCCTAGTTTCTGCCAAAGTGCTTTCCAGTTTTCCCATCAATTTTTGCTGAATTGTGAGTCCTTGCCCCTAAAGTTTAGATCTTTGAGTTTATCAAATACTAAGTTGACTATGTTTATTTACTTCTGTATATTGTGTGATCCATTTTCTGATCAACCACTCTATTACTTATCCAGTATTAGATTGTTTTCCTGATTACTGCTCTGTAATATAATTTGAAATCTGGTATTGTTGACCACCTTCTTTCATATTTTTTATTGAGTCCCTTAATATTCTAGAACTCATGTTTTTCCAGATGAATTTTAACATTTTTCCTAGCTCTATAAAATAATTCTTTGATAGTTTGATTGGTATGACACTGAATAAGTAAATTAATTTATAGAATTGTCATTTTCATTGTCGTTGTTCAGCCTACCCATGAACAATGAATATTTCTCCAGTTTTTTAGATCTGTCTTCATTTGTGTGAAAAGTGCTTTGTAATTTTGTTCACACAGTTGCTATATTTGTCTTGGCAGGTAGACTCCCAAGTAATTTATGGACAGGTATTTTAGATGAAATTTCTCTATCTCTTCCTGTTGGATTTTGTTGATATTATCTGGAAATGCGGTGCTTTGTGTGGGTTTTTTGTAGATCCTACAACTTTGTTAAAATTGTTAATTGTTTTGACTAGATTTTTAGTTGATTCTCTAATGTTCTCTAAGTTCTTATCATATTGTTTGCAAAGAGCAGCAGTTTTGTTTTTTCATCACCTATTCTTATTCATTACATTTCTTTTCCTTATTTTATTGCTATAGCTAGCATTTCTAGTACAATACTGAATAATAATGGTGATAATGAACGTCCTTGCTTCACCCTGGTCCAATTGGAAAAGCTTCTACTTTGTCCCCATTACAGATAATTCTTGCTTTTCTTTTTTTCCTTAATATTTTTTTTCTCCCCAATTACATGTTAAAACAATTTTCAACATGTGTTTTAAAACTGAATTAGAAATTCTCTCCCTCCCTTTGTCCTCCTCCAGTTGAGAAGGCAAGCAATTTGCTATAGGTTATATATATGTAGTCATGCAAAATATATTTCCATATTAGTCATGTTGTATAAGAAAACATAGACCAAAATAAAAACCCAAGAAAAAAAGAAAATTTAAAAAGTATTCTTCAATCTATATTCAGACTCCATCAGTTCTTTCTCAGGGGGGGATAGTTTATTTTCATAAGTCTTCAAAGTGTCTTGGATCATTGTATTGCTGAGAATAGCTAAGTCATTCACAGTTGATAATCTTACAGTATTGCTATTAATGTGTACATATTCTCCTAGTTCTACTCGTTTCACTGTTGATCAGTTTATGTAAGTCTTTCTAGGTTTTTCTGAGAGCATCTAGCTCATCATTTCTTCTAGCTCAGTAGTATTCTGTCACAATCATATACTGCAACTTGTTCAGCCATCCTCCAGTTGATGGCCATTCCCTCAACTTCCAGTTCTTTGTCACTACAAAAGAACTACTATAAATATTTTTTAAGTGCTTTTCCTTTTTTTTAAAATTATATATCTCTTTTGGGATACAGTGGTATTCCTAAGTCCAAGGATATCCATGGTTTTATAAGCCTTTGGGCATAGTTCCAAATTGCTCTACATAATGGTTGAATCAGTTCACAGCTCCATCAACAATGCATTAGTGTCTCATTTTTCCCACTTCCCCTCCAACATTTGTCTTTTTTCCTTTTCTGTCCTGTTTCCCAATCTAATAGATAAGAGATAGTACCTCAGAATTGTTTTAATTTTAATTTCTCCAATCAGTAGTGATTTATAGGATCATTTTATAGATTTATAGAATTTATGTATCTCTATAGATAGCTTTGATTATTTCTTCTAAAAACTAAATAAAAACAGACTGAAAACTGAAAAAAATATTTTTGATCACATATCAATTGGGGAATGGCTCTTATGTCTATAAATGTGACTTAATTTCTCTGTATATTTCAAAGATGTAGCCTTTGTCAGAAAAATTTTTTCAAAATTTTTTGAGTGTGTATGTTATTCCCTCTTTGAACAAATTCTGATGAGAATAAGGTTTAAGTCATCCCCACTACCTCCCCCTTCTTTCCCTCCACTGTAAAAGCTCTTTCTTGCCTCTTATATATGAAATAACTTACCCCATTCTACTTCTCTCTTTCCATTTTTCCCAATGCATTCCTCTTTATCATCTTTTAATTTTTTAGATATCTTCCTATCATCTTCTATTGACATCTTTATCATCTTTCTATATATATGCCTTCCAACTGCCATAATAATGAGAAAGTTCTTCTGAGTTATAATTTTTATCCTCCCATGCTTAACATTAAGTCCCTCCTGATTTCTCTTTACCTTTTTATGCTTCTCTTGAGTGTTGTATTTGAAAGTTACATCTTCTCCACTAAGCTCTGGCCTTTACACCAGGAGTGCTTGAAAGCCCTCTGTTTCTTTAAATGTCCATATTTTTTTTTGCCTGAAAAAAATATGCTCAGTTTTGCCGTTTAGGTGATTCTTGATTGTAATCCTAGTTCTTTTGCCCTCTGGAATATCATATTCTGAGTTTCCTTATCCTTTACTGTAGAAGCTGCTAAATCTTGTGTTTTTATGACTGTGAATATTATTAAGAATAATATATATAGAATATAGTAGTTGAATTATTTTGGTCTGGCTGCCTGCAGTATCTTCTCCTTGACCTGGGAAGTCTGGAATTTGTCTATAATATTCCTGGGAGTTTTCATTTTGGAATCTCTTTCAGGAGGTGATCATTGGATTCTTTCAATTTCCATTTTACCCCCTGGTTCTAGAACAGCAGGGCAGTTTTCCTTGATAATTCCTTGAAAGATGTTGTCTAGCCTGGTTTTTTTTGATCATGGCTTTCTGGAAGTCCATTAGTTTTTTAATGATCTCTGCTGGATTTATACATCAGGTCAGTTGCTTTTCCAATGAGATATTTTATATGTTCTTTTGGTTTTGATTTATACATCAGGTCAGTTGCTTTTCCAATGAGATATTTTATATGTTCTTTTGGTTTTGTTTTATTGTTTCTTGATATTTCATAAAGTCATTAGTTTCTATTTATTCAATTCCAGTTTTTTAAGGAATTATTTTCTTCAGTGACCTTTTCTACCTCCTTTTTCATCTGGCCAGTTCTGCTTTTCAAGGCATTCTTATCCTCACTGGATTTTTGTTTGTTATTTAGCATTTGGCCTAGTCTGTATTTTAAGGTTGTTTTTCTTTCAGTATTTTTTTTGTGCCTCCTTTACTAAGCTGTTGACTTTCATGATTTTCTGGCATCTAATTTTTCTTGCTAATTTTTCCTCTGTCTCTATTACTTGATTTTTAAAATCCTTTTTGAGGTCTTCCATGGCCTGACACCAATTCATATTTTTCTTGGAGTCTTTGGATATAGGAGTTTTGACTTTGTTGTGTTCTTCTGAGTGTATTTGATCTTCCTTGTCACCTTGTCAGCTTAAAAGATCTGCAGCTCAGCAAGGTGAAAGTAGAGCTCAGGCCAGCACAGGCCTTGCCAGCAGAGACCTAGCCCCAGCAAACCATGAGGAGGTCTTAGGGAGCAGACTCTTTTTTATGGTCAGAAATTTTCTTGTTGTCTGCTTATTTTTTCAGCCTGGTTTTTGACTTTTAACCCTTGGCTGAAGTGAGACTGCTTCTAAGGTGTTTTTGTTTTGTGCTTTCATCCAAAGCTTCCATTGCAAGCTTCAGGACTTTTGTGTGACTGCTTTCAGAGATACTTCTTAGGGACTTGTAAGTTTTCCATTCTTCTAAGGTATATGATCTAAGGAGAAGTGTGTTTACTACTCTCCTGGCCTGTGGTCTGGTGTGAGCTACCACAAGTACTCTTTTGCACTGTGAAAATATGGGGTCCCAACTCCTCTGTGGCTGCAAGCTCTGGTGTGCTACTGCACCTCCTTGTCCTGGGACTGCCACCCAGGAGTGGGATCTGGATCTGAATATGGGCAGTGCAACAGAGTCCTGCCCCCAGTGCCAGCAAAGAGACCCTGTAATCTCCTTCTGACCAATTCCTCTACCCCCTTACCATCAGTTGGCTGAGAGCACAGAAGCAGCCACTGCTGCTGCTACTGCTGCTGTTTCAGTTGCTCCCTAGGCCTGCTCCTGGTTTGCTGGAGCTAGGTCTGTGCTGGCAGGGCCTGTGCTGGCTCGGCCTGTGCTGGCCAGAGCTCTACTTTCACCTTGGTGAGCTGCAGATCTCTTGTTTTCTTGGGCTGGAAAATTGTTTCACCCCATACTTTTGTGGGTTCTGCTGCTCCAGATAGGGTATTATTTAAAGATGTTTGGAAAAGTTTTGGGGAGAGCTCAGGTGAGTTCCTGCCTTTTTCTCTGCCATCTTGCTCCACTCACTCTAGCTTTTGGTTTTAAATAGATACTACTTATCATTTTATGAAAAGCTCTGTTTATTCCTATGCTTATTCCTAAAGCTTGTAAATAAATACATTTCCTATCCTATTCCTATATTTTATTAGTAGTGGATGTTGTATTTTGTCTTTCTCGTTCTCTTCTAATCCTTTTTCTTTCTTTCTTCCAGCCCCATTGTTCACTTTAACCTTTGCACTCCAAAGTCAATCAGTTATTAAATGTTTATTAAGTACCTGCTATGTGCCAGACACTGGGAAAAGAAAGGCAAAAACAGTCCCCATTCTCAAGGAATTCATAGTCTCATGGGGGAGACAACATGCAACAATTTTGTTTGAACAAGATATATTTGAGACAGATCTGACATAGTCTTGCAAGGAAAGCACTAAGGTTGCAGAGGATTGGAAAAGACTTCTTGCAGAAGGTGAGACTTTAGACTTGAAAGAAGCCAAGAGGAAGCAGAGATAAGGAGAAAGAGAGCTCTAGGCAGAGGAGGTAGCCAGTGACAATACATGGAATTAGGAGATGAAGTATTATGAGTAAGAGACAGCTAGGAGAACCATATTTTGGATTGCAGAGGCTTCAGGCTTTAAATGCCAAGCAGAAGATTTTGCATTTGATCCTTGGGTTAATAGGGAGCCACTGGAATTGATTGAATGGAGGCAGAAAGAGGTGTGATCTGTGCTTTAGGAAGATCAATTACCAGTCATCTCTTGACTGCCTTCTCTTAATCTTAACTCCTTTTGACCTCTCTGAAACCTTTGACACTATCAATCACTTTTCCAGGATAGTCTGTCCTGTCTCATTTTTCATGGCATATTGTCTCTGGTTCTGTTTCTACTTCTCCTGACTGCTTCCTCTCATTCTCCTCTGCTGGTTTTTTATCTGTGTCAGTCCCATTAACTGTGGGTTTACCCCCAAGGATCTGTCCTGAGCCCTATTCTTTTTGTTCTATATATGATTTCACTTGGTGACCTCATTAGCTCCCTTATCATCTCTGCAGATGCAGAGCTCCACTCCCAGACAAAAAATGTGCCTATTTCACATTTTGAACTGCATTTTGAACATTTTACTATTTAAACTGCCTCTAGCCCTCTCAAAGTCAAGATTTCCAAAATAGAACCTCATTATCTTTCCCCAAAATTTTTTCCTTCTTCTGAACTTCTCTGTTACTGTAAAGGGCACCACAATCTTCCCTTTCATCCACATTCACAACCCCAGTATCATCTGAGATTCTTAATTTTTTTTCCTCCCTATATATAAAATCAGTTGCGAAGGTTTGTCATTTTTACTTCCACAGTTCTCTCATTTACATTCCCCTCTTTTGTTCCACTCCTGTTTTGTTATCACTCTGTGCTCACCATCCTTTGTCTGGACCCTTACAACAGACTTCTAATTGCTCTCCCTGCCTCTAGCTTCCCCAGTCTAATCTCTCCTCCACACAGATGCCAAAGTAATTTTCATAAGGCCTCGGTTTGCCCGTGTCACACATACACCCTTCCCCACTCAGTAACCTCCAATGGCTCTCTATTACCTCTTACCAGAATCTAATATTTATTTGTGTAGCACTCAAACTCTTCATAAACTGTCCCCTTCCTAACTCTCCATTCTCCTTACATTCTGTTTCTCCTCGTGTCCACTGTAATCTCATTATACTTGTCTACTTCCTGTTCCTTACATGTGGCATTCAATTTCCATTGTCTGTTCCCTTGCCTTAGCAAAATTCTTTTCCAAGTTTAGAATGTTTCTCTTCAATATGGCATCTATTAAGATTGCTCAGACACCCTGCAGGATCCCTTCCCCATCCCTTTCTCCTCCTTTCCCTCTGCTGTTATAAACTTCTCATCTAAGGTTACCATATGTCTCCTTTGTATGTACCCTTATATATAAATTATTTATTTACATGTCGTCTCCCCTTTAGAACTTAAGCTCCTTGAGGGCAAGGACTGTTTTCTTCCTTTTTGTTTTTCTCCCAGTGTCTGGCACAGTGCCTGGCTTAATAAGTAAGCACTAAAAGTTTTTCACCTGATTTTTTTTTACTTCTATTGGACATTGAGCATAGTTATTTTAAGAATGGGAATAAGAAAAGATCTGAAAATTGAAATTAACTGCAAGTTCAAATAATTTCATGTAGTCTATACTAAATTAATGGTGGTAATATAGAGATGTGGGTTCAAAGGAGCGCTGAGGAATGTCTTTGCAGCATGGCCAGTAGTGTTTCCTCTGTGATTGCACAGTGACTAATATACTCTGAAAGATCACTGGCAAGTAACCAATGCAAGTAAATTTAACATAATATGCAATCAAGCAAAACCAAAGGGAAAGGAGAAGCCCAATCGTCCTGTCCTAGATCCTCCATATTATCTAGGCTAGGGTGAAAATATATGTATGTGTATACACACACACACACACACACACACACACACTCTATATATATTTATATTATATACACATATACATACACATACATATACACATATGTGTGTGTGTATATATACACACACACACATACACACACACTCACATACATACACACATACACACACTCCATTATTTTAAGTAATCCAAGCAGGGGAGCTCAGCTTTTCTTTATCTGCTGCTCATGCCTGCATCCCCTCTGCTCCCCACAATACCCACAGCCTTGAACTCTGTCCCAAATGACTAAGATATAATACAATCCTAAACAGAATATTCCCTTGCTGACAACTGAGATCATCCAGTGTTCTAGACAAGCAGAGTTAATGGATGACTTAACACTCACCCAGCAGCTGACAGCCTGTCCCTAGGAGACAGACCACAGGCTGCTTTGTCTGCAAGTGTCTATAGAAAATGCCATATTACATTTCTTCCTTTTTTAACATTATCATAATCATATTCAGCCATGGAGCATTAAGAACCTAAAGCCAAGTTGTAATTAACCTTAGTTGATCTATTTCCCATGCTGAAATTCTGGAGGGGGAGAGAAGAGAGCTGAGCCTGGAAGGACACTTTGTTGCTCATCTGGAAATTAAACTTTCATTTTGTGAAAGCAGTTTTTGCTTGGTGACAGGGTGTCTACAAAGTGGATTTTTTTCCTTCATAAAACTGTACTTTTAGAAACAAAAGGCATCCAGGCTTTTTTCTATTGCTTATTCACACAGTCTCGAACAGGGATGGAGGTTGGGGGGTAGGGAGGGAGAGCTGCAAAAGACTAATACTCTTTGAAAGGATTTGACATGCATCCAAGCCTTTCAGCCCTGGGCCTCATTGGTTCAAGTTCTCTGGAATCATTTTAAATGATCCCTTTCAGTTCTAAAATTCTAGGATTTCTTTTGGATGTAGGTTTTCTGGAATATGAGGATAGATTGGTATTATTCTATATCCCACAAAGGGAGAAAGTGGGAGTCTTATTAGCTCCCACCATTCGGTCATACATTCTTCAAACATTTCATTAAGTATCTACTCTACACAATGCATTCAGAGACAGTATGGCCTAGTGAATAAAGAGGTGGCCTTGGAGTCAAGGAAGATTACTAGCCTTGTCTCTGATATGTAAGAGCTGTGTGATGGGGCAAATATAGCTTAACCTCTCAGTTCCCTGGGCAGGTCTCTAAGACTACAAGTTACAGTGAAAGCTTCCTATGCTGATTAAGCCAGACAAGTCTAGACGTGAATCTTGGGAGAAAAATATGCAATGTGATATACACCAGGGAAGAAAGGAAACATAAGAAAGACAAATAGTCCCTGCTGTGTTTTGTCATAGAGGCATTAAGTCCCATATTTAGATGAAATGTAAAACAAGTTAGGAGGTGTAAGCTCCCTGTGAATGGGGATGGTTTCTTTTTTGTCTTTGTATTCCCAGCACCTGTTAGCACATTATAGGTACTTAACAAATGATTGTTGCATGAATATAGTATAAAATCTTACAAGGCTAGAAGAAAGAAAAATAATTTGTAGTTTAGGGATGTGGAGAGATTGGGAAAACTTCGTAGAGAGTGTGACATTTAACTGGGGCCTTAAAGGGTGGATGGGAAGTCCACAAAGCCTGTTTAGAAATAGTTCTATGGAAGATTGATCATGTACAAAAGAGTTTAAGAGGGACTTCAGGGTGATACAGTCTCAGACACTTCACTCTTAAGTAGAAGAATGGAGAAGTCAATCCACAAACATTAAATGCCTATTATGTACCATTGGTGTGTTGGGCTCTAGGGACACAAAATAAAAATGAAACAGTTCATGGCCTCATGGAACTGACATTCCACTGACACACAGTCTCAGTGAGGCAGAGTCATGCAGCCAAAATTTATATTTGGACTCGGGTACTTTGCTAAGTTCTGGAGATACGTAGAGAGACAGAAGATATAGTGCCTGTGCTTGAGAATCTCACAGTCTGGTAGGGGAGACAAGCGAGCAGCTATCCACAGACAAGCTATGTAGAGGACATCAACAGAAGGAAGGCCCTAGGATGAAGGGGGACCAGGAAGGGCTTCCAGAAGAAGGTAGATTGAAGTCAGGAGACAGAGGTGATTTCGAAGAGCGTAGTAGGCACGGGTGAGCCCATGAAAACGCTTGGAGTTGGGAGATGGAATGTCTTATTCAAAGGAGAATAGTGAAGCCAGTGTCACTGGATGGAAGTGTACCTGGGGCTTGGTGGGTTGTAAGAACACTAGAAAGTTACATCGGAGGTGGGGTGGGGTTTTGAATCCCAAACAGGATTTTATATTTGATACTAGAAATTATATGGCGCTCATTGAGCAGAAGGATGACATAATCAGACCTGGGCTTTGGGAAGGTATCTTTGACAGCTGCATGGAGGGTGGACAGGAACGTGAAAACACTTGTGGCAGACAAACAAACCAACAGACTGTTGTCCAGACATGAGGAGATGAGGACCTATGCTAGAGTAGTAGCAGTATTGAAGGAGAAAATGGGATGAAGAGGTACAAAGGTAAAATTGGCAATTCTTAGTAACAGATTATTTGTGGAAAGTGAGAGAAAGCAGTAGAGAGTGACACCCAGGTTGTGAGCCTAGGTAATTAGGAGGTTGGTGGCACCCTCACAAGTAATAGAGAAGTTTGGTAGAGGGAAGGGTTTGGAGAAGAGGAAAGAAAATGAGTTGAGTTGTGGATATGTTGAATTTAAAATGTCTATGGGACACGAAGGTTAAAATGTCTAAATAGGATCTAAGTGTAGAGATGATCATTGAATTTCTGGAAGTTGATGAGATCACCAAGTAAAATAATGTAGAAGAAGTAGAGAAGGGGGCATGGGATAGAGCCCTAGGAGACACTCACAGTTAATGGGTGTGACCTGGATGAAGATCCACCACAGGAAACTGAGGAGCAGTCAGAGAGACAGGGAGAGAGTAGGAGAGAAGCAAAGGTGGCTAAGCCAGGATGTGACCCCAGGTCCTCTGGTTCCATAGCCAATGATCTTTTCACTATACCACATCATTTCTATTTGCACATTTATAGAAACAAAACAAAAAAATAGGAGAAGAGAGTGATCAATAGTGTCAAAGACTGCAGGGAGGTCAAGAAGGATGAGAATTGAGAAAAGGGCATTCTGTTTAGCAATTAAGAGATTAATGACTTTGGAGAGAGCAGTTTTAGTTGATGAGGTTGTAAACCAGATTGTAGAGTTAAGAAAGTAAGAGGAAAGGATGTAGAGGTGCCTATTGTAGATGGCCTTCCCAAGGTTTTTAGTCATTAAAGGGAGAGATATGAAACAATAACCAACAGGGATGGAGAGACTAGGGAAAGGGGGGAGGTCAGAGGTGAGGAGGGATAGCAGTCCAGGCATGGGAAATGAACAAAAGCACAGGATGGGAAGTAGCCCTGTGGGATAAACAGCAAGGAGGCCAGTTTCTCACTCTAAAGTACTGAATGTAGAAAGGGAATAGTACTCTATGTATCTGGGCTATGAGAGGTGTGAGGAGATAAGAAAAGCTTTGCCACATCCTTTGTAAGCAATTGCAATACAGAGTCATGGAAGAATAGAGGGAGTGATTTTTCGAAACTGAGGCCCAACTGAGCTTAGATAAGATAAATTTTTGTTGGACTGAACTCCATTGCATGAATTCTAGGTCTATTCAGAAGCATTCCAAAGGAGTGATCTTTTAGGGCTGGTGTTTGGCTAGCAAGAATGGTGATTAAAAAGGGAGCTGTGGATTTAAAAAGTAATTATCCTTTGCTTTTGTTTCCATTTTCAGTAGAACTTGGTGAACGTTTCCTCATCATCCCCAGTGGCAGCATTAGGCAACTTTCATCTCATGGGCTGGGCAAATTTCCCTAATTGTGTTTTAGTGTTGTTGTTCAGTTGTGTCTGACTTTGTGACTGTATTTGGAGTTTTCTTGCTATTTCATTCTCCAGGTGATGTAATAATGGGGTCTTTAAAGCTGTGACTATTCCTTCATAGAAAAACATTAAAATTAGGGGAAGTACCTAATTGCCCAGTTAGGGTAGGGGGAGGGTAGTTTGGCCCTGGGAAATGCTAGAAGCTATCAGGTCTCTTCCATAGATACTCCACAGATAGTCTACAATACCCAGAGTGATAATGAGGACTCTGGTTTTTCTTGTTTTTTGACCTCTGTCATTTTAAGAACTTAAAAAAAAAAAAAAAGATTTTTAAAAACACAAAAGCAAAGTCACATATATCCTCATAAAACTAAATTATTACCAAAGAATGTCTAGCTTTGCTGTGAATTTTTTTTTTCTGAAGGCCTGAAATTTTTCTGAAATTTTTTTTTACTAGAAAAGAGACAATTTCCTTGAACCCCACCCTGTCTAAACATGCAATTCTTATTATTATATATCCTTTGTCAGCAGTGTACATATTTAAATGTGTTTATCGTTCAGTTGTCTCCAGATCTTAGAATCAACTTCAGCCCTACCACTGTCATCCCCTTTCTACAAATGTGGAAACAGAAATGTGTGATACAGTTGGAAGGAGCCCTGGCTGTGAAGTTAGAGGACCTGGGTTCACTTCCTGCCTTAGACACTACCTGTGTGACCTTGGTCAAGTAATTTAACCTCCTTGAGCTTCAGTTTCCTCATTTACAAATTGAGGGAGTTTTGGTTTTTTTATGACCTAAAATAGTTAAGTTAAATGACTTGCCCAGAATCACACTGTGGACGGTTTAAGGCTGTAGGCTCCAGAAATCCCTGAAAAATTGTTTACTACAAGGCTATCAGAAAACTATTTATAAGTAATTATTTAATGAATTAGTTGGATGACAAAAAAAGAGAATATATTTTGTTTTTCTGTATTTTAAAGTCTGCATTGCTCATTTATTTGTGTTCAGCTTTATCAGCTGTATGTATAAGAACATTCTTTGACCACACTTACTATTTAGTCTAACATTCTTTTATTAGGTCACTTTTTTATATAATTGATAATCTTTCATTTTTAGGTAACACCTATTTTACTAGATTCTCCAACAGAGAATGCAGGTAATATCACTGATCCTGTAAGAGCCCAATAGATGTTACAGAGAAGGCATTTTGTCTGGCAGGTTGGAGAGAGGGAGAGTACAGGCCTTCAGGAAAAAAATGCTTCACATCAAAGCTAGACATTCTTTGGCAAATAATTTAGCTTCAAGGGGATGTCTATGACTTTGCTTTTGTGGTTTTAAAAATCTCTTGTTTTTTTTTTTTTTAAGAACAAGAAAAATCAGAGTCCTTTTCACTCATTCTTTGGGTATCGCTTTTAAGTTTGATTTACGAAGGTCTGTAAGACATTTGTGAGGTCAGAGGGAAAGAAGGCAAGAAGCTTCTTTCTTGCAGCATTGTCCTAATTACTATTTTACTGTATTTCAGAGGCAAGCCTGATACCATACCGTGTTTCAGGTTTGATGTTGAAGATCATGAAACAAACAAACAAAAAAGTCATTAAACGTAACAAGGAGGTTCACTTAGCCCTATTATAGCATTAACATGCGGCAAAGATACCATGATGTTTAGCTTTGGCAGATGTGCCCTCCTCCCCTCAACCCTTTGTCTTTATATAGAAATATCTGTTCAGCTAGGCAAGCAGGGCGTGTGTGTAGTCTTCAGATATTTAGCAAGTCAGGGGCACCAACCCAAGTGAATGGGGCCTTTTATGCACCTAAGTGACCAGGAAGCCACATTATCACAGGCCAACAGGAAGCTTTATCAAGGGTGGCATATCTTGAGCCTTGGCACACCCTTGGGCCAATCAAGTCCTGGCTTTGTTACTTTTAGAGGAAATCAGCCCTAACCTTTATTGTGAGGAGTAGAAGAGGGAGATAGAGGGAACCCTGGTGGATATTGCTTCTGTCACATGGGTGTCTAACCTGACTCACACTTATCTCCTCAGAGTCTGCTGATCTCTGAGGGTGTCTTTTTTTTAAAAAATTTTATTATATTCTCAACTTAAGCATTTCCATAACATGGTAGAATAGGAAGGGGAAAAAAGATGATTGTACGTGAAACTACAAATCTAATATGTACAACTTGCTATTCCTTTTAAATATATAATAAAGTTATCATATAACTTTCTTTTTATTCTCTTCCTCCCTCAACTTTCTTATCACAAAGTTTCATCCTCACTTTTCCCAGCTTTTCCACTGTGCCCTCTAGAATGCCTGTTCCATAGGCAACAAACTTTCCTTCATCTTGAAACTATTCTCCTACTCCTTCCACCTACTAGCTCTTATTTAACCTTGACTTTCCCTTGATGACACAGCCTCCATTGACACTCTTTCCAGATTTGGCTGCTTCTTCGTTCATTTTCCTCAGTTCACTGGTCAAAGTAGAGGAGTCATTAATACTCCTTGCTCCCTATTGCCACTTCCAGGTTCTCCCCCTTCCTCCATCACTTATGTGATGAATGAAAAACCCAAGAGACAGAGTTTCTGGTAAATTAAAAATCAGTTCATTAATTAGGCTAGAAAGTAATGAATTGATGGTCAGTGACCTTATCCTACTGCAACCGCTCTCTTCAAAGTTATTAATGATTTTTTTAGTGGCCAAATCCCATGACCTTTTTTCAGTCCTTATTTTCCTTAACCTCTGTGCAGCCTTTGACACTATTGAACACTCTCTCCCCCTTGATATTCTCTTTTCTCTAGGTTTTCGGGTTACCATTCTCTCCTGGTTTTCCTCCTACCTATATTACTACTACTGTATCTGTCTTCTTTGCTGGATCCTCCTCCAAATCATGCCCTCTAAACATAGATGGCCTTCAGGGTTCTGTCCTAGACCTTCTTCTCTTCTTGCTCGATATTTGGTGAGTATAGAGAGTGAGGTCACTTTGTATTCTTATCAGCCCCCATAGCTTTAAATACTATCTCTAGGCTGATGATTCTTAAATCTACCTTTCTTCCTCAGTTCAGACATCTTAAACTGGGTGTCCAGTAGATATCTTGAACTTATTATGTCCAAAATATAACTCTTTTTTTTTTCCTACTAACCCTCTCCTCCTCCTACTTTCCCTGTTACTGTAGAGGGCAACACCATTCTCCCAGTCTGTTACGCTCACAACTTAGGAGTTATCCTGAATTCCTCAGCCTCTCATCACCAATCCCTGCCTCATCCAAACCATTGTCAAAGCTCTTTTTATTTTACTTTTGCAACATCTCTTGAATATGTCCCCATATTTCTCTTAATACTGCCACCACTTTAGTGCAGGCCCTCATCATCTCATGCCTTGTTTATTGTAAAAGCTTGCTGGTGGGTCTTTCTGCCTCAAGTTTCTCCCCACACTAATCCATCTTCCATTGTCACTAAACATTTTCCAAAAATTGAAAGTCTAATCATATATCACACACACACACACACACACACACACACACACACACACACACACACACACCTCACTTCTCCCCTACTTAATAAACTCCAGTGGCTCCCATTTGCCTCCAGGAATAAATCCAAAATTCTCTTTTTGGCATTCAAAGCCCTTCACCACCCATTTCTCTTTCCAGTCTGTTTAATGCTTTTGCTCCCTGAAAAGTACTTTTTGATCCAGTGGCACTGGCCTCCTGACTGTCCCATGAATAAAAACACTGTCTGTCTCTCTTCCTGGCATTCTCGCTGTCTCCCCAGAGCTAGAAATGCTCTCACTCCTTTCCTCAGACTCCTTGTAAGTCTCCAACCACATTCCCTCTTAATTCCAGTACTTTCCTTTTGTTAATTGTTTCCTATTTATACTGCATATAGCTTGCTTTGTATGTATTTGTTTGCATGTCTTCTCCCCCATTAGATTGTAAGGCTTCTGAGGGCAGGAACTATCTTTTGCCTCTTTTTGGATCTTTAACTCTTGGCGCAATACCTGGCACGTAGTAAGCACTTAATAAATGCTTTTTGATTGATAGATTGACTTCCGCCCAAAAGTCTGTATCTCCCACCAGTACTTATAGAATCCAGGGAGGAGTGTACTCAAGCTTTAAGGGCACATATTGCAAAGGGGTCATTCACAGCTCCTTGAAATCTTTTTTGCTGAAATCCTTAAGATGTTCCTCATAGGTATGATACAGTTTTTTTCTCAGACTGTCTTGTAGAGCTTTGAATCTGCTTTTCCTCACTGTATCCAATTTGTTCATACACTGCTATCAACTGTCCACTGAGAGAATAGAAAATCAGAATCCTCTGAAGTCCATGAAAGCCTCCTCCATTCAAGTCAGGAACACCAAGGCAAGGACTGAGGTTCTTCTCCTCCTAACCTTCCAAATAATTCCTTTCTTTGGGACTTCCTCTTTCCTGGCTCATCATTCATTAGAATCCTCCAATTTCAACTAGCTTGTGGGTTTTATACAGGCCCCACAGGGTATGACAATATCCCTTAACCAATCCAAACAAAGTCCCTGTTCCCTGACACAAATTCATCCAGTGGCTTTCAAAGACATCTAAAATGATGGAACACTTTACCCATTTTGTCACTCTAAATCCCATGACTGAATGAAAGGAAATTTCTGGGCTCCTTGGGTTCATGCCTAGTTAACAGGTTAAGGTATCAAAGTAGAACGTTTCGCCATTTACTCTGAGTAGAGTGATTGTCTAGACTTACCTTTCACCTCAAACATTAAGAAGAAATATTTTTATGAGGAAAAAAATCTGGAAATAGATTGAGTGAAGGCTTGATACTGAAGAGACTTTTACCATAACTTTAGAGAAGCCAGGGAAGATCAAACATTTTTAAAAGGGAGAGGGCCTTCTTTCTTTCTGGAACTTATGTTACAAAGAAAATGGAAAGAATTTTTAAGAAATGATTTTATATGATGTTTCGGGTGATTAAAAGGTTCTCAGAAGTAAAGGAAAGCCATCCGCCATAATAGTGAGGATTTGTGGTAACTGATTAGAGTGGTTCCCATAGCTAAAATATTATAAATAATCGTGTTTTTGTTTTATTAATTAGTTCATTGTTAGTAAATTTTATGTCCAGTAACTTTAGTATTTAGTTAATCCTGGAGATTAAGTGATGAGAGACAGAAAAAAAGAGAGAGGGAGAGAGAAAGGGAGAGAGAGAGAGAGAGAGAGAGAGAGAGAGAGAGAGAGAGAGAGAGAGAGAGAGAAACAGTAACTACTATTAGAAAAGAAGGTTTCTCCAATATATCAAATAATATTTACATTGACAGTGCCTCTAAGTTTAATTGAGAGATATATTGAAATTTTATTAATGAGAAAATAAATTAACATACCTTGTTGGCACAGTGGATAGAGTACCAGGCCTGGAGTCAGGAAGACCTTAGTTCAGATCTAGCCTCAAGACACCTACTAACTGTGTGATCCTAGGCAAGTCACTTAACCTTTTTTGCTTCAGTTTTCTCATCTGTTAAATGAGCTGGAGAAGGAAATGGCAGACCACTCCATATCTCTGCCAAGAAATCCTCAAATGAGACTGACAAAGAATCGGTCATGACTTAAAAAAAAAATGACTTACAAAGTCATTTTGTAATGATTAGATCTTACAAAGATGTGATTAAATGATATGATTTATGATAAAATATTATTTTAAAATGTGAAAACCATTCTTAGCTTATGGGACATACAAAAACAGAAAGCAGTATGAATTTGGTCCATGGACTGTATTTTGCCAACCCTTGGTCTAGACCAGGGGTGGGGAACCTAGTGCCTTGAGGCCACATGTAGCCTTCTTGGTCCTTGGGTGTGGCCTTTTGACTGAGTCCAAGTTTTACAGAACTAATCCTTTTATTAAGGGGATTTGTTCTGTGAAGTTTGGATTCAGTCAAAGGGTGGCACTTGTCTAGACTCTAGACTAGACAGTCTACAAAACAGGCCCCAATTTCTAGTGTTTACCAATTTCCAAGGTGTAAATGCTCACACTGAAAATGTGAGTTTTCTGCACTGGTATGAACTGGCTCCAGAACACACCTGGAAATCATCCATTTAATTCCATTCCAGACCCTGAAGATAGTCTCATTTTTCCTAACACTAACAACCAGCTACTTCAGGAGAGTTTTCCTGCCTGTCAAAATAGTCCTGTCTCCTCTTTTTTTCACCCCCGTCCATCAAAGATCTCATAAGAAACAGACCAACAACAGAAGTATAGTAGTATAAAATAACTTCTAATTTATAAAAATATAATAAAATTTGAAATTATTAGAGTCCAGCTATGTGACACAGTGAACAGAGTACTGGAGTTAAGGGCATCTGAATTCAAATCCAGCCTTAGTCACTTAACTAATTGTGTGAGTGGGGAAGTCACTTAACTTCACTAAATCTGTTTCCTCTTTTATAAAATGAACATAATGATAGCATCTACCTCCCAGGGTCATCGTAAGGATGAAATAAATTAATATTTGTAAAGCACTTTGCAAACCTTAAAGTGCTCTATAAATGTCAACTCTCATTGTTATTATTATTAAAATGAATAAAGAGATGGAAGTTGGGAATGCATGTTTATTAAAAATTCTATTTGCATGATGAATAATGTGATAAAATAATGTAATAATCCTAGCACCAGATTATAGGGTGATGATCCAGCATTTGCTGGAGCCTCCTAACACATAGGCAGTCAAGCATAGGTTAGGATATTTGATAGTCATAGGCTCTTAGCTTGTGCTAAATGATTTATCTAACTCCTTGGATTGGTTTGAGAGTCACCAGAAATATTCTAGGTAGATAGATCAGTATTAGACGGGCCTAAGGGTCCTACCATAACACATGACTATTGGAGAATATTCACTGTATATCTGCACTGGTTCTAGAATCTAGAAGATTCCTTCTAACTCCTCTTCCAGTTGAGAAACATTTGATTTTAAGTAGATGAAAATCTCCAACTGATTCTGGACCTTATGGGTTTTAAGCACCTAGAGCAGTGGTTCTCAACCTGTGGGTTGCGACCGCTTTGGGGGTCAAGTGGGGTCACCTAAGACCATTGAAAAACACATATTTCCAATGGTCTTAGGAACCAAGACACCACTCCTCTGTCTCCAGGTGGGTCCGCCCACATGCAGATACACCCATATACGAATATTAAAGGGTCGCACCATTAGGAAGGTTGAGAACCACTGACCTAAAGGGTAGAAATAAGTATAGTTTTTGTAATAATGTAGCATATTCCTTGCATGTTTCCTTTATGTTCCTTTGTGGTCCATTAAACCAGGGTGAAGTACTAGGACTTCTGAAAATTTAGCAGAGCTTATACACTTCCCTATGGACACTATCTAATTTTCTCATTCCTGTCCCATTGTGACCAACACTGAATCATGGAAATATGTGTAAGACGTGTATGATTTTTTTTTTTCCAGCACAACAAGCTCCACTGCTAGTAGCTGTGATACGGAATTCACCAAGGAAGACGAGCAGAGACTAAAGGATTATATTCAACAGCTCAAGAACGACAGGGCAGCTGTCAAGCTGACTATGTTAGAATTGGAAAGCATCCATATTGATCCTCTTAGTTATGATGTCAAGCCTCGGGGAGATAGTCAGAGACTAGACCTAGAAAATGCTGTGCTGATGCAGGAGCTGATGGCAATGAAGGTACATGTTCAGTGACTACTGTTTCTATTTGTCAGCCTGGCACTGGTTGGGAGAATTTAGAGATTTTCCCCACAAGTGGCACTGACAGATGATGGTAACAAATCAACTGTTAGCTTAGCTTTTGAAATTAGAGTGGTTGTCTGTAGACTCTTTCCTTTTCTATGAAAAAAGAACAAGTGATTAAAATTAAAGAGGTTACGTGGTATGTTTCAGTTATGATTAAGAGGAAGAGATTGAGAATACAGAAGGAATTTATTTATTGGGGGATAGAAAGTGCCTAGACTAGGGACTAGAGCAGGTTAGGACTAAACTAGAAAGGGATGATAGTACAGAGAGAGAGGTATCAGGTGAAAGGGTTTACACCTGGGCAAACAATTGATTTGGGATTGCATGAACAAGACAGGGCTAATCTAGAAAGGAATGATAGTGCAGCGAGAGAGAGTGAGAGAGAGAGAGAGAGAGAGAGAAGTATCAGGTGAAGGATACACCTGGGCAAACAATTGCTTTAATAGCCATTAAGTAGGGGGTTGAACCAAAATCTAAGCACAAGGTTATAGAATCCACCAGCCCCAAAGTGATTCTCATTCTGGATTATATTAGGTTAATTTATGTGTGTGTTCCATCCCCCTATTAGATTATAAACCCTTTGAAGCCAGAGAGTATAATCTCAGAACTCAATACAGTTAATTTATACAGTAGGTATTTAATTAACTTCCTAAGGACAAGATAGATCTAGTTATGCAGAAGTTTCTCTGAAAAAGGTCTGGGTTCTTTAAATAGGCTAAATTCACTATGAGTCAAAAGTATTCTGATAGTCCAAAATACTAATATTAGATGGCATTAAGAAGCAAAATGTCCATGAGTAGGGAAATGATAGACCCAATGTACTCTGTCTTCCCTTGTCAGACCACATCTAGAATATTATGTTCTTGGATAAATTAAGGTGACTGTCAATAGCCCCAGGGCAAATTTTAGTCCTTGGTCTCTGCTACCTCACAGACTGGCCAAGGGGATATAGGGAGTAGATCCAGGGGGCAGGATCAACACACGGCTCTTGTCCACTGGAAAAATCCCTCCTACCCTACCTAGGAGTGAGAATAAATTGCTCTGCTTTTGGTAGCTTCACTTCTCCTTGTTTTTCTCCCTTGATGAAGGTTGAATAATTCCCCAAGATGATTTTATGGCATATGGCTCCAACCAGCTAAAACAGTTGTGTGTCAGTGACTGTCCTATGCCCAATATTGCACTAAGCATCTAGTCAATATTTGCTCTGGACCACTACCTTGCATTCTCCCTTCTGACAAAGATAATGGCATGCTTGGGCAGAGACTTGAGTTGCTTAGAAGACTAACACTGGCACATCTCACTTCCCAGACTCTTCAAAAAAAAATGCCCTTTCCCTTCACATTGATTGCTTGATCTTTCTGGATCATACTAAATGTTTAAAGAATCTAATGAAATAATATTTATAAAATGCTTAGCACAGTGCCTGTCACATAGGAAGGTGTTTATTAATAAGTTCTTATTCCCACTCCACCTCCAATAGAATGGGGAAGTTTAATGCATTATCCCTGTATCACTGTTTGCTAATTAAGACTGAGAGGTTGGACTGTTTTTCTGTGCTGTTTTGAAGCATTTGGGAAGAAAGTAAAACAATTCATTTTAACCTTCAGTTTCTGAGGAAACTCAAGGCTAGACCCACTTTCTGGGCTCTGCAGACATGAGATCATATGCTTGATTTGCTTGTTCTGATCATTGCAGTCTCCTAAGAATTCAGTCTTCAGTAAGGAATGTGTTGTATAAAGGAATATGTAGCATGCTTGTTAAATTAGCAGGTGATGTAAAGCTAAGAGGGACAGCTAACACATTGGACAACAGTCAGAATCTAAAAACATCTTGCCAAAAAGTGAAGTCTAGAGCATTGGGTTTAATCTAATAAGATACCATTACATAAGGAGAAATGTAAAATCTTACACTTAAGTACAAAAACAACCAATTTCAAAAGTACACTAGGGAGACATGATAAATCAGTCATTTATCTGGGGGGAAAAGTGACATTTTTAGTGGACTACATGCTCAGTATGAATCAGCCGAAACAGCTTATATGATCTTGGACTCCATTAAAAGAGGCATGGCTTTCAAGAATAGGGGGATGGTAGTAAAAGTTTGAGCTGTCCAGTAGTAGAATGAGTTTTCCTAAAAGGTGGTGAATTGCACCTCCTTTGAGTCCTTCAGGCAGAGGTTGTCTGAGCTCTTCTTGAGGAGTGGGTTCAGCATCCTAGATTGATTCTGACATCCCTTCTATATCTCAGATTCTGTGAGTACATTTAGATGAGCTTCTTAAGAAAGTTTTATGATTCTTTGAAATAAAAATCAAAGTACAATGTCACAATAAAACCTAGATTCATATGTAAAAAATTAGATTACGTGTTCATGGTGCCAAGCAGTGTGATATAGTTTTAGGACCATAGTTTTGGGACTCAGGAAACCTGGGTTCAAATCCTGATTCTAATTTATCTAATTTACTTTACCTTTGGATAACACAGTTATTTGTTAATATGAGACTTAAAATTTTTACACTATATATTTCACAAGGTTGTCATGAGGAAAGTGCTTCGTAAAACTTTAGGCGTACAATAAATGGAATTATTGTGTGTTTCTAAGCAGCCCATAGCTTGTTATTTTGGAAAGCAAAAAGTAGGACTCTAGCTGTGTAACCCCTCAGCCTCAGTTTCCTTCCAGGTTAAATGGGAATAATAATAGCACATTGTAACAATCAAATGAAATAAGATAGGTAAAACACTTTGCAAACCTAAAGTTCTGTCTAAGTGTTAGTCATTAGAATTGTCAGCAGGAGAATACACCGAAGAGAATAATCAGAATGCTGAAGGGCCGTGAGTCCATGCCAGATACAGATTGTGTGAAGTAACTGGGAATGCTTGGCCAGGAAAAGAGAAGAAGGTGGGGGAAGGGGAGGAGAAAGGAATGAATGACTATAGTCTTCCAGTGTGTAAGATTGTCATGGTTCCCATATATGACATGCTGTCTACTGCCTACTGAGACAGGGGCTTTCCTCAGGTTGTCCCATGGTTGGCTTGCATTATCTCCTCTTCTCTGGCCAATAGAATCTCAAGTAACGTTCAAAGCTCAGTGCAAGTACCACTTCTTACAGGATGTCTGTGATCCTCCCACGCTAGTGCCCTTTCCCTAAAAATGACTTTGTATATACAGTGTTTTGCATTTAACTTTATATTGTGTAGTAGGGATTCCTTTTCAAGTGTGAACTGAGCTATATGACTACTAACATACCTTAGAGCAGTAGTTCTCAGCCTTCCTAATGTTTCAACCCTTTAACACTTGTATTTGGGCGTGTCTGCATGTGGGTGGACCCTCCTGGAGATGGATAGAGGAGCAGGTGTCTGGATTCCTAAGACCATCAGAAATATGTGTTTTCCAATGGTCTTAGGCGACCCCTGTGACCCATATGAAAGGATTCTTCAACCCCCAAAGGGGTCACGACCCACAGCTTGAGAACCGCTGCCTTAGAGCTATAAAATTCTGTGAAACATTTTGCATCTCAGAATCATTATAAAGCTAATTCAAGAAAGCAGTACTGGAGAATTTGAGTTACTGAATAATAGCAATAACTCTTCCCATTGATGGTTAGTAAAGAATTTCCTGATGGAAAATGGGATCAATCAGTAAGCATTGATTTAACATTTCTGTGTGCTAGGCACTTTGCTAAGCACTGAAGAGACAAAGAATGTCAAAATCATAGTCTCTACCTTTAAGGATCTCATATTCTGTTGAGGCAGAGGGAGAGAGAAAACATGCAAACAACTAGGAAGGTATAGGTATTTTCAGTGCAAACGAGAGGTAATTCCAGAAGGAAGGAGCTAGCAATGGGGATGGTGGGAAGGAGACAGAGTGGGAAGGCCCCTTACAAAAGTTAGGATTTAAAGTGAGTCTTGAAGGAAGCTAGGAGGTGATGTTAAAAAAGGAAAGAAATTTCAGGTATGGGAATAGTCAATGAAAAGGCATAGTCAGAAGATGGAGTTTCACCTGCAAGCAAGCAGGACAGTGCCTGCATCGTAGAGGACAGGACAGGGAATGAAGTATAAGAAGACTGGAAGGGACAAGATTGTGAAAGGCTTTAAAAGCTAAACAGAAATTTTACATTTGATCCTGGAGGCTACAGGAAACTCACTAGAGTTTACTGAGCAAGGAAGTAACCTAGTCAGACCTGCATTTTTAGAAAGATCACTTTGTCAGTTAACTGGAGCATAGATTTAGAGTGGGAAGAGACTTGAGGAAGAGAGACCAGAAAGCTATTGCAGTAGTCCAATTGCAATGTGATGAGAGCTTGCACCAGAGGTGCCAGCTGTGTGCATGCAGGGAAGGAAACATATGGGAGAGTGATCATGAAAGTAGAAATGATAAGATTTAAGCAAAAATGGGATATGTTGAGTGAGTATGGTGGGGATCCAAAAAGAGGTAAAAGACAGTCTGTGCCCTCAAGGAACTTGAAAGCTAATGGGGGAGACAATATGCTAACAAATATATGCAAAGCTTTATATATACAAAGCTGTTCTATTTACAGGATAAATAGGAAATAATTAACAGAGAAGTCACTGAAATTAAGAGTTGGAAAGGGTTTTCTGTGCAAGATGGAATTTTACTTGGAATTTAGGAGAAGCCAGGGAAATCACTACGTAGAATGGAGGAGGGAGAGCATTCTAGACAATGGGAATAGCTAGATTTCTCTGGAGCCTAGAACCTAGAACCAAGAGATGGAGTGTCTCGTTCTTGAACAACATGAGCCAGAGGGTATTACAGCCAGGCTCAGATATACCTAGGTCGAAAAATATCTTGTTCAGGAAAATGTCTTTTTCAGCAAAATGAGGAAACTGAGTTAAAAAGGTCTGACCTTTACCTTCACAAGATTATTCCCTCAACTTTGCTAGAGACAGATTTCCACCTATAGCAGTTCTCAGACTGCAGGAGTATATGGCATTTCCCATTAATGATGGACTTTCGTGCTGTAAATTTCTGTTTAGATTTCTTAGTATCCCATTTTTAATTTTTATTCTGAAAGTCCTTCTTTTTCTTTCTGCAGTCTCTAATAAAATGACCCCTTTTTGGCAATAAAAGTATACCCATTCCCTGAGGTCTCATGGCTAGGCTAAAATAAGAGCCAGATATATTTGGGCAGTGACCAAGATGGCCTGAGGTTTCTGTCTAGGTTCCCTCTTTTCTTTATCTCTTACTTCATATTGGACAATTTCTAGGGTAACGAGAGAGTCTCAAGCCTGTATTTCTGGGCTGAGTGTCAGGAGGTTTTTCTCCCTGAACGAGGAAGATTCAATTTCTCACAACAGTCGAAGAGGAATAAGGTGGAAGAGCACAAGAGGAGATTGGAGTCAGAAGTGGGCAGGGGCTATCAGACAGGGCTGCCCACAACCACACAGTTTATTTGTTTTGAAGATCGTTAATGGCCATTCCTCTTTTCTTTAATGTGCAATAATGTTCAAAAAGTGTTACATTTAGGTGAAAATAGTTTATCATCTGAATCTCTAGTAGTCTTAGACTGAAGGTTACTCAAACAGAAAAATGCATGCTATCTTCATTCCCAGCTGAACTGGGGAAAGCAAGTTTTAAAATCAAGATTTAAGCAGTTTTCTCAAGGTGAGGTCCCTGGGACCTGACCCTGTTATCACCTTGACCTTCTCAAGGAGGGTAGTCCAGGGGTCGGGAACCTATGGCCTGGAGGCCACCTGTGGCCTGCTAGGTCCTCAAGTGTCAAAGGGCCACAGGAAACCTCAAAGCCACAGGTTACCCAGCCCTACTAGCCACTAAAGCCTGGAAAGACATGAGATTACACTCAGCAGGAATGGTAAGATGAAGTGAGAGTTTGGTGATGGTAGAGGAGACTTGGGCATATTTGTAGAGAGTAGGGAAGCAACTGGTAGACGGGGGCGATTCTAGATGATGAGAGAGTGGTCTACTAGAGGAGACAGGGTGGAGTGGGGTCACTTGTGCAGAGAGAGGCGTTTGCCTTAGCAAAGCAAAGGGCCACCTTTTCATGCGAGACAGAAATAATGAAGGAGATGGTAACAGAAGACGCTTGAGTGATGAGATGAGGAGGAGGAGGAAAGACAGATTTTTTGATGAATGGTCTCAATTTTTTCAGTAAAATATGAGTCAAGGTTCTCAGCTGAGAGGGTTAGAGGGGGAGCCACCGTGGGAAGTTTGAGGAGGAGTGAAAAGATCTGGAAGGGCCATTTTAGAAAATAAATTAGGGAGATACAGAATATTGCCTAGCAGAGGTGAGGGCCCAGTTGAGATTATGTAACAAATTTGTAGTGGATGTGATCAGAATGACTGTGTGATTTTGCTCTATGAATTAGCTGACCATGTGTTTTGTCATATAGGAGGAAATGGCAGAACTGAAGGCCCAGTTATACTTACTGGAGAAAGAGAAGAAAGCTCTTGAACTGAAGCTGAGTACTCGAGAGGCCCAGGAACAAGCCTATTTGGTGCATATTGAACATCTCAAGTCTGAGGTGGAGGAACAGAAGGAACAAAAAATGAGGTCACTGAGTTCCACCAGCAGTGGAAGCAAAGAAAAATCTGGCAAGGTAAAGGAATGCAAAGTGTTGGTCCATAGCTTGAATGGCAAATAGGTCTGGGTAGACAGGTGGAAGGGTAGTGTAGTGGGGAAGGGAGGGATGGAAAAAATGTAATTCACATTTTACTACTATTACTAGGAAACAGAATGCATTCAGAGGTTTAGATTCAAAATGGGGGTCATAAAGTGCATTTTTGTCTCTCACTACACTTTGAAAACTTTACCTTTTATTCTGATTTTCTTATCATAAGAGTTTGATTTTAAAAAAATTATTTTTGTTGTTGTTTAGAAGCATTTCTTTTTTCTCCATCCCAACTCTACACCATCACTGTGGGGGGGAAAGGGTAATATTTAAGCAAAGCATAGTCCCCACATTTGCCAAGTACAAAATTTTTTATATATCCCATTTTTCGTCTTGGGTCTGTTAGCTCTCTTTCAGAAGGAAGGTAGAGTATGACTTTGGTGGCATGCCTCCAAATTGTTTTTCAGCAATCAATTGACAGCTATAAAATGGTGCATTAGTATGCCTGTTTTCCCAAAATGTGTCCAACATTTACATTTCCCTTTTTCAGTCATTTTAACCAGTCTGATGAGTATGAGGTGAAATCTCAATGTTGCTTTAATGAGAATTTCTCTAATTATTAGTGATTTGGAGAATTTGTTTTTAACATGGCTATTGATAGCTTTGATTCCTTCTTTTGAGAATTTCTTGCTCATCTGCTTTGACAAGTTACCTAATTGGGGAATGGCTGTCATTATATAATTGTGTAAGATCCTTATATGTTGTGGGACTGAGATCTTTATCAGAGAAACCTGCTGCAATTATTTTCCCCCCAGTTAGCTGTTTTCTTTCTAATATTAGCTGTATTGGGGTTTTTTTGTGAAACTTTTAAATTTTATGTCATCAGAATTGTTCATTGTATCTTGCTTGATCTTTTCTATCTCTTGTTTGATCATGAAATCTTCCAGATGTTTTCTTCCTCGATATTTTAAGTTATAACGTGGGCTTTTACATTTAAGTCATGTATCTCTTTGGAGCTTATCTTGATGTGTCATTAGTCTAAACTTAATTTGGAGACTTTTCCCAGCTTTTCCAGCAGTTTCTGTCAGATAAATCCTTATACCAATAACTATGATCTTTGAGATTATCGAACAGTAACAGCTTTGAGATCTAATAACTTCTAGACTACCTTCTTTTCCCCCTTATTTATCTTAATGAAGTAATCATTTGGTAGTTTGATTGGTATATCATTGAATTTGTACATTTAAATAACATTTTCATTTCTACTATACTGGCTCAGTGTGCATAAGCAACTGATATTTTTAAAATTATTAAAGTGTATCTTTATTCACAGAAAGAGTATTTTTAGTATTTTATGAGATGAGCAGGAGGAGGAAAGACAGATTTTTTGATGAATGGCCTCAATTTTTTCAGTAAAATATGAGTCAAGGTTCTCAGCTGAGAGGGTTAGAGGGGGAGCCACCGTGGGAAGTTTGAGGAGGAATGAAAAGATCTGGAAGGGCCATTTTAGAAAATCAATTAGGGAGATACAGAATATTGCCTATATTATATAATACTGTATTCATTTAGTTACTGTTTTCTCAGTAGGAAAATATGTAATTTTTTTTTTTTACATTCTATACTTACCTTAAATGGAAATTTTTTCCCATCTCTTTCTGCTGGGTTTATTGGAAATATATAGATAATGATTTATTTGGATTTATTTTTTATCCTACAACTTTACTGGAGTTATTATTTTGTTTAATTTTAATTGACTCTAGGCTTTTCTAAGTAAACTATCATTTACATAAAGTAATAATTTTTGTTTCCTGTTTGCCCATGCTTATTTCTCCAGTTCCCTACTTTTCTAGCACTAGATGAGATAATAGTGGAGATTATGGACTTCCTTGCTTTTTCCTTGCTCTTATAGGAAATGTCTCTAGTTTATGCCTATTATCAATAATGCTGGCTCTTGGTTTTGGCTTCTACTTAGCATATAAAAGAAGGATCCATTTTTTAGCGTTCTTAACATAAATGAATGTTGTATTCTGTCAAAAACTATTTTCCCTATTTATATGTAATCATGTGATTTTTAAATTGTCCTTCTTATTATTATGTTCTATTGTGTCTATAATTTTCCTAATATCAAGCCAAACCTGCATTACTGATATAAATGCAACTTGGTGATAGTGTATAAACTTTGTGATATGTTGAAGTAGCTTCATTGCTGATATTTTATTTAACATGTTTATGTTAGTGGCCAGGGGAGATTGGTCAATATATTTTTTTATCTTTTTACTTTCCTTGGTTTAGGTAACAAAATGACATTTTTTATCATAGAAGGAAATTTGTAGGATTCCTTTTGTTTTTATTTTTGTAAATATTTTGTATAACACAGAGGGTCCCAAATATCTAAAAAGCTTAAAATTACTCTAGGAATTTTAGGATACCATGTATAGGATTTAATAATTCTTTGAACATTTCATAGAATTTGATTATAAATTCAGCTGTTCCTAGGGTTGTTTTCTTTGGGAGTTCATTTATGACTTATTTGGTTTCTTTTCTGGGATTGGGTTATCTAAATGCTTCGTTTCTTATTTTGTTCATGTGAGCATTTTATATTTTTATAAATATAAATCCATTTCTCTCCAACAGTTTTGGTATGTAGTTAAGTAAAACAGTTTATTAATTTCCCTTATTTAATTTTTAATTGCTATGAATTTTGATTTTTAATGTTTGATACTGTTTATTTAGTTTTCCTCTTTCTTTTAATCAAATTTAGCTAATAATGTTTTCTTTGTTTTGTTGCTTCTTTTCTTCCCCCCCCAAAAGAAACAGATCTTAGTTTTATTTATCAATTCAGTGGGTTTTTGCTTTTAATTCCATCTTTCTGTCTTTTCAAGATTTCTATTTTTAAATTATTCATTTTCTGGATTGAAAAAAAATATGTCCCATTCTTTTTCTCTTTTTCTGGTGAGATTTTTGAGAGAGATAGTTTTCCCCTAGGATTTCTTCACTGACTTCATTCATTTTGAAAAATATGTGTTTTCTCAGTGTTGTCTTTCTCTTTGTTTCTGTGATTTGTTCTTTGGCCCACCAGTTATTTAGGATTAATTTATTTAGTTTCCATATTAATTTTTAATCCTGTCTCCAGTGGATACATTTTGTTATATTGTGGACAATAAACATATTTTTTCCTTTTTTGAAGTTTTATGCCCTAATACATTGTCACTTTGAAAAACTTAAACAAGAAGATGCTTTAATTGAAGGAGAATTTTCTAGGATCCTGTTTTCATTGTGATTTATTCCTGCTGAAAGACAAAGAAGTAGGAAACAATAACAAAGGCAATTAATGTAACAAAAAAAAAGTAACCAGAAAGTTGTAAAATTGTGCTTAGTTTTTAGTGATAAAAATTATTGATATTATACAATCAAATAAGCTGTACCAGAATTTTATGGGAGGAATTTTTGGTAGTAGTGTGAGAGCAAAATAACTTAGTGAAATATAAAGATAAAAGTGGAGTGAGCATGTCATTAATGAAGAAAAGTGCAATTTTCATTTTGCTTTTCTCCTCCTTGGCTCTTTTTGAGGTTCATCAAAACTTACTATCTTCCATTAAATTTTAAAATAATACTAATTATGCCTATGCCAATATAACAGCTGATGACTCTGATGATTCTGGAGGAGGCAGCCCTGCCTCACTTAAACAATTCATTCACTTGCAAGTTAAGACTTCGCCCTTATGATGTCATCATTGGTCCTCTGAGAATGAAGGACAAACAACAAGCAGTATGTGCATCTCCCTCCTCCAGAATTTCTGATTATATTCTATTTATACTCTAAACAGACGTAAGGTCTCCCAGTTGAGTGGGGGCTCACCTTAGATCAAGGAGCATGTTTCCAGAGGACTTGGACAATCTCATCTATCATCCTTGTCCTTCTGAGACTGACTGACTGACTGACTGACTGACCTGCAGAGGCTGAACCCTAAATAAGGAAATGGAAAAAGAAAAGCCTGGATTCCAATTTAATACTTGCTTATTAACATAATACAAAAAATAATTTCTCTCACTTCTTTTACATTATTTCTGCTGATAAAATCTTACCAGTTTCTAATCCTAAACCATTTGACAATACTGAGGATTTTGGTGGCAAAAACTTTTTTTTTCCTCTGAGTCTTCAACAGATATAGCTAAAACACCTGCAGAAACACTAGCCACACTGCATCTCCAAAGGGTCAGTTCCTCAGATGACGATTGCCTGGCTTGGGCCAGAACCATTGCTATTCCCAAGGCTCTTTGGTTCAGGGTGCTGGGCTGTCTCCATTGGAGACTGAGAGTAATACTGGTCAAGGTGCTGGTGTTTTGACTTGTCCAGCATATACTTACTCTTGTCTGCTTCAGGTTGCCTTGCTGCTTCTGCTAGACTGGCTTGCCTGTTCTGTGAGTGACAGTTGGTTGCAGTAGGTGGAAATGACTGACCCCCTTTCTACAGGTGGTGTTCTGAGAGGTGCAGATGTTCTTAAGATGCAGATAGCCTTCTACTTGACACTGTTGCATTTTTTATTATTTCGTTTGTGTTTGCTCTGCTTCAGAGCAGTTTCAAGTTTCTAAGACAGTCCCCAAGTTATATTGAACAATCCATTTCACTGTTTTCAGGAGTGTATGGATGGAGCCTCATCTGTGGTATCACTAGCTGAGCTGAGGACGACATTCAGCGAGAATGATTTGGCAGCAGAAGTTACCAATGCACTGCGACGGTAGGTAGCCCTCATCAGCACACCAGAACAATGACTAATTCTACTAGAATCAAATTTCATTTTGGGTTTTACCAACTAATCAGCCAGCTCTTTCTGGGTCGTTGGGGCTTTCCTCATGAAAAGGGTGGTACAGTTGGCACCTACCTGACCATTTTGCCATCAACTTTCCTACTTTGAAAAAGTGTGTCTTTATGGAGAAGTTGAGAATAATGTTGAAAAAACATGAAGCACTTTGATGCTGGGTCTTTCAAAAAGAAAAAAAAATGTGTCTGTCTTCTACTAAAGAATCTGAGCAGTGATTTTTGCTCTGATGGAGATTTCTCCTGCTTTTTGTTCCTGCCCCCATTTATTTTTTCCTTTTACTCCAAGTTATTCTAGATGGGGAGTTTTTGTTTTTGCTGCCAGTTTTTCTGAATATGTAGTTAACAATTATAATTACTTTTCTGAGAGAGGAAAAAGCTAGTCATGTATCCAATTGATTTCCCTGTAAGGAATAATTGCTACATGCTGGAGAAATGGGATCAGAATCCAGCAACTGGTTCCAAGTGAGCCATTTGGCTTCTGTCTTGTAAGCCCCTGACTTTTCAAATCTCCCAGATACCACAGGCCTTTTCTGGCAGAGATGAAATAGGAATGGATGCAGGATCTGCATACCATAAACATAATAGGAACCATTTTTTCTTTCTGTTATTGTGTATTTTAGTGGACCATCTTAAATCAGTTAGCATGAATTTCTCGTTAAAGAGCCAGGAAATCTGGAACCAAAAAAGATCCAGCAGAACAAGAGAAAGAAACTTTTGTAATTATACTGTAACTGAAATAGATATCCTTAGAATAAATACAGCTGAAAAACGTGAGAACTGGTTTTGTTTTGTTTTTAATTTTGTCCATTTATTTGTTTTCATAAGCTGGAAAGGTTTAAGAAAACTATATCAAATCACAGCAGAGATAATCCGTCATTGCTTTATATTTGCCTGGCAGATAATTTTAAAAATAGAAGCTTAAACCATCCACAGAAACAAAGATTCAAATGAACAAGTAAATTAAAAAGAATGATTATACCTTAAAGCCATAAACTCCAGACCATTTACCATTTAAAATATTTTACAGATAGATCTTCTTTTGATACAACAGAAACTTTCCCACAAACACCCAAACAAATCCCCTAAAAGTACATGCACTTAGTAAAAAAGCCTGATTGCTAACAACAACCCTCATCTTCCACCTTTGTGGCTTCAGTTGTGAATGGAAAGGAAAGATTCTTCCTTCAACTTTGATAACACGGCATGAACATTGAATACTGTTTTTGACTGAAGTCTTGTTTCTCCTCAGTATTCTCTTTTAAACCATGTTCTAGACAGTTTTGAGTTTAAGTGTATATTAATTGTAACAAAATGATAATAGGAACATCTTTGTACCCTTCTGGTCTTTTTTTGTATGTATTTTTAAACTTTTTTGCTCTCATTAATTTTTTACATTGTTGTTATCAGTGATATCATTGTTTCAGTTCTTCATACTGCATCTTCATATAAGTTTATATACTTCTTTCTGTCCTTCATATTTGTCATGGCTTGGAATGTAATAATAGTCCCTTATATAATACGTGGTATAATTTTTCAGTCTCTCTCTCATCAACGAATAACTATTACTTATAAAAATACTGTTCATGGGGAACACTAATAGGCAGGTAGGTTGCAAAGTGGAGAGAGGGCCAGATCTGAAGTGAGGAAGATCTGAGTTCAAAACCAGCTTCACATATTCACTAGCTGTAATGAACCTGGGAAAGTCACTTAACCTGTGTGCCTCTATTTCCTCATCTATAAAACATCTATCTCCCAAGGCTCTTTGAGGTTAAAATGGGGGTAATATTCATAAAGCATTTTGAAAACCTTAAGGTATCGTATAAATGCTAGCTAGTACTCTTGTTTCTAGTTTAGAAGCAGTGTTGCTTAATGGATAGAGAGCCAGAAAAACATGGGCAAATTAACCAAGTCTGTAGTTTGAAGAACAGTTCCTGATCTGCATTGGTAGAAGAGGTTTGTTCTCCAGAAGTTTCCTAGACCAATGAAAACACAGGTCCAAATCTCTCCATCTCATCACCTTTAAACAAGAAAAGAAAAAATTGCTGGGAGAAGTTTTTGATCCCTATGGATCAGAATTAGGACATTTTATAATCCAGAAGGAAAGATACTTGGTAAGGACAAAAATCATGAAATAAATTCGGTTTTTTTTTTTTAATTTACCAGAGAGGTCAGGTAATACTGTGTTGAGGAAGAAGCACTAAATTTGAAGTCAGACAATCAGGGTTTGCTACCCTATTTCATTGGGCCTCAGCTTCTTTATGTATAAAATGAAGATTTAAATTAAGTAATTTCTAAAATCCCTATTTACTCTTGGGCCTCTAATTTATCCTACACTGAGCTTCAGTTAGGGACTGAGGCTAATCAGATTGTTCTGGTTTTGGGTAAGACTCATCTATAAGATTAACAGTACATTCTTGTCTTCCTGAAGCTTCAGTGTCAGTCAAAGCTACATTGTTTGGGCCTTCTTCCTGTAGTAGTCTGGTTTTGTTTGTTTGTTTTTTTTAACAGTTTTCTTTACTAACTTTTCTGATACTGCCTGGAATGGTACTTGATTAGATTAAAACCAAAATTTCTGAGATTACACGGATAAAGCAAAACTGCCATCTGTTCTCATTCTTTTTCTAGAGTTACTATTAAGGTCTGTCTGGATTATCAGATTTCTAGACATGCATGCTGAGGCTTTTGTTGTTTGTTTAGAGTATTTGGATTCAGCAAGGTGGGTTTTTTTTCGGTTTTTGATTTTTTGAGGTTTCTTTTTTTGTTTGTTCCAAACTCTGAGTTCTTATCCTAATGTCTATGCTGCCTCTGTTCTTTGACCCAAATAAAATTCTGCAGTTTTTTGACACACTACAACATGAACACAAAAGTCACAAAAGAGAATTTTAAAAAAAAAATCATTCCTATTGGATAGAATATGTCCTTATACTTACATAGTACATTCCTAGGATCTCAAAACAATAAATAAATTTTAATTGATCTTTTCTACATTTCTGAGGCATAGGTAGGAATAGCCTATCTCTGTTATATGAATGGAGAAACTACCCTTGAAAAGCTAAGTTGCTTCCCCAAGGACAGACAGGTAATCTGGGGTCTTGTGCCTCTAGAGTCTGTTTTGACCTTGTTAGGTATTGCCCCCTCAGTTTACTGACATCCTTTGGTGAATATGAGCCTAAACTCATATGAATTCAAGTGAATAATGTACCTACCAGGGCCAGCATCTGTTTTACATTTGGGAATTTGCACACTCCGGGAAAGTAACTTTATATCTGTCAACCAAGTGTTAAGTGTAAACAGACTGGTTTATGGATGCAAGTGTGCCAGTGAAAATGTTCCTAGATCAGCCCCCATATCTGAAAATACATACTCCTCTTTAAAGGGTAAACCCATGAAGTAGTAATCAAAGTGCCACCACCAGACTGATTATCAGTGGATTGGCTTAGGTGTCCAATATAGCATTTCTTTGCCTGCTGTGCTATTGAGACAGGATCAAGACAAGAAAAAGACCCTTCTGCGTGGTCACAAGGCTGACATGGTACCCTCACAGATGACTTCACCTCTACCCTTTGTTACCTGATCCTAATATGAAAGCTTGTAGAATTCAGAGCTCAACTTGTTGACAGATTGTGCTTAAGCTTACTAACTCATTTGTGTGCAAAAGTATTTACTTTTTTATACTCTGCTACCAGAAGTTTCCTCCTGTTCATTTAGGAAACTGCAGTCGGCCACACATTTATGGAATTATATATATGCTAGATATCTTGGGTCCTAATGTCCCACGCCTTTTTATTCTGTTATTACATTCCACGCTACCAGATGGGCAAAGATTAATTTTCTTTTCTTTTTTGATTAATAACTGGCATCTATGCTCCTTCTCTGCTCTGGAAGAATTGGAAGCTATACCAATGAAAAATCATTGTTTTCTGTCCTCCATACCTGCAGTGGTCTCCCTCCTCACCCAGTTTTTCCTTGCTTTCCCTGGTCTCTCTGAAGTCTCAGCTTGAATCCTACTTTCTGAAGGAGGCTTTCCTACATCAATCCACTCCTACTGCTTATGCCTTCCCTCATGGATTACCTCCCTTTTCATAGAGAGACAGAATAGACCGACAGACAAACGGACATATTTGTGTATATCTTGTACGTATTTACCTAAGAAAGGACTGGTACAAATACAGACTTGCCCCTTAGCCTCCATAAAGTTCAGATTCCTATACTTTTTGCTATTGCAAAGTTGACAAATCTATTCTAGAGTGATCTTTTATGTTTTGTGATACTCTACCATAACAACCTCTTCTGCTTGGATCATCTCTAATCCTAAACCCTACTCCCTTACTTTTATTTTAATATGTTTTTCAAATTTTGACAATCATAGTAATTCCACTCCCTCCACTCTGATCCTTCCCTTTAACAAAGGAAAACAAACAAAACCATTCAATACAGAAACCTTGCTCAGGGAGATATTTGATACTCTGCCCTTATAGACCCGCATATCTCTGTTGTGAAGAGAAAGGTCTATTTTATCATGTCTTTTCCAGAAACATCATTGCTTTTTTCCATTATTCAAGAGTTTATCTTTCTTTGACTTATCTTTTCATTTCTATTTTACATGTCTAAAGTATTTTTTGGTTCTGCTTATTTGAACTAAATTCCTACAGTTCCTATAGTTTACTTCCCATTTCTTTGAATTCCTTTCTTTTCATACAGTATTATTTTATTATATTTCATATTTCATAATTGTTCATCTTTTCCCCTTTGCTTTTAGTTCTTTGCTCCAACAAAGTATGGCTATTTTGGCATATGTTAGACCTTTGCTGCTTTCTTAGACTTACTTGTCTAGTAGTGGGATTGCTGTGGTTTGAATGAGGGTCTTCTTATTCCAAATCCAGTGCTTTTTCTTCTTCACTACACTTTTTACACCAGCCTTTCTTGATAACCTTAGCCAGAAATGAATTTTCTGTTCCCTGAAGTACTTAGTATCTTCCACTGTAGAAAATTTTGTAGATCTTCTTTGTTAGATGGAGAGAGAAATCTCACCAGGGCAAGGATTGTTGTATTCACTTTTACAGCCACTTAGCACCTAGCACAATGTCTTGTATATTTTAGATGCTCAATAAATGTCTTTTAAATGCGTGGGTGAGTGAATGAATCAAAACTTTTTAGGACTAGGGTGTTCTGCTCTTTGTTATCCTCTCTGATACAGATGTATGTATTCTCAGCCATACCTTGCCATGCCTATCTAGGTTAACCAGTTATAACTTAGCTTCTGCTACCATTAGCCAACAATCTCAAGAGTCTTCAACTAGATTATTATCATATCTTCTCTGAGATAACAATTGAATTAAGATATCTAAGATTGTCTTCTCTCTTATCCCAGGCTTTTCTCTCTTATGAGATTTTGAGAAAATTCAAAGTATTTAGTCATTGTAAACCCATTATAAACCCAAATTAAGTAATGACCCATGTATGCAGGAGTCTAGTAGGTGCTGGATAAAGAAAGCTAAGCAAGCTAAAGTCATCTTTTAGAATGATGTATAGTGTCCCCAACAGGGGTTATACTGAGTTATTCCCTATAGGTTTGTTTAAGACCAATGGACAGCTAACAGATTCTTCTGTACCATGCCCACAGAGAAATTGCTTGTTCTCACTTTGTTATGTATTAGCCCCATATTATAGCCAGAAGACATATCTGGCACAGCGAGGAACCCAAGGTTCTAGGAAGTACCCTGTGACAAGACACAGTCTGCCACCAAAAAAATATAAATCCTAGCATGATAGTAAAACAGTCGCCAAATTATTGTGCTGTTATCCACAATTTTTTTTGTAATACAGAAAAATGACACCTAGGTATAACCAGGAGATTTAAGTTCAAATCCTGGCTCTGACTCTTTAACACTGCTAGTCATTTCTCCAAGCCTCAGTCAGTTTCTGTATCTCTAAAATAGGGATAATAATACTTCATAGAATTGTAATAAAGAAATTGCTTTGTAAACTTTGAGGCATTGGGACATAGACAAATGGGTGCTATACTTAGCAGGAAATTGGAATTCAAATCCCAGCTTAGAATTTGCTGTGTGTATGATCATGAGCATGTTGTTTGTAACAGAATCAGAAAATGTTAGAGTTAGAAGAAAACTCAGTAACCATCTATCTATTACAACTCATATCAAACAAGACAGAGGATTCTTTTTAGGTATGGTTTGCAATTGATGGCAGCCTCTTCTACTTCTGCATACCTCTAATATTTAAAATGTTTGTTTTTTTTTTTTCCTGATATAAAGCTTAAATTTGTCTCTTTGCAACCCTCACTCATTGTTCTTTGTTTGCATGGCCAGATTAAGTCCAAACTTTCTTCACATAGACAGCACCATGTTACAACCCTCTTCAGTTATTTTTTCTAAGCTAAACATGTAGTCTTCATATGGCATGGAATCAAGACCTTCACAATTCTGAGTCCTCCTTTGGATGTTTTCCAGCTTATCAACAATTTCCCTTAATTTGCATCTAGACCTGAATACAGTATTCTAAATGTACTCCAAGACATCTTGGGAATTACAATATGACTGTCACTCTTAATGGAGCCCCAGACACCCTTTTTTTGCCTTGGCCCACCCAACTGCTGACTCACTTTGAGATTTCAGTCCACTAAAATCCCCAGATCCAGGGTGGCTAGGTGGCATAGCGAATAGATCACCAGCCCTGGAATCAGGAGGACCTGAGTTCAAATGTGGCCTCAGACACTTAACACTGAATAACCCCAATTGCCCTGCCCTCCTTCCTCCAAAAAGCAAAAATAAATAAATAAAAATCCTAAATCTTTTCCAAACTACTAATTAAGCTTCTCACCCTCTCCCCTTAACTTCTATTTATAATGTTAACTTTTTGAACCCAGTAATAAGAGTATAGGTTTTCTCTATTGAATTTAATCTCATTAGATTTAGCTTAAAGTCTATCAAGAGTGTTTTGGATCCTGTCATCCTTTGTGTTAGCTATTCCTCCCAGCTTTGTGTCATACGTGAATTTGATAAGCACGGCATCTATGCCCTTGTTTAGGGGTCAGCACAGTACAGAAAATATAGCCCTTCCTTTGGAGCAGGAAGACCTGGGTTCGTACCTTTGCTCCGGTGTTTGCAGCATTTGTAACCTTAGGCAAATTATCTAACATTGAAGGGCCTCAGTATACTCATCTGTAAAATTAACGGGTTTGAGTTGATAGTGACTGAGACCCCTTCTAGCTTTTCATCAATAACCCTGTCATCTGTACTGTGTTTCAGTAGCTGGCTGTTCACATTCCTTGGTGTCTCCCTCAGTCCCATGGATATACACAGTAGACCCTGATGGAGTTGCTTGCCATGAGATGGGATCTTGTCAAATCTGGGAAGCCATTAGGAGATTCCTAATGTATGTGTAAGGATTTTTACAAGTAGTTTTATACTATTTGCCCCCAAGCCAAGGCCCATCACCTCATCACTTGAAATTATCAGGGCCCACTTGTAAAGTTGAGATCATTCTGATGAGCTTCCCAGAAGACCTAGAGTGAATTTAGTTCCAAGAGCAGAGGGTTACATAACTGATTCACCTTGGAAATGTCCTTTAACATGCTAGTATGTAAAGTAGATAGGTGGTAACACCTATCTCCAAGGGTTATCGCGAGGATAATAAGAGATAATATTTGTAAAGCACTTTGTAAACTTTATAGCTCTTTATTATTATTATTATTTAGCACTGTCATCATCATCATCATCATCCGCCCTGTGCCTAGTACCTCTGATCTTGGTGAAGTTTTGCTGGATTTTTATAATAACTTCATAGACATTCACTCTCTCTGTGATGATCCATTCTGGAATTTTTCCAGGAACTGAAGTCAAACTTACTAGTTCCTGATTTTCATACTATGTTCTCTTTATTTTTGTAACATGGTTCTGTATAATCTCATTCTCTCAGAGTCAGGCCTGTTACAGGATCCTCCAGCACTCTGAAAGCGTTAAAGAGATCTCTTTCCTGTCAAAAGCTCAAGCCTCCAGCAGCTGTGTTCCCTCTATTTTAGAGGGTCAGGGGTTAACACCCCAATTTAAGCACTTAACATTGGATTAGTTCATGGAAAGAGATACTTACTTCAAAGACGTTGTTTGTCCTTATGTGCTCAAAATAATATCACTGTCATTTTTAGTTTTATTCAACTCTTTGTGACCCCATTTGGGGTTTTCTTGGCAAAGATACTAGAGTGATTTATCATTTTATCCTCCAGTTTATTTTACAGATGAAGAACTGAGGTAAACTGGGGTAAGTGACTTGCCTAGGGTCACACAGCTAGTGTCTGAGACTGGATTTGAATTCAGGAAGTTGAGTCTTCCTGACTCCAGGCCTTGCATGCTATCCACTGCACCACTTAGCTGCCCCTATGGGGGTTTGAGGAAGAATGAAAAATTTTGAAAGATCCACTGTGAAAGGATTGCCTTGCAGCCGTGAGGGCCCAGTTAGAGTTGTGTAACATAAACTTGTAGGGGACACAGTCAGAAAAGTTTATTGATTTTCTCCAGCTTTGTTTAGGAGCACATGGCAAGTAATTTAACCTCTTTGAGCCTTGGTTTCCTTTTCTATAAAAATGAGATTAATCCCTCTGATATTAAATTTAATTCACAAAGTTGTTGTAAGTAGCATATAAAATGTTGTATGGAAGGTAAACCTATTTTTGCCATCTCTTCTCCCTTTCGCATGGCATCCACAGTTGTTCCATGTTCCTCTCTTTTGGAGATTGGTACCACATCTGTTATTTCCCATAAACTAGGTTTAGTGAGAGCTGACAGTGGAGATTAGTTGGTCTTCCCTTTTAAGTAATTACTGGGTAAAAATAGATTCAGTCTCTAGAAGATGAACTGTATTCCTGTTCCAGACCATACTGCCCTTCCTGTGATTCTCAAAACACTGTTGGGTCTTCTTTTCATTATACGGTCAGCTGGGCCAGTAACCAGGAGAACCCATGTGTATTCTAACACACTATTCTGTGGTTTCATGGGAAATGCCCAACAGATATGCCTTGTTTAGCCTAGGCCAAAGCTACTATTATTCCTGTTCATTTGTGATTCGTACTTGTCTAAAATAGAAATAGGTAATAAAGCATGAAAATGTTCTAGAGAGAAGGAGACATCATTATTACATGCCCTCCTAGGTGATTTGTGTCGCCCCCTTATCCCTTGCTTCTGATGCTTGTGTAGTAATCACATCCACCATCGTCAGGCCCTTCAATGCCTCTTCTTCTGACACAGGGAGAAGAAACTGAAGGCCCGAGTACAGGAGCTGGTGAGTGCCTTGGAAAGACTGACCAAGAGCAGTGAAATTCGACACCAGCAGTCCGCTGAATTCGTTAATGATCTGAAAAGAGCTAACAGGTAAAAACTCACAAACTCTGAAACTTTCAGTTAAACTCAGTTTGATCTTGCAGGCTGCCAGATAGACTCCTTTCTGTATTTTCACTTTGGTCAATAGAGAAAGAGTTATATGAAATTGTGTAAGACACTGTCCCACCCCAGATGGCTGGTTTAGTAGGACCTGCCCCAAGATCTAGGCCCTCCATTCAAACGGGCTGTTCCTGAAAAGGGGTTTTCTGGCCTTTATCCTTTCAGGGCTTAGCTGATAAGCAAATGTTCCAAAGGCGAAAAGGAAGATGAGGTTGGCCCCAGAATGCTTATTCCATGTTTTGCAGCCTTTAGTATCTAAGTGGTCCACATTCAGGAACTGCTTTGAGTTTTACAGTCAAAAGAGTATAACTTGAAAAAAAAAATTTTAAAAAAGAGAATAACTTGGGTACAAGTCCTAGGAGGCAGGGGATGGTAAAAATAAAACCAAACATGGGAATCAAAGGGGCTGAGTTTCAGTCCCAGCCCTGCTACTTATTAACTTCTGTGACTTCGGGCCAAGTCACTTCACCTCTATGGCCTGTTGACTCATCTATAAAATGACTAAATGGTCCTTTCTGTCACTAGATCCATACTACGGATATTAGATCCTATCTCCTCTCAAACCATGAGTGAGGCTGTTTTGTTGTTAAGTGAATCAACTGTATTTTTTCTGGAAACAATCTTTTCTGTTTGTTTCAATCTGTCTCTTGTTGGGATAGCCTACTATGAATCATTAAGGGGGGGGGGGAAGCTGGTTCTACCCCTCCCATGCCCCTTATCCCCCAACTAACTTTTGCCATCTTTTCTGTTTTCCCTCTGTTTAGATCATGATTTCTAGTATTACTTCCAGCAATGCTGGAGGTAACTTAAATGATGGAATGATGGAGAATAGGATTTTAATTATAAAAATCCACATGCCATATTTCTGAGTATCATTAGTTAAAGGAAGACCAAACTTGTCTTGTTCATGGGAGCATCAAGAGAGAGATGAACTGTCTCTCTGGATAGATAATATAGATACTCATATGTTTGCATATACTTTTAATTGGTCATTTTTAATCATTTTTTAAATATTGATTTGATATGGGTCTTTTAGGGCAGTTCAGTTAGATTCTCTTTGACCTGTCCTACAGATGGACAGCAGGATTAGTGGAGAGAAGCTGATGTCAGAGCCAGGAAGGCCATTGTTCAAATCCTGCCTCTGATACACATTACCTGGGTGACTCTGAAAAAGTCCTTTAACCTCTCAGTCCTCTAGGTAGCTAAAACTTTAAGTTGAAGAAATGGTCACTACCTGTATTGGTAATGGGAATTTCCTATAGCAAAGAAATCATAAGTCCAGTCCCCTTCCTAATTTGTCCCTCAGCCTATCTGGCCTGCCTTCTTTCAGGTCTGTTGCCCTAGGCTAATAATTCACTTTAAACTTACCTCACCCAATGCCAGTTTTAGCTAGGTTGTCTTCATACCAACTGCTTTCCATTCCTCCATAGTAATCTGGTGGCTGCATACGAGAAAGCAAAGAAGAAGCACCAAAATAAATTGAAAAAGCTGGAGTCTCAAATGATGGCCATGGTGGAGAGACATGAAACCCAAGTGAGGATGCTCAAGCAGAGAATAGCTCTGCTGGAGGAGGAAAACTCAAGGCCCCACACCAATGAGACATCACTTTAAAAGGCTTTCAGGGACCAAAATTCTACCCACAGAAGCTAATCTGGAAAAGAAGGACCAGGAGAGTTAAAGAGTACCTGCCAGGATCTACCATAGGAAGACTGGAAGGTAGGGGCAGTATCTGTCAAGCTGACCTCCACGCAAGGGCATGGTCTTGTCACATCTTCTTGGAGTGCTTCCCAAGAGACAAGGGTGGTTCACCACATATGTACTGTGCTTAAAGGGAATGCATCTCACACCAACGTCCAGAGGAGAAACTATGAATGACAAATAAGTTTCTTATATTCAGGGTACCCTGGCCTGTCATACTTCACAGGTAATTGACCCCCAACATATTTGTTTTCAGCCCTTTCCCTCTTACCATCTCCCGCATCCCCACTGCCTGCTCTCCATCAAAAAACAACAAAACACCTTTTGTGGTCTTGGGAGGTACTGAGTTATTTGATTTTCAATAATTTCAGTGTCTTCCTTTTTTACCCAGGCAATGGGCCCATTTTTCTCCCCGCGCAATCCCAGTTCCCTTTGCTTTCCACCTAATGTGAGGATAAGTCCTGACATAGATATGGGGCACTTCTGGTCTCAGGTGTTCAGGAGACGTTTATTGAGATGAAGGCTGCAGTTCTCTGGTTGTCCTTCACATTTGAAGTTTATTTTACAACTGCAGAGGGTGTCACCCAAGTGGCCTTTTTATATCTCTAAAGTTGAAGCAGAGCTGTCATCATATCTCATGTCAATCAGGATATGTGTACTTTATAAACGATAAGCCCAGGTCCTTTAATGGAACAATATAATCTGGAAATAAAAGAAACTTTACATCTGTACTGCTAGCCCCTGGCATTGAGAAGAGAAGCCTGTGTGAAACCTCTCTTTGTGAATCTGGGATTTGAGCTCCCACCTTATCCCAACTCTCTACCAAAAAAAATGTAATGAGTAAGTTACTCTTGGACACTACAGCATAAGCAAAATGTTGCATTTTTGTGGATTCCTCAAAAAAGACAATTCTGTACTTTTCCTATAGAACTCCAGGATATGACATTAATCCAAGACATTAACTATATACACCTATAGCTCTGGGTATATGCTGGACTAAATACATTTTGGCAAAGTTGTGCTAAAGGAGGCAGTTTTTGCTATAGCAAGTGGAATCCCCAAATCCAAGGCACTTTTCTCCATATTTTCCCATTATCCTTGTGAGCAAGAATATGGCTTGTGGCTTCTTCAGTCTGTGAAAGTGAAAATTAGCACACAGTGACTAGAATAGGTAGGAAGGCCCCAGGAAGAGTTTATGGATCTAAAAGGGATGCAGTTGCCCACATACTTCTTAGGAAGTTTTCTCTCAGGTTAAATTTGGAATTATTTTGTTTCGGTTTCTCCTATTGAAAGTTTTCTACTCCCATCTTGCATACAGTAAATGTTTAACAAATGTTTTGAATTCTTAACCTTTCTACCATCTTAATCTCAATTCTTTTGATTAGCCCTCCTTCGCTGACATTTTCAAGTTTAATTTGTGCCTGTGATATAGCGATTTTTCAAAGGCCCAGTCTCAAATTAGCCAGCAGCTAATCTTGTAATTCCATCTTCAGATTCCATCCAAAGCTATCTATGAAGTTTTTTGTACTATCATAGCTCGGTGTAAACTGAAGTGCATGTAAATAGTGAGTGACTAGGTAGCAGAAGCTGAAATTGGTCTGTAGTTCACCCAAGTTATGAAAAAGTACAGGATTTATACTGAATGAAAAAGACCGTTAAGGTTCCTAGCTGTAGAGGAAGAATTCAATTGAACAAATATTTATTAAGCACCTTTACATACAATACATTATACTAACTGCTAGGGACCAAACAAAAGGAAAGCAAGATAGTTTATGCCCTCAGGGAGCTTCCAGGAAATAGGAAATACATAGAAATAAGAAATGTATTTGTTTTATTTAAAGGGAAACCATGCCTATGAGCTATATTCTAAGATCAAAAACAGGGAGGGACCAGCTCTTGGTTTCTCTACAAAAATATTTAGAACTGGAAGATTCAGTCTCACAAGACTACCAGAGATAGAAAGCACCTCAGAGATTTAGTCCAAGTGTCCTGTTTTTGTGGGGAAATGCAAGTAAAATGGCTTGCCTAACCAGCAAAGCCAGGCCTTAAACCCATGTTTCTTGCTTTTTACTACTACATTATAAAGTTTTGAAGTTATTGACCACATTGAGCCATTTGTTCCCAAAAAACCTAGTTGATGAGACTCAATCCATAATGCAGATCATCAATAACAGTCCTTCCTATTCTCATTAATAATAGCTAGCATTCATATAGTGCTTTAAAGTTTTACAAAGTGCTTTACTAATATTTTATCCCCACAACAGCCATGCTGATGGAAACTGAGGCAAACAGAAATTGTATGACTTACCCAGATCAAATAGCTAGAAAATGTCTGAGGCTAGATTTGAACTCAGGTTTTCCTGGCTGCTGTTAGGCCCATCATTTTGCCACCTAACTGCCTCTTTTGTAAATATACACTAAAGACAAACCATTTTACATATTGGGTGAGAAACTTCTTCCAGGGAAAAATGGAATTAGTGTTGCTTTCACAGTTGTCTAAGGAAATAGAGCACAAAAGGGATAATTTTTCTTTCCCTTTACTTTCCAGATACTTGAGTAATTCCCAGCCAAAGCTAGAACTTTAACAGTTCATATATGTATGTATGTATGTATGTATGTATGTGTGTGTGTGTGTGTGTGTGTGTGTGTGTGTGTGTACACCCACTTTTTAAATTTGGGGGAATGGTCCAGACTTGTGCTTTCCCTTGTGTGAAAAGTTGCTGGCAACTTCTCTATCTGCCATCTTATAATAAGTCAGTTTGCCCATGTTCATACATAGCTAGTATGTGTCAGAGGTAGGAATGGGAACCCATCTCTTCCTGACTCAAGGCCTGTCCTTGCCATACTGCCTCTTTCATGGTTAGATTTACTCAAACACTGATTCCAAATATTCATGAAAATTGGTGCTAAAGTCTTTTGTACAATAAACTGGGTCTACTTTAATTTTTTTTAATTAAGTATAACATGTTATACTTAAGTATAACACATTAACTGATTATCTCTGGTTTGGGTAGGGTATAAGCAATAATAGAGACAAAAAGACTATGGTACCTTCCAGTTCTAGGATGACAGTTATTTGACCAAGAGACCTTTATTTCTGTTTTTCTAGGTTCCAAACTATTATGTCAGATTAAGCATCATGTTATTCTTATAGTTCTAATTCACTGTTATCAAGGTGTGTAAAACTTTCGAGTCTCTCCCCACCCTCCAAAGATACAATAAAACAAAAGCCATGGTTTTTTTCCTCCCTGATTTCATTCCCCTTATGTTTAAAGTAAGCTGCCCCTGCCTCCTCTTTTACTATGTTAACCAGGGTGAGGTGGGGAAGCATATTTCTTATTTTTTTTAGGCCTTTGATGTAACAAATGTTTCCATGGGCTAGAGACGTTGAATATATTCAGGTATCTTTTTTATTCTTTTCTAGTGATGGGTAAAGAGGGGGAGAGGAGTGTGGAGGGAGACACAAGTCTAAGGGATTTCACTCTATCACTGCAGATCAACCCCAGTTTTAGAAGCCTGGGACCCCAGAAGTCAAAAAGTACATCAAAAAAAGATTCTTCCTTTGACCCTGAAGTCAATAATCCTAAACATTTAGTTGTTTTTTTCCATAGACTAACCTTTTATAGAGACAAGAATGGTTAAGAGAAGAGGTGCCTAATTTTATTTGTCCTGTTTAAAAAAAAACACACACACAACTAGGAAGACTAGATCAACACAAGTCTTTGGTTCTATACCCTTGGATTGGTTTTGACGTACAGTTAAGACTTTGAGTATACTAGATTTCAATAGCCTTCAATACTTGTTCTCCCTTAAACTGACATACGTATAGCTCTTACAAATTCAGATGCCTAAATCTTTAGGCGCCAGGCTCTAGCTCTCTGATGCATGTCTGAGAGTAGATAATAATACCAGCTAACTAGCTCATCTGTCCTGCATCAAATTAGGTGCCAATTAAATATAATGGTTTAATTCTTCTTTCACATACCTTGTATATGTCCATAACTTGGGCTTATAGAGGGCTTAATGAGCAGGACTCTCTGGTGAGACCCAATAAACTCGACCTTAATTTAGAGGCCCCCTTTCTCCAAAGCTATTAGGGAATATGGAAGATATGTTTAAAAACAAGCAAACCTGAACTGTTTGAAACTATCCTGATTTTCCTGGCTTCAACCAGATTAACTGCTTTTCCTAAATAAAAAATTGCCCCATATGTTATTTTAGAAATATGAGTTATCCTAGGAGCTGTTTTCCAATACCTTCCTTATAGTAATTTCCTGAAGGACACAAAAATTATCTTTATAATTCTTCCCAAATTCCTGCTGGTTAATCTTTGCCACAGTAACTGGGTTCTTTTCTTTTTCCTAACAGTTACTTAATTACTGCATAAATCTTTTTTTAGGGGAGGGGGAATGTTTGGGACAAGTGGAATTTTCAAACTCCCCAGGGCCACAGAAACAATATTTTTATGATTTTCTCTGGAACCTGAGAATTTTGCAGATAGTTATGCTGGAAAAAAATGAGTCTTTAGGCAATAACCATTTCTCCCTTTTTTATTCTGTGGTACCCTAAAAAAAATAATTCATTTACACACATCAGTTAAGAAAAGAATTGATTGATGCTTTACACTGAAATTTGCAAATACTGTCTAATAATTCCAGGAGTCAGCCACTGTTTGGTTGTTTTGTTTTTTTTTTGCTATGAAATAAAGAGAAGTGTTTATTGGCAAAAATGTCTTTAAAAGTTTACCGGTAACTTATTTTTTAAAATATATCTTTTATTAAAATATACCTGTGTGCTGACAAGTCAACTTAAAAGTGTAAAGTGTTCTCCCTGTATGTTAAACCTTAAGTTAATTTACAGCAACTTTGTTCTATAATTATTTATGTTTATTAGGAAAGTTATTCTAATACCACAAATCAATCTCAAGGTTTAACTGACAATTTTAGAAAAATTGCATTTAGACTTCCTTGTGTTGTTTGTTCATTCATCCTACGGTTACAGGATCTAGGATCATTTATACATACATAAAATAAATGCTCCTATGTGCAGGTATGCTGAGTAAGTAAAGTGTTATCCCTGAAAACTGACCCTTTGGATTAAAAAATAAGTTAGTAATTGTGAAATACTGAGGTTTTATAACCAGAAAGAAATGAAATTTGGCCATCAGCTGTGGGTGTGCCATTCCCTTACCAATGAAAACAACTTGATGCATTCAGCAAACATCAGTAAGAGTCTTTGTTACCATGAATAAGCAATCATCTTAAAATAGCAGCTCAGCAGAACAGAACAAGCTCGAGGTCCGTAACTCCTCTGAATATTAACTGGAGTGCACGCAGACAAATCTATAGAGTTGCTACAGTGGCAGCAGCTGTTATAATGATGTGCTGTTAGCTGGAATATAAAAAGTTTATTTAATTTTCACTGAGTGACTCACAAAGCAAAGCTTCTTATCAACCTTACTACTAATACAGTCAATGAAAATTCCCTTATCTTTTCCTAATAAAACTTCAGAATTGTGTGTATGTTACTTGCTTTGCATGAAAGCTTAGTTTTCCTGTTTTTTTAAAAAATGTTCTACTTTTATATCACTCAAATTAGAATTGTTAGAAAATTTACACCAGCTTGAATGTATTGTCTATGTTATTAAAGCACATGTGACTGGATTTGTCAGTATTGTTCAGTTGTATTAATCTTTCATTTACAAGCTGTCACTTTACACTGTACTGTACCTTGTAATTTTTGATTTTTCACTTGTATGTTTTGTTTCTAATTCTTTAGTTTTAGCTGCTGTATAATAGCTATTGTGTTAAATAGAACTGTAAAAAAAAAAAACCCAAACCAATCTGCATTTATTTATACAGAGACATTTATAATACTTATTTTACAAATGTTCTTATATTCTGAATAAATATTTCTAATTCCATGATGTAATTTGTCAAATATTCATCCTGTCTAAAACAATTTAAGTAAACATAATTGAAGAACAGATCCTAGGAAAGTAAAATCAAAAGTTGTGGACAATTTAATTATATGGTATGTTTTACACACTAATGTCAAATACCAGCATTTATCTTAAGTCTAAAGGAGTGCTCTAACTAGAGGACGAGAGTACAGTATATAACAAAATGGTTAAGCCCACAGGAACAGTATTTTGTAGCATATATAGTAGATCTAACTCCTGCCAAGCAAAATATTACTCTTACTTGTTTTATTGGAATCTGACAGAAGTAGGAAACCAATGGCTATAAAACTTATTTTTTCTCTGCCACAGAAACAGGGAAGTCAATACAGCCTTCCACAACTGGAAACTAACTAGGTAAGACTTACCTACACATTATCCATTAGATCAGAGAGGTGTGAACACTGCTAGAACTTCTAGAACTTCTCATAATGAGAACTGTACAAAGTGCTTTAAGAGAAAAGATATTACAGTATCAAAGCAAGATTATAAGGATCAAATAATTAGCTTCTAAATGTTATCCACCAGCCTTTCCAATGTCCAAATCAAGCTGCCTTTGATGATAAATTTGATTTTTTTTTTTTAGTGAGATTTCTACTTGCCAGTGTTTTTCTTAAAATCTTGAGGAGCTATGTTAATTTACATGCCTCACAAAATTCTAAGTGTCAGGTCCATGGCCAACTAGCAGCTCACAAATAGGAAAAATAAACTTCTCAATGTAATTGTTTTTCAGTACTTTTGTATTTATCCAGCTCTGGACACACAATGGCCATGACACAATCTCAGTTCTGCTGTTAGCAAGGACAAAAATCAGAAAGGAACAAAGTTCTTGCTGGATGCATAGGAGAAACTGATGTTGCATGGGAAGTAAATGGCTAATCTTTCCCAGTTCCAAAGAAGCATACCATGCAGATTGTGAAAAGGAACCATTGGGTACAACAACTCTATGGAATGTTTATACGTGGCCTTTTTCTGCCTCCTTTTACAAAGTGACCTCTGAGCACAATGCTTCAATTTACACAACTACTCTTTCACTCACTTGCTTAAAGATTCTTTCCACTAAAAATGTTGCTTCTTAACAACTGAAATTCTCAACAATATTGGAGAATTTTAATTAGGAATTCAGTAGCCACCTGCTTCACACCATAACAGAAAAAGGATTCCCATTACAGCAGACTATTTATGGTGGTAATTCTGCCTCCGCTCAAATAGCTCCAATGAGGGGCAGCTCATTTGCTCCCAATACAGTACATCCCACTTCTGGATAATTAGTTACATACGTAATAACAGAGCTGGCAAATACTAAAACAACACATCAGGATTCTCCCTCACATACTACATAGATGGACCCTAATTTCACTTAACAAAAAAAATCTGTTTCAAGGATCCTGTCACAGAAAATTAGTGAGTACAGAATATATAATTGGCATCACATTGCTTGCCTTCTCAGTGGATAGGAAGGAGGGTGGAAGGGAAGGAGAGAAGTTAGAACTCAAAACTCTAAAGAGAAAAGAATGTTTAAAAGAAATAATAAATTTAAAAAGTTAATGAGTGACTTCCCCATGAAGTGATGGACAGGTAAAATCTTAAGGAGCAAGCCTTTCATAGCTTCTAGGGCTCTGGTGTTTGAAATAAGTTAGTAAAAGGAGAAACCATCAAAGTATCAAACTGCCAGAGCTAAAAACTTTATTGATGTTATCACGCTGCAAACAGTAATCTGTTCTCTACAAGTTAATACAGTAACAATTATACAGAAAAAAGGAATACTTGAATACTCAGTAAAAAATGTTTTAAAATACAAAGAAAATCCATGACTAAACATTAAACAAAATATGAAAATATGTTTTAATTCTGAATCAGTGCTATTTACATAAGAAAATACTTAGGAAATAATCAGGGTATGCTAACTTAATACATGCTTTTGCTAAATGTGTTGAGATGAATGATACAGAATGGTCTTTAGGACTCTAATAGTCTCACGTTGTAAATATATTGTTAAATATCCTTGTTTCATTAACACAATTCCTTACAAACTTTTGAGAGATTTCTACTTAGTACATTTAAGCAACAGTGAGTCTCTTTCCCACAAAGCAACCAAATTTCATTAAGATTTAGGTAAATGAGAAACTCCACAGGTACCAATACAGTCATAAAATCTTGCCTTTATCTGATGCTCAATGAATTACAAAGATTAAATATAACAAAACTTTCCTGTCAGTATTCAGCCCCAATCTCCAAGTTGAAACTGACTGGTTTCATTGGTTCTTTTTCTGCTGTCTGTGTACTGATGGGTCAATCGTAACAAATAAAAAATTATGGAAGAATTTGATTACTGCCCTGGAGAGATTCATTTAAATGTTTTGTTTCATACACCCCTCCTCCAAGGATCTCCTT
>CM053590.1:145865431-145895988 GCA_028646515.1 Pseudochirops corinnae | reverse complement strand
GGTTTTCTGAAAAGAAGAGTTTTTAACATTGTTCAGTGCTGGATAAACAAAATATAGCCAAGGATCTGACCACTAGGAAAGAATTAGGCTACTCATCCCAAAATCTGAGAGATTTACCCCACTAACTCACCCCCAAAGAAACCAGTTTGATATCTGTGTGCTTTGCAACACTCAACAGAACAGGGTGACTGCTCCACCCAACTACTTGCTATCAGAGGCCAACAGGTCTTTCCTTCTTGTAAGGGGATGTACATGAGTACATTTCTTGCAAGGTGGAGTGGTTAATTTCCTGCTGGTATGCTACAAACACATGAAGAGAAGAAGTGAAGAGAATGTTACGGGGAAGAGAAGACAATACAATATTCTACAACCTGCTTCTCTATACCACTCAAGTTTAACTTGTGTTGTATTTCCTTTGTTGGGGGAGAGAGTTGTGGAGAAGGAAGATGATAAAATGCTAATGTACACTCACACAAAAGCTCTCCTAGACACTATTCAAATCACAACATACTAAATTTAAAGGAATCCATTAATTCTTATGGCTAGAAATTTGTAGCTTCCACCTTGTTCTTCCAGGGGAATGATCAACACTATATTTATTTAATCTAAAGATGGAGGTGGTACAGCAGGATCACAAACAAATGACTGGGAGACAGGGTTCCCTGACCTATTCCTTGCCACTGAACAGCTTACCAAAATAACGTAAGAACCTTCTTCTCCTGAGCTCTTTTACTCTAACCACCTGAAAAAAAACTATATACATTACATTCAAGGCTTAATTCTCCCACTGAATAAAGGAACCTAAGGTGCTATCAGCTATTAAAATACAGCTCCCTTTTCACCACTGGCTAGCCTTACACATCATTTTTTCCCACAATGCTACCTAAATTAGAGGCTCAAACACTGAGCTAACCGTAAGAGATCCAAGAAAGCAGTCTTTAATCCCTAGTCATTTTCTTATTCTAGAAGCTTCTCTTTATAATGTGCAAATTAAGTGTTGAATTTTAGAGGTAAGTCTCAACTTTATTTCGGTATTTTCTTACTCATGTTTATATAAGTTATAAAATGCCAACTAACTCAAGTGAAGCCAGCCAGCATAAGTTCAATTCCCATATGGACCAGTTAGCTTTGCCCTACTCAGCGCCCACGGACCACACTTCTAACCTTTTAATCATTTCTTTAAAATCATAAAATTGGTTCCAAAGAGGAACAGAATGAGTGTTTGTGGAAAGGAATCACCACCATTGGAAAAACAACTCTTAAGTGTGTCCAAAAGATAGTGAATATGGCATGTTAGACACAAAAGACAGCAGCATATTAAAAGTCCAAATGTGCCTTCAAATAGGAAGACTACAGGCTGCTTCTTCACAAATGCCATATGCTGAAAGGGAAAATGAATGAAAGACAGTGGACAGTTTGGAACAAATCCATTACTATCACTATAAAAATAACTCAAAGCACTTAACTGTCCATCATCATTTTTCTTTATGAAGGATAACAATAATTAAAAGCTCACTTTAATTTTTAATTCTAGCATTTCAGTTTGGCTCAAATGGTCCAGTATCAGCACAGAAAAGAACTAAGTCCTAAACACTGTGATGGTCTTTAAAAGAAAAAAAGTTACCTTCTATTAGATTCATTTGGAGACTGAATTACATGGCAACCATAGTTAACAGTAATTAATTTTATTCAGAGCTGGAAAAAGCTTGGCATTAGTCACATGTTTTACTATTATATTTACTCGGCCAGTATTTAAAAGGGAAAACAAACCATTATCTAGTTTTAATAGAGACTTTCAGGCACTAATTCTTCTCATCATGGAGGTACCCACCAAGTAAAACTATAATGGTTATAAGAATAAATGTACCTCCTGAAATTCCTTTCTTAATGCCCAAAGGCAACCTATTCCTTCTACAAAATCTAATCTATCAAGTATGGCCTTCCCACCTTACAAGTTTAAACCCATGATAGCTGCTAACCATACTTTTCTAAATTTAAATTCATACTATATAATCACGTAAAAGCAATCTGAGCTAAGTAAGCAGTACTTAGTAAAAATAATGAAGCAATTAAGTCTGGGACTGGGTTGGGTTTATTTGTTGGAAGGCAAGGGGGAAAAGGAGAAGATAAAATGTTTTTAACATACTACACTGAAGCCTAGGTCTTTAAGAAACTATTCAAACCACAACATACTGAATTAAGAAAGACTCATTAATCTTTATGATTGCAGGTACCAATATTCAAACTTATAAATTGTTAAAATCTTTTTTAAAAAATGCTCTACCAACACTGTCAAATAGTATGACTTCTGCTACAGATTTTCATAATTTGAAATCAACTATTTACTGTTAATTACTAGAAAAATAAATGCCTTTATTTTCAAAGGCTCAGATAAGCAAGTGATCATCATCATTTGTTAATACAGAATGAAGCACAAGTATTTAAAAAAATTTTTAAATTCAATTCCCTTAATTTTTGGATAACTTCAAACTCTCAAGGGACCTACCTATTCACAGTTAATTCTATTAGGCACTCATGCCTGTTCACATGCCCATCTCTCATAGAAATGTGTCATCATTCAAGAAATCACTCAGCTTCTATGTCTTCACATAGGCCTGCAGAAAAGCATGTAAATGGTACTTCTGCCTTTTGGAATATGCTGGTTCAAATATAAAACGCTTTATCTAACACCTTCAAATCATAAATGTTATACATTAAAAGCACCTACAAAACAATTTTTAAAAATGCAAAATATTCTCAGTGCACTGCATCTCAGAACACATAAGGCTGACTATATTTAACATTCAAAAAGTGAATTAAGAGAAGTCCTCTCACAGAGGCATTTTAAAAAATGAAGCCAATAACTGAGCATTTTTCAACTAACTTCCTGAAATCCAACACACTATAAATAAAGTCACTTATTCCTGGATTTCCTTGAAATCAAAGTGGAATCCAGTTTCTGTGCTAAGTTTGGCCTTTCCCAGGATATTCTCCTCTCTGAAAAATGGTAAAGCTAGAGTGCAAGGAAGTATGGAAAGTGCTGTCTGGTATATACCCAGCTCAGATACATTCTGCATAGTATTTCACTTCAGCTAAGCTTCAACTCACAGTATTAATTTATGTATGTTTAATCCAAACTGTCTAGTGAAAGTTACAAGACTAAAATGAATAATTCCACCCTAATTACACCATCCTTATTATGCTCCATGGTATATATTAAAACAAAGTACCACAAAAGCAATACTATTCAACTGGAGTTAAAACTACCTGTATTCGAGATTTGCTAACTCCAGGAAAAAAGAAAGATCTATTTCTGGCAATTGCTCATCTGTTTTAATATGGTGATTTGGGAAATCCAATTATAGCACCAGGAATACTGACCAAGGTATTAAAAAACTTTTAAAACTAAAACTGCTTCTGAATGACAATGAAAAAATGAAAATGATCTGTCTTCTGGACAAACCAAGATTTCATTCTCTTATTGCTCATACATAACCAACCAATATGGCTCAAGAAGACACAAAGAAGCAATATTTCTAAGAAAATTACAGAAAAGGTTTCCAAACACATTCATCTAATGCATAAAAAAATAAAAACTAAAACTAGTTATCAAAGGGGAAGTTCACAAGTTTGTCACATTAAAAGACATAGACATTTAGATGACTTAATACTAGACATACTAATGTTAATGAATGTCTACCTGCATAGTACCAAATAGGTCAAAAACTTTCCTCAATAAATATAAATTTCCCATTTAAATGCCAATGTTTGATTATTGAAATAGCTCCTATCTTGAGTTTTACCTGGTTAAAGAGTTCCTTTTAATTGGCTAGCTATATAGAATGAAGGGTGCCTATAATAAGATTTGGCAGTAGGGGCTGTGGATACCACACATAAAATGTTTTAAAAAACCATACGAGGACACTGATGAACATGTGTACTCATACACCCAACCATTCACTCCCCTCCCCTCAACCCTTTTACACAAAAACCATACTTGAGGTCAGACACAAAATATAAAAGCACCTTTATCCCTGGTGATTGTCCTCAATTAAAGCCAAATATTCACTAAAAATGCGTATTATCTACTTAGATGTGATTCAATAATCCTGAAATAGCAAGATATAGTCCTAAAAGAATGAGATGAAGTTACAAAATATTAGTTTTTTTTATTTCCTAACCATACACAGAGTCAAATTGAAACAAATGCCCTCTCTCCTCTCATTCTATTTTTCAGGGGCTGACATATGCCCAATTTTCTAACTCTAGATCACACTACGACCATTAGAAAATGGAACATCAATTTCCATACAGTCACCCTGAGATGTAATCCTTACACAAAATTCAATAATATTGGTTTTGTACATATACATATTATCTTTTAGAAAAAAAAAATCATAGCAAAGAAAAAATTAAAGTACATACTAGAGTAAAAAGTTAAGAGTTAAGATGAGGGTGAGACAAAAGCAGCACCTGTGCCAAGACCTTCAACTTTCACTCCATAAGCCTCACAAGGCAGTACAGAAGTTAAATCTTGAGTTCTGCTACTCTTCACAAATTCAATTCCTCTTTTGTATGGAAAGAGAAAGCTGGACTGAACTCTGCAACTTATATTTTCTAAGTATAAAATCTCAAAGAAGTGCAAACTATGTCATTATAAAGATTTGAGAAAAAGAAACCAGGAGTTCATTATGAGCATAGATATTAGGCTCCAATAATGTCTCAACACAAACCCTTTTTAAGGCTTTCAACAGCCTAAGCACTTGTAGGCAGAAAAGTTTTATGAAATATCCTCAAAGCAGACGATATCTTGAATTTGATACTGCTTTACCAATCATGATCAGAGACCAGTAATCACTAGGCAGAGTCTCTATGACTCTCTTGCAATCCCCTTCCCCAGAAGGAAAGAGGGGTATTCCCTTCCAGTTTTGCCATCTGCCTAGGCATAAAACTTCGAAGATGTGAGTAAAATATTAATGCTATTTCTTAACCCAGAACACAAAACAACTCATAGTCACACAGAAAGAATGCCCTCAAAAGCACAATGCTGAGCTAGTGAGCTGAACACTGAAAAGGTAAGTCTATGTATAAAAGTCACACTGCATTTACAATGCAAGTAATTTTTACACCACTCTTCTGCAGAGAGAATAATCTCTTCAGGAATACCATTGCCTCCCTGTATTTTTGGTCACCTGAGAAAGGTAAGGCTTAATTAGACAAGCAAATGACAACAGTTCTCTTTGATCCTGGGCTTCCTAAACACTTTTGTCTCTCTCAAAGATCAAAGTTCTTCATTATGGCATTGTGGTCAAACTTGAAGCTCAGAAAAGCTCTTGATGAAAACATGAACTTGCAGTGTCCATTACATGCTACAGAATGACCCTCCACCTGGTCCAGTAGCTGGTCTTCACTGGAGCAAGAAAAGTCATATACTGCATCTGTTTAAGAAACAAAATAAAGCAACAATTTAAAAAAATGCTGCATCCTAGAGACAATTATGGACAACTTTTAAGAAAATTAACATATTAAAGTATCTTCCCAACTGAAATGTGACATTTCTTTCTACAATTTGCCACTTTCCAATGTGTTGCTTGATCCAATTTTCAGAAAATCTTAGAACATTCCTAGACTTCAGGTTAGGTCTCTATTCTGAATCCCTTTCTACTTCCCAAGTATTGATGGTTTACTTCTTACAATTCTAATTTTGAATTCATACAATGAGAACCCCTTGTCAGACACACAAATCCTGGGATAAAAAAGTGTACAAAAATGGGCATTATTAAAATTATGTGGATAAAATAATGGTGGTGATGGTGGTGGTGGTGGTGATAGTGATGCTGGTGGTAGTAGTAGTAGTAGTAGTAGTAGTAGTAGTAGTAAACGTTGTAGCATTTTACCAGGCTTTTGATTTAGTCTAATAAATTTTTATTAAGCATCAGCTATGTGCAAAACATTATGCTAGGTGCTGAGATGCTACAAAAATAAAAATCAACCCACCCTTAAGGGGTATGTACTCTAAGTATTTTTTTTTTTGCTTTTTGGAGGGGGGAGGGCAGGGCAATTGGGGTTACATGATTTGCCCAAGGTCACAAAGCTAGTTTTGCGTCAAGTGTCTGAGGCCGAATTTGAACTCAGGTCCTCCTGACTCCAGGGCCGGTGCTCTATTCACTGTGCCACCTAGCTGCCCCTGTACTCTTAAGTATTAAGGAATAAGGCATGTACAAAAAATCAGTTATGATACAAAGAAGAATATGATGAGGGCAAAGTAGAGATTCAAACCAAGTGTTAATAAAATAAAATTTGAAGAGTTGATTTTAGCTGGGACAATCAGAGGCTTCATGGAGGAGCTAAACCTTGAAGTAAATAAATCAACAGGTGAATATTTGAAGGAAGGGTATTCCAGGACAGACGACATAACACCACTAAGGATAAGATCAGAAAAGAGCTAATGGCATACGGAATATGGGAGAGAGAAGAGTCAAAGATGATTCTGCTGTTTCAAGACCGCATAACCAGAAGATGAACGGTAGAACCTGTCATCAATATAAAGAGAGAAATTTGAAAAAGGGCAGGCCTTAGGCGATGGAGTTCACTTGAAAGCAGGTTAAGTGTGAAATGGTAAACTTCTAAGTAGAGATAGCAGTGGACAGGTAGAAATGGAGAAATTGTAACTAGATATGTTTAGGAGCTACCAGCATAGAGATAAGAAGTGAGTAGATAAAAGGGTCAAAAAAAAGCATTATGTGACAACCATACTAAAGGTACTGGAGAAGGAAGATGAACTACCAAAGGAAAATGGAGATAGATAGGAGGAAAACAAAGAAATGAATGTCAAAGAAGCCCATGAAAGAGAAAGTATGGAGAAAGGTTAATAGTATAAAATACTGCATTAAGTTTAAGGACATATTAACCTACCAAGAATCATAGAACTATAAAAAATAACACCTGAGAAAAGGACTTTGGATTTGATTTAGTAATCCTGAAGCATGTAGTTTCAATGCAGTGACAGACAAAAGACAAAATACAAAGGGTTGAGGAGTGAATGGGTAATGAGGCGTATAGGTTGCTAGTGTAAACTATTCTTTTTACAGCCTAAATAGTGAAGAGGAGGAGAGACGGCAGCTTGATGAGACAGCTGGAGTCAAGGGAAAGAAGTCTTCTTAAGGATAGGAGAAAAATGAACATATGTGTAGAAAAAGAGGATAATGAAGATGACAGAGAAAAAAATGACACATAGGATATGATTCTAAGAAATAAGAGAATCAAGGGAAAAAGTGGAGAGGTTAGCCTTGGCAAGGAAAAAGTCTATCAGCTTATTCCAAAGGAAAAAAAATACTATCAAAAGTAACAGAGTATTGGGCTGTCAAACTGAGCACACCCTTTGACCCAGAAACACGATTACTAGGTGATCAAAAAAGAGGAAGAGGATCTATACGAACAAAATTATCCATAGCAGCACTTTTTGGTGGCAAAGAATTGGAAATTGAGGGGATGCCCATCAAATGGGAATGGCTGAACAAGTTGTGGTATATGATTGTCATGAAATACTATAGTGCTATAAGAAAAACTTGGGAAAACTTATTTGAACTAATACAAAGAAAAGTGATTTAAAAACTAATTTGTACATTCAATCCCATCCCAATTAAATTACCAAAAACCTATTGTATTGAATTAGAAAAATAACAGAATGTAGAAGAACAAAAAAATTAATAATATCAAAGGAACTAATGAAAAAAAATGTAAAGGAAGGAGGTTTAGCAGTACCAGATCTTAAACTATTTTATGAGGCAGTAATTATTAAAACTATCTTTCTGTAGAGCAATACGGAACTATGCCCAAAGAGTTATTAAACCACCTATACTCTTTGACCCAGCAATACCACTACTAAGTCTACTTCCAAAGATAATTATGGAAAAAAAGAAAAAAATCTTTACATTCTAAAATGTGCTCTCTTTGTGGTGGCAATGAACTAGAAATTGTAGGGATGCCTATCAATTGGGGAATGGCTGAACAAGTTGTGGTATATGATTATGATGGAATACTACTGTGTTACTGGAAATGATGAGTGCAATGATTTTAGAAACACATGGGAAGACTTGCAAGAAATAATGAAGGGCAAAATGAGCAGAACCAAGAGAACATTGTATATAAAGCAACAACAATATTGTCATAGGAACAGCTTTGAGCAAATAAGTCATTCTGACTATTATAAATACCCAAATTAACTACAAAGTGACCTATGAAGAAAGACTATATCCAGAGAAAGAGAACCAAAGGATAGAAGTAGATATAGAATGATTTTACGTATAAATTTATTTGTGTCTAATGGTAGCCATCTTTAGGGTCAGGGGAGAAGGGTGAAAAAAAAAGAAATTTACAAAGTAACTATTATATATTTAAAAGAAAAATAGACTTTCAGTTTCATATGTGATCATCTTTTTATTATTCTACTATGCTATAAAAATGCTTGTTTTATTTCATAAATTAAAAATAAATAAATTTTATAAAAAACAAGAAAAGAGAGTAGAATCAAGAAAACACTATACACAGCAACATAATATTGGAATGATGATCAACAGTGAAATACTCTAATCAAGACAATAATCCAAGATAACTCCAAAGGACACATGAAAAATGCTATCCACCTCCAGAGAGAGAACTGATGAACTCTGAGTATTGACTGAAGGACTTTTACTTTATCTTGCTTTTTTTTTTTCCAATGTGGCTAATATGGAAATATGTTTTGCATGACTTCACATGTACAATTAATATCATATTTCTTGCCTTCTCAATGGGTAGGGAAGGGGAGAGGGAGAGAATTTGGAACTCAAAATAAAAAAATGCTAAAAATAAATAAGTAAACAAAAAAAAGAGTAGTACAAAAAATATTTATAGTAGCTCTTTTTGTGGAGGCAAAGAACTGGAAATAAAGAGGATGCCCATCAATTGTGGAATAGCTAAAATACTATCATGCTATAAGAAATGAGGAGCAGAGAGACTTCATGATAACCTGGACAGACATATATAAACTGATGCTGAGTGAAGGGAGCAGAATCAGTAGAACATTGTACACAATTACAGACATGTCATATCTGTGATGACTGACTTTGGTAGATTGGGCTCACCTTAGCAATGTAAGGTTATAAGACAACTCCAAAGGACTCATGACAGAAAAGGCTGTTCACATGCAGAGAAAGAATTCCAGAGTCTGAATGCAGACTGAAGCAAACCACTTTCTCTCTCTCCCGTTTTGTTTTGTTTATTCTTTTTCGTTATTCATTCCATTGGTTATAATTCTTCTTTACAACTTGACTAATGTTTAATGGGAAGGTATATGTAAAACTTATATCGGATTTGCATGCCGCCATGGTGGGTAGAGGGGAGGAGAAAATCTGGAACTCAAAAACTTGTGGAACTGAATGTTGTAAAATAATAGTAAGTATTTTTTTTTAAAAAGAGTAGTATAGTACAAATTCATTTATCCAATGTTCTAATTTATAAAGACTCCCCAACCCCCACTTTCTCCCCTGTGGGAGGAAAAAAAAGAGTAGAGGCAGGACATGTAAGGCTGGAACATGGTCACAGAATATGGCAGAAAAAGATGTGGAAAATAAAAGGTCATATGACTAGAACCCATTTATCACTCTCTAGATTTTAGATTTTTGTAGCTCCAGATCATAATCAGATAATGAATATACCAGGTTGTCCTGTACAATTTATCTTGCTCAAAAGTATAGCAAAGACTATAGAAAAAAGGAATATTACTATATAGCTTCACATTCTTATAAACACTTCCATATAGAAGTCTTAAATTTAGATGCTGAATAATTGCATGCCAACTAAAAAGTAAACTTTGTAAAATTCAAGAAAAATAGGCCATTCCATTTTCTAAATAATAGCTATTAAATGAGCATTAGAAAATAGCTTTCTATGTTAGTTTTCATTAATTTCCAATTCTGATCATAACATTTGGATCTGTAGTTTTACAAGTGAGAATGAAGAACGCCAAATTTTTATTCTTAATAAAAGCCTATTCTTACTCAAAATTTTGGCCCTATCATCAAAAACAATCCTCACAGTACTTGATTTATAAGCTATGATTGGTTCAGCTATATCATATGACCTTCAGTAAACCATCAGTCTATTTACATTCAATATAATAATACACATGCATGAAAGGACCTGAGGTCTGAGGTCTATAAAAAACAGTGCTAAAATGATACACAATAATCATTTCATCTTCATTATTTAGCTTCATTATTTATTATATTCATTTTTCTTACTATTACCCGTTCTCAATTAAAAGACCATTACTACATTAAAAAAATGTACACATAACATGGGCAATTGCTCTAATATGGCTATCCCAATAAAGAGAAGGCACATTTCCATAAAAACCAAGCCAAAGTCAGAGTAAGTCCTAAACAACGTCATGCCAGAATTAAAATATCAAAAGGTAGAAAAATACTTGCCTGTATCAAAATTATCCTGTAGTTTCCTTATATGAAGTTTTTTTTCACATTTCTATTAAAAAAAACAAAACCAAAGCCATCAATGATTAAGCTCTTTATATTAACCCCAAAACACAATTCTAACATCAGTAAGTAGGAAGTATTCATCGCTAATGATAAAATTTTCAAATTAAATTCTCCATGACAATTATATTCCCAACCCAAACCACCTCTTATTAATGTCAACACAGATTTAATTCATACTAATAAAGGATAAATTGTATGATATGACATTTAAATTAAACTTTCCTTGTTGCCAGAACTAGGAGCTTTAAAACATCACCCATGATGTCTATTTTATGAAAATCTAAGAAAAAAAAAGGTGAAATTTAAAAATTAATAACTATCTGCATTTTTAAAAATAATTATTTAATTTACTAAGTCAAAAGGTTTTTCTAGTGAATTTAAAATAAGTATTTAAAAAACGTATTTACATGAAATTTCTCAAGAATATTGTCATCTGAGCACAAAAAAAGAGTCAGCCTCAGAGACCAGAAGCCCTGTATTCAAATCCTACTACTGACATATACTGGCTGTGTGACCCTGGGAAAGCCAATAAACTTTGAAGTACCTCAAGCATTTCTCTAAGACTAGAAGATATATTAGCAATAGTGTCTTCATCTGGTAGTTCTCTATACTAACAATTTCATAATGTTATGAAATACTACAGATTAATAGATCAATAGACGGATAACACACACAGTACACATACACACACTTATATCTTTAAATCTTGCTATGAAATACCAATCACATTTCGTAACATACACACAGAGTCTCAAAATTCATAGTGCAAAACATTTTAAACTGCACTACGACTTTTAGGCCATCATGTTAATGCTTTTATGTAGGGAGATAAATTATATTCTGCAATGTATATATCTATATCAACCTCTATATAAAAAGGTGTAAAACTCCACATTTATATAATGCCTAATAGTTACAAAGCACTTCCACCTGAGCCTCACAAAAGAGCAACTTGCCAAGGTCATTCAATTTTCTAAGTTGTTGACTCACTCCAGAAGTAGTACTCTTCACACTACACTAGGCTCCCTCTTAACATAATCATTATGTAAATTTGGATAAACACACATCAGAAAAGCTTTTCCTTCATCACAAACCACCAATGACAAAGGGCCCATATTAAAATTAATACTGAAACAAAGGATGTTCACATGTTCAGGAAAACTGTAAGGGTCACTCCAGAACAAGGCCCCCAACTTCTCTTTGCCTTGGTCAAACTGACAGTAAAATCCATTCTATAAATAGAGGTAGTGAATACATGTAAATTAATACAGTTCAAGAAACTTGCAGGCAAACAATTTCTTAATGTCTGAATATAATGGTGTTATATAATGGATAGGCCCACAAAGCCTGTCATGTGTCATGTGTCAACTGAAATATGAATGATACAAACCCCCAAAAAAACCCCACAACATTTAATAAAACTCAAGTAACTTCCCATATCCCATTCAAAAATAAGAGGAATAAAAACTGTCTCATCTTCCACAGGAACCAGACATGTTTGATTAATTAGCCTAGCCAAAGTGGTATCTGTGGGGAGGTTTTACTAAGTCAGCCTCAGAAAGAAAATTTGCTCTATGCAAATGCTACTTCTACTAGGTTCCCAATACTATTTTCAAGACAAGGGCAGCCCTATAAAGTAGTCCTGACTGGCTTGAGAAGGAGACAGTCAATGACTTCAGCAACAGAAGGCAGAGAAATCACAGAAGGAAACAAATAATAAAAATACTCTCTCCCCTCCTTCCCCTCACATCAAACTAAACTGTCTTGGCCTTTCTTTGAAGCTGGCATTGATCACTCTGAATCCACGAGGACTTCTTTACCACTTGCACACACCACACAGCATCACACCATACACCACAGGTTTATGACTCCTTAAGATTGTGAGCTTCTTAAAAGCAGAGAACTGGGTTTGTTTGGTTGGGTTTTTCCTTTCTTGATATCCACTGTTTAGCACAGTGCCTCACAAATAGTATGTACTTAATAAATGCTTCTTGACTTGGCCTGTCAGGATCATGTTTCTCCTGGTCTGACTTCTGGTTAGGGATTTGGCCGGAGAAACCAGGAAATGAGGCAAGGATAACAGGTAGATCAGCTTTTTTCCCCAATCTTGTTCCACAATATACTGGAACACTCTTAATAATGCTCATGGTTATTAAGACAGAACTAAAACCCATTTAATAGGCTAACTAGCCCTATCATTTTTTACCAATATAATAATTATATGTCAAAGGACATTATATGACTAGCAATGTGTTTAAATTCATGTAACAAAGGAGCTATTATAACTTCCAGTTTTAAAAACATAACAGCAGTTCAGGCATCATCAAAGTTTTGCCAATTTCAATTGTTCTCTTGCCCCCTAAAAAACTGAATTTCTAAGTGAAATATTTTCTATCCTCATATATGAAAAAATATTTATTTTAGACAGAATAGCTCAAAGAACTTTGTCACCAGAACATTAAAACTATGTTCTTAGGTTAACCACTGTAATTTAAACCAGATCACTATCACTTTGCCTCTTACCAATGTGTGGTTCTGCTGCTTAGTCTGCTGACTGTGAACTACATTTGTTCTCTTCTTTTGGTTAGGGGAGTCTTGATACTGTTTTCTGCCATTTCCTCTCATATTCTGATTCTGCTATTCCGAAAAGAGAAATTAAATTGAAACATGCATTATTGCATAATAGGGGAAATATCAAATTAATGCCCCTATGAATCATGAATGTTTATCTGATTGTGTAAAAATTGAGCAAAACCCAAAGGGATTTCACACTACACTGTGAACTACATGATAAAGATATATTTTCTTAGGACAGTATTTCCCAAAGAAAGATTTTAGATTTCTAAAGATCTGACATAGCATATACAAGGGCATCTATGAATCCTTCTAGAATCTTGACTTTTCTTCAGCTCTGCCACCAGATTCTAGTTATTAGACATAAATGAAAGAAATGCATATGTATAAGAAATAGGAAAGGGATTTAGAAATTTTAATTGGTTGCCAAAGGGGACCACTTGGGAGAAAGAACTAAGGCAATCTTGCTATTGTCTCATAAAAATCTAAGAATTACAAAATATGAAATTTATTAGAACTGGAATCACCTGGTTGTACCTCCTCATTTTACAGCTGAAGATAGTATGTGGAATAGGGAGTAAGACAAGAATGTCCTAGATAAATGACAAATAGATGTTTATACCTACAAATGAGATGGGTTGTTTAAAAACCCAAGACTCTCACATACAGAATAGATTGCATTATCAGCAACATCAGCATGACGTAAACATTGCTCTGAATGAACTCTAAATTGTTCTAAAGTTAAAACATTAAATTTCCCCCCCTGAAATCAGAGTAAATACTTCAGAATTAAAAATCTCAAAGTTAAAGTAAATGGAAATGGAAATTTTGTTCATTTAAAATTGGAGCTATTGAAACAGTAACTAAAAAAACAAAATGCTCTTCTGTGAATGTTTAGCTACCACACCGACACTTTAAGACAAAGTGTTTTTTGCTGATGCTAGTAAAACGTAGCTTACCAAAAATAGATTTAAAAATTCTTTAATTTTAATTCTTTAATTTTGAATTGATTCTAAACTGGAAATTAAAATCCAAATCCAAGGTTATGATAAACAAAGTTTATCATTTACTAAGTTTTTCCAACAGTACCATCTGTTGTAAGTTTTTAAATTTGGCTCTAAAAGGTCATTTTATTCGTAAGGAAAATCAGTAGCCACTTGAGCCAATGGAATTTAGCAGACACATCTAATAATTAACTCAAGATGATTAACTGGTTAGGGGTAAAAGAACTCTGATTCCATTTTAAGATAACCATTCATTTGACTAACTCTTGTCTATGTTTAACTATCAATTTACAACTGGATCTGATGTAATTTTTCTCTGGTTATTTTTTGACATGCAAATTTCCTTCCTCTACATTTGCCTGCCATTAGTTTTACAAGTTTATCTTTGAAATGTAAATCTTTATTTCTTACTTTTGGCAGCTGTACCTTTTTTTCCTCTGATGTAACTAGTAACTAAATATGCCTTACAAGAATTTTGTCTATTGCCCAGAAGTAATTTAGAACTTTGAGCAGGGCATAATTATAAAACCTGGTTTGAAAATGTCTGCATGTTGACAAGTATGATTGGCAGCAAAACCTATCAACATAATCACTGGATATTTATATAAAACATCCTTTGTTCCACATAAAAGGAAGACACTACCAGTCTGTTTCACACATAATCTTACCATGCAACTCAACTCCCACTTTCTATTACTAAGCTAGAAACATAAGAAGCATATTCAATTTGCTGGTCATAGACAAATGGCTACAACTAATTAGTGACCACATCCAAATGTGGTACATCCAAAATGTCTTGCTTATCACTTATCTATCCTGGCCTTTCCATTTCCACTGCCAATATGTTCTCATCCTCATTACACCTTTCCGAGACTATCTTAATAATCCTCCAACCAGAAACCCTGACTCTATTCCCTCCCCACTCCATTCAAATCCATACAAAGTTATCTTCTTCAATTATAATATTTATCCTATCAATGATCCATTCAAAAAATTTAATGGGTTTTTATTATCTCCTAAATCACATCCAAGTTCTTTAGCTAGGAATCCAAAGCCCTCTACTATAGGACCCTAGTTTCTCTCTTTATAAGCTTTATTTAATTTAGTTTCTAATTAATAACAATTCATCATTTCCCAAATATATCCTACATATCAGTCTTTTTCTCCTTATTTTCTCTGCCAGTAATGACCTTATTCTTCACCATTGACTCTGAAAATCCTACCCATCTCCAGCAAGGCCCAGCTCAAGTGTCACCCACACGACCTTCCTTAAGGAAAAGCCCCAGAGCCCAAAAATAATTCTTTCCTGTCTCCATGGCATTTTATAGGTACTGTTTGATATCACTGGCTACATTATACCTTAAGTTAATTTTTATATGTCTTATCTCCCCTACTAAAATGCAGGTCCCCTTGAGGAGAGAGATGGTGTATTATTTAACTTGGATCATCTACAGTATTCTGTATACCAGTATATATGTAGTTGTAAATACATTAAGCATTTAATGAATGTTTCTTGAAATGAATTCTAGACTACTTTATCAGTTCTCTCCCTAATTTCTGATTTGTGTTCTTCTTGCAGAAACATGCAATGAAAAGAAGAAAGTGAAATCTCACAATTGTTTCATACAGGCCAGTGAATCCTTATTGTCCTTCATTTGTAAAAAGTTCCTGCTGACTCATTTTCTGAAAAGATCTTCCTCTAGATAGTTGGATGAACCAAAATGAAATCCATGTTATTTGCCGTCACTTACCCGTATTGGACTTCTATCACTGGTGAAACAGTTAAGTGTTAGGTATCTTCCGTACAAACCACAAACCACAAATACATTAGCCTTTGTACAGGAAAGCCACGGCTTTGCAAATTACTTCTTTTAAGTTGCTTAATTCAAATAGGATTAGGAACCAAAGGGTTCTGAAGGTCAAAGTTTCAAAGGACTGAAAACTTTTAAATGCTGCCCACTTACCTTTGTTTTTAAAAGATCAGATATGTCAGAATGATTATTAAATGGCTTCTGTTGCTGTGACTGTCTGTGCTTCACCCACTGGTCACCTGGAGAACTATCTGGAAACAACTGCTGGTTGTAGCGAAATTTAGATCTACTAAACACACCAAACCAGAAAAAGAAAAGAAAATCCAGGTAAGGGAAACTTGTTTTTAAGATAATATAAGCCTACCATACACATCAAATCAGAGAAAGAAAAGAAAAAACAGGTCAGAGAATTTCTTTTACTTCCAAAATTTTATTTTAGACTCAAACACCAGAACACAGAGAATGGAGAAAGAAACAAGAACATATATCATAAACTTAAATATTGGAACTTAAATGCAAAGTTAGAAAGAAATAAAAGCATGTCATGTGCATAGCAGAACACAATAGGATTAAAAATATATAACAATTTTCATTTCGAGAAAGCCTATATGATAAATAATACCTGTTGTGTTGAGAATTATTAATCTTTTCTTTGCAAGGTGAGTTTGTTCTCTGCTGTACACTTTTTTATTTTGTTCTTTTTCTTCCCTCCCCACAATCTCCCCCAAGAAGACCACAATAAAGTTTAGATCTGTTTTTCCATAGCTATAGATACATACATACACATATACATATTTTTACTTAATTTCTTAAATTATCTAACAAAAATTAGTTTTTCATTTAAATTTAGCTTACAATTAAAGTTTTAAAAATGTTTTTAAATTAAATTATAACATGTTCTCACTTCAATCCCAAAGAAGAATCACAAAAGAATCTAATTTCTTTTTTGGTCCAGACTTTTGATTTGATCAGTTTAAGGTAACTCATAGTAAGAAAACACCCTCTATAAGTAAAAATCATCAATGTTTTGTAATCTAAAATCTTAAAGAGCTGTCTGAGGTGTTGAAAATGTCTTGTCCAGAATCAAAAAGTCAGTCAGATCAAAGTCTGAACCCAGGTCTTCTTGACTCTGAAGTGAGTGAGCTTTCTATTCACTACACTATCTCTCCAGTAAATAAAATTACAAATAAATATGGAGCCCCACTTTGTGTTGCCAAAAAAAAAGGAGCTACAGTACAGGTTCATAGTTAAGTCTAATGCTTTTGGTCCACGGGGTTTATCTTTATCTTCCATTGCTTAGTCCACCCCTTAACGGCAAACACTCAGAGCACAATAAAAATTAGGATCTCTTTTATCTGGAGACAAAATCCATTATATAAGTATGTACAGCAAGTAATCAAAATGTAAAGACCTAGCAGGAAAACCACTGAGTTAGTAAACCCGATGAGGTAGTAGAGAAAGAGTAAGTAGAGAGGGGATAAATTCACCAGCTTCCAGTTTCAACAACAGTCAAGGGAACCCACAAAGTTATATGCAGACATATCTTCCCTAAGTGGATCAATGAGCCAGATATAATTCCAAATGTTCATAATTATGCTCAGTTCAGGGGTAGGCAGGTGATGTAGTGGATAGAGTGCTGGGTCTGGAATCAGAAAGACCCGGGTTCAGATCTAGCCTCAGACACTTACTAGCTATATGACCCTGGGCAAGCCACTTAAACCCTGTTTGCTTCCGTTTCCTCATCTGTAAAAATGAGCCAGACAATAAAATAGCAAACCAGTATCTTTGCCAAGAAAACCCCAAAAGGAGTCACAAAGAGTCAGACATGACTGAAAATGACTAAATTAACAACAAAAAATGCTTAGTTTGGAATGTGAAAACCCTTTTCTTGCAGTCTTCTGAAGCTGTTCACATATGCAATCCTGAGGGCCTTTCCTTCCCTTGACACTCAAAAGCTTCCAAGCTTCCCCTGTCCCACTTCTCACCTTTGATATCTAATGTTAACAGAATTTTAAATGCAGTTTGGACAGGACAAGTGTCTAACACGTGAAGATGTGGAGCTGCACAAAGCAGACCAGAGACATGAATGCTAGCAAACAAGTAGCAGTTTAATTATTTTCAGAGTGAGGAGTGCTTTACATGCTGGAGTAAAGGCACAGTTTATAAACATAAATCACAAGTGGGAATGGGGAAATCATTTCCAGGGCCTGAGTAATTTCCCAAGACCAGCCCATGAGTGCAGGACAGTACCAGTGTTCTGGAATGCTGTGGGAACAGTATTGTTTCAAGTCTTTGGGGTCATTACTTGGTGGGGCATAGGACCAGAGTTCTGTGATGGGAAGAGGTTCTACAATCTTTGATTTGATACACTTAACACGCTTAACATATACAAAGGAATGTAATGATTCTCCGAACATTGTCAAGGGTTTGATGGATCATTTCAAGAGATATAAATTATTAGTATATTCATTACACATATCATATCAATTGATATAAAAATCATAATTCCCCTCACAGACTCAGTGCCTGGAATGCACTCCCTCCTCATCTCTGCCCCTTAAAATCCATGGCTTCCTTTAAGATTCAGTTCAACATCACCAGACTACTTGATGTTAGGAATCTCTTTTAATCTTATATACATACATTCAGACACACTTTCACAAGGCAGTAACAAAACCACTTTATTTGCTTGTGACCTCTCTTACCCTCCTCTATCCTTGGTTTGTTTTGTTTTGTGCACTTTAAAAAGTTTTATTGATAGCAAGTATCTCTTTGGGGGGGAAAGGGAAGGAAGGAGTACCCTCTAACCCCCACACCTCCAAACACTGGGAATCTCTTATAACAAAACAGATCAACAAAACACTAGCCCTGTCTCAATCACCTCTCTTTCAAGAGGTAGAAAGTATGTTGTTTCATCATCAGTTTTTTGAAGTCACTATTGTTTGTTGCTTTCATCACAGTTTCAGTTCTCAGATCTTTCAAAGTAGTTTTTATTTACATTAGGGTAAAAAGGAAGAATGCCAGAAAAATGAGCTGTGTAAAACTACAGGTAAGATACCATTAGAAATCCCAATTTGTGGCTTTATGTAACATTGGATAATATGAATTCTGTCATTTCAGTAAACATTACCCTAAAGTATTGTTTCTGAGAACTTCATTAATATAATAAATTACAACATATGAAAAAAACACTATTTTAAAAACTACTTTAGAATTCTAGCCATATTTCTCTCTAGAAAAGAGATTTTTAAGTTATTTTGCATCATGGTCTTCTCTGGAAGTTTGATGAAGGCTATTAAATGCATAAAACAAAATATGCAGAAATTCAAAAGAAATCAATTATACTGAAATAAATTTATTAAATGTTTTGTTGAAATTCAGAGGCCCTCAAGTAAGAACCTCTCCTTTAAAGAGAATCCTGTCACACCTTTTGAATACCAGAAACTGTAGTCTGTAGGCTGAAAAAGCACAAAACAACCCTCTTCAAGGCATTAATATCTGTCAGGAAAAGATGCTATTTGATCATCAGATTGCATTTATTAGCAAGATCTAGAATCTTTTGATTTGGGGACAAAATGTGATTACTACAGTAGAAACTCCCAAAGTGACATATACTTTAAAAAGAATATTTTTTAAAAAATAGCTAAGTAAGAAGGGGAACCAGAGTGGCATAGAAGAAGGAGCATTCCAGTCAAACTCTCATCATTCTCCTCCAAACAACTTTAAAATAACTTGTCAATGTCATTCCCTAATTGTTAAATAAACAATGGATATAAACGAGCAGTTCTTTGAAGACTAAATTAAAGCAATCTACAGTTACATAATAAAATGCTGAAAATCACTGATTAGAGAAATGCAAATTAAAACAACTCTGAGGTACCACCTTCCACCTATAAAACTGGCTAATATGACAGAAAAGGAAAATTATAAATGCTGGAGGGGATATGGTAAAATTGGCACACTAATGTGCTACTGGTGGAGTTATAAACTGCTGATCCAACCATTCTAGAGAGCAATTTGATACTATGCCCAAAGGGCTATAAAACCCTTTGATCCAGCAATTTCACTACTAGGTCTGTATTCTTAAGAGATCAAAGAAAAAGGAAAAGATACACACACACACACACACACACACACACACACACATACATACATACATACACACAAAAAATTTTATAGCAATTCTTTTCTGTTGTGGCAAAGAACTGGAAACTGAGAGGATGCCCATCAATTGGGGAATGGCTGAACAAGCTGTGGTATATGATTGTGACGGAATACTCTTATGCTATATAAGAAATGACAAGCAGGATATTTTCAGAAAACCCTTTGGAAGATTTATATGAACTGAAGCAAAGTGAAGTGAGCAAAACCAGGAATAGTATCAACAGTACTATACGAGGATCAACTGTGAATGACCTAGCTTTTCCCAGCAACAGAATGATCTAAGACAATTCTAAAGGATTGATGATAAAAAATGCTAGCCTTCTCCAGAGAAAGAATTGATGAAGTCTGAATGCTGATAAAAAAAAAAAATACCTTTTTGTAAAACTTTTTTTTATTTTTCTTGGGGCTTTTTTTTTTTGGTCTGTGTTTTCTTTCACAACATGGTTAATTAATATGGCAATATGTTCTGTGTAACTGCACATGTTTATTCTATGTCAAATCTATATCTATATCAAACTTTTCAAGGAGGGGGAAGGTGAGGGAGAAAGGGAGAGTATTTGGACTCAAATTTTTTTTAAAAAGGATGCTAAAAATTGCTTTTACATGAAATTGGGGGAAAAACAAAATAAATTTAAAAAATAAAATTACTCATCAAACTTAATTCTGGAGGAGCATAGCCAACAAAAAGTTACAGTTAGACACTGTAACAGCCCAAGACAACTTAGGGATTTGGAAGGAGAGGTGTGTAACACTCAGGTGGGGTCTGGTCTGCTCCAGCTCGGCACAGCAACAACATCAGCTGTGGGGCCTTGGAGCCTGTGGCTGTGCAGCAGCAACAGTTCTGGGAGCTATCGCTGCTGAAAGATGGTAAGTGGACTGGACAATTAGTCAGAAAGAGATTACAAGGGATCCCTGTAGTCACTGGGTTCAGCATAGGGCACCACTTGGTAACTACACTGTCCATTACCAAGTTACAGGTCACAGTTTCTGGGCAGGGAGAAGAGCTTGTAGTCACAAAGGACTAGTGTCCCTTCAAAGAAGAGCACTAGCACTAGTGGTTACAAGGCAGTGGTTCTCTACCTGTGGGTCAGGACCCCTTTGGGGGTCGAATGACCCTTTCACAGTCACAGGGGTCGCATTGGAAAACACATATTTCCAATGGTCTTAGGAACTGAGACACTGCTCCTCTATCTGTCTTCAGGTGGGTCTACCCACATGCAGACACACCCACATACGAGTATTAAAGGGTTGCGGCATTAGGAAGGTTGAGAACCACTGTTACAAGGGAACAGAGGGTCTACCTAGGTAAGGACCAGAACACAGAGCAATAACCACATCTCTGCCCAGATCACACCACCTTGAAAGCACCAAAAATGTATAGACTCCCAGAACTAGTTGTGAGAACAATAGGGCAAAAAAGCCAGAACTCTGGGATGATGACCACCTGCTTCCACCTCCCCAAAGTGAGGTGAGTCCAACTCTTAACATTAAGTTCAAAATCATGAAAGAGGTTGCAAAATGAGCAAACAAACAAAAAAGAACCTTGACCATAAAAAGCTCTTATAATGAGAAAGAAACTCAACACAGACTCAGAAGACCAAGTAAAAACATCTCTAATGAAAGTCTCAAAGATAAAATGCAACTAAAGAGCTAAATGTCCAATAAGAATCCCAAAAAGGGCTAAAGAGATTTTTAAAATAGCCAAAAAAAAAAAGATTTTAATAATCATAAAGTGGTAGAGGAAAAAGTGGGAAAAATAATAAGAGTGAAGGGCAGAGCCAAGATGGCAAAATAAAGGCAGGAACTCACCTGAATTCTTCCAACATCCCCTTCCAAACAACTTTAACTTTTAACTGTGACACTGGGGAGGTGGCTCAAAGTGGGAATGATATACATACTCAGATGGATATAGAAATCTATATTACACTACAGAGCAGTAAGTGGGAAAGAGGACAAGAGAAGAGGAAAGAGAGGATTAAGGGAGACAGCAGTGAGAAGAGAAACACACTTCTGAAAAGGGACAGGGTAAAAGGAAAGAGAAGGATAAACAAGTGGTGAAATAGGATGGAGGGAAACACACAGTAATTACAACTGTGAATATGAATGGAATATAATCATAAAACAGAAGCAGATAGCAGAAAGGATAAAAACCAGAATCCAACTATGTTGTTTACAAGAAAAACATCTGAAACAGAGAGACACACACAGAGAATGAAAATAAGAAGCTGAAGCAGAATCTATTATGCTTCAGCTGAGTTTAAAAAAAAGCAGAGGCAGGAATCATGATCTCAGACAAAGCACAACAAAAAACAGACTTAATTAAAAGATATAAGCAAGGGAAACCATTATTTTTCTACAAAGTGCCATAGACAATGAAATAATATCAGTCCTATACATAAACAACAAATGATATAGCATCCAAATTCTTAAAGTAAAACTTAAATGAGTTACAGGAAGAAATAGTAAAACAACATTAGTGGGGTAACTAAAGTTTCCCTTCTCAGAACTAGATAAATTTAATCGTAAAATAAAGATGAGGGGCAGTTAGGTGGTGCAATGAATAGAGCACTGGCCCTGGAGTCAGGAGGACCTGAGTTCAAATTTGGCCTTAGACACTTGACACACTTACTAGCTGTGTAACCTCAGGCAAGTCACTTAACCCCAATTGCCCTGCCTTCCCCCCTTCAAAAAAAACAAAAAATAAAATAAAGATGAAAAAAATTAAGAAGATGATTAGAATTCATCTCATAAAAGAGGTTTGATATGATAGACTTCTGGAGAAAACTGAATGGGAATAGAAAGGAATATACCTTTTCTCAGCTGCACATGGCATTTCACAAAAATTAACCATGTATTAGGGCATTAAAACACCACAATCAAATGCAAAAAAGCAGAACTATTCAATGTATCCTTTTCAGACATATTGCACTAAAAAATACATTCAATAAAGGGCCATGGAAAGAGGAATTAAAAATTAATTGTAAACTAAATAATCTAATCCTCAAGAATAAGTAGGTCAAAGAAAAAAATCAAAGAAACAATCAATAATTTCATTTAAGATAATGACAACAATAAGACAACATATGAAAATTTATGGGAAGTAACCAAAGCAATACTTAAAGGAAAATTTATCTCTCTAAACACTTATATCAATAAAATAGAAAAAGTGCAAATTGATGAACTGTATATGTAATTTAAGAAATGAGAAAAAGAACAAATTAAAAATACCAAATTAAACATCAAATTGGAAATCCTGAAAATCAAAGGACAGATTAATAAAATTCAAAGTCAGAAGGGTGTTGAACTAATGGAATGCTAGAAGCTTGTTTTATGAGAAAAAAAAAATGAAACAGATAAACCATTGACTGGTTAATTTCACACACACCCCTTCTTTGTTTTAAGTTAATTTCATTTTAAAAAAAGAAAGAAGGAAACCAAATCGCCAGAGTCAAAAATGAAAAGGGTGAATTCACCACTGCTGAAGAGGCAATTCTGGCAATTATTAGCTATTTTGTCCAATAAATCCTACAATCAAAGTGAAAGGAATATTTACAAATATACAAATCTCCCAGATTAAAAGAAGAGGAACTAGAATACTTAAATAACTCTATCTTGGGGGGGGGGGGGAACTGAACTAGTCATAAATTAGCTCCCTAAGAAAAATCTCCAGGACTATATGAATTCACAAAGTGAATTTAAAGAACCAGATGTTTAAAGAACAATTAATTCCAATATCATATACAATCTCTGGAAAAACAGGCAAAGAAGGTGTCCTACCAAATTCCTTTATAGTGCTGATACATAAACAAGGAAGGGCAAACTACAGAGAAAGAAAACTATAGAGCAATTTTCCTAATAAATACTGATGCAAAAATTTTAAATAAAATATTAGCAAGGAGATTATAGCAACATACCACAAACAACTGACTAGCTGGGACTTATACCAGGAGAGCAGGGTTGGTTCAGTATTAGAAAATTATAAGTATAATTAACCATATCAATAACAAAACCAACAAAAATCATGACTATCTCAAAAGATGCAGAAAAAGCTTTTTTCTTTAAACATTTGTAAATGCTTTTGTTTTATACCAACAACAAAAGTGCACAGAATGAGGAGAACACAAGAACACCTTTTCATTTTTAAAAATATTTGGAAATATGTACAACTTTGATACAGTTTCTGGGTGCTCCCAGATACCCATAGCCATTTCATATAAACCAGTTACAATGTCTATCTAGAAGCACTTTTGAGAAGCTATGTGATCAGAAGCCAATTAAGCCTAATGAGAGCAATCAACACCACAAAGGAGAGAAGTTTCATTTAAAGATGTTTCCCCTACTCTATGGTATTCACATGAAGACAGAATACGGTACAGTTTCATTCCTCATCTTTTTCATCCTTCTCCTCTTCCTCCTCTACCTTTTTCCGGACAGCTTTAGCTGCCTCCCTTTCCCCACTGAACTTCCCTTCTGACTTATAATCTACAATATCCTTCTCATTTCTCCTTCACTGTGGCTGCCTTATTATTATAAGGTTGCTTCTCATTGTCACTTAGATTGTTCCACACTTCACCAAGCTTCTTTGCCACATCCTCAATGGATATGCCAAGGTTTGCAGACTTGATCTCGGGACGAAATTCTGAACAGAACAGGAAGAAGGCAGACAGCGGCCATTTAGGTGCATTAGTATCCTTCTTCTTTTAGCCACCCTTCACTGGTCCATAGTCTTTCATTTCTCTATCATATCGTACTTTATCAGCTTTGGCCATCTCATCAAATTTGGATTTAAAAATATGGAACACTTCATGAATTTGCGTGTCATCCTTGCACAGGAGCCATGCTAATTTTCTTTGTGTCATTCCAATTTTAGTATATGTACTGCCAAAGCAAGCACCAGAAAAAGCTTTTGACAAAATGGAACATCCATTCCTATTTTTCAAAAAAATCTAGAAAGTAAATGGAAAAATGGCACCTTTCTCAAAGTGATAAAGTATTATCTGTCTACAACAAAGAATAAGTATTATCTGTAATGAGGATAAACTTCTCAATAAGTTTTCTCAGTAAGAACAGTTATTATCCGAGGATGTCCATTATCACCGCTATTATTCAACATTGTTACTAGAAATGCTAACTAGCAATGAGAGAAGAAAAAGAAACTGAAGGAAACAGAATGGCAATGGGGAAACAAAACTATCACATTTTGCAGACAATATCAAGGTATACTTAGGGAACTCTAGATAACTAAAAAGCTAGTTGAAACAATTAACAACTTCAGCAAAGTTGTGGGATGTAAAATAAACCTATATATAAATCACCAGCATTTTTACATCATCAATAACCTAGCAGGAAGAAATCAAATGAGAAATTTCAATATAAAATATTTGAGAATCTACCCGCCAAGTTAAAGCCAGGAATTATATGAACACAATCATCTTTTCCACAAATAAAGACAGATCGAAACAACTGGGAAATATTAATTGCTCATGGGTAGGCTGATCACAATTTTATTTAAACTAATTTACTCAATAAGGTTACTAACCAAACTACCAAATAATTATTCTATTTAGCTAAAAAAAAAAAATTAACAAAATTCATCTGCAACAACAAAAGGTCAAGAATATCCAGGGAATCAATAAAAACAAATATGTGAAGAAAAGTGACCCAGAAGTACCAGATTTCAAACTATATTACAAAGCTGTAAAATATTCATTTTAAACAGAATTCTACTCCATTAAAATGATATGGATGTCTTGTGAAATCCATTATGAGATTTCACATAATTTTTTTCAATCATTCCATCACAATTTTCTTTCTTGATTCTAAAGCTATAATACTTAATCCTAACACCATGCTCTTAATGACATAAGGTTACCACTTCATTCATTTTTTTTTTTTTTTTTTTTTGCTTTTTGGAGGGGGAAGGCAGAGCAATTGGGGTTAAGTGACTTGCCCAAAGTCACACAGCTAGTAAGTGTTAATTGTCTGAGACCAGATTTGAACTCAGGTCCTCCTGACTCCAGGGCTGGTGCTCTATTCACTGCATCACCTAGCCAGCCCTCGTTCAATTCTTTATAAACTTCTAAAATACATTTTAATGATGTATTCCCCACCTCACTGCCAAATAATTCAGTTCTACTGTCACTGGTGAACTCAAATTTCCATAACCAAAACATTTTTGGATTTAAAAATCAGATACAAGTATCTTTAAGCGTTTATTTTAGAAAAAAGACATCTCTGGCACCCTGAAATTCTTTCAGTTTACTTTGCTGTAAAAACCAATACAATTTATACAAAATCACTTTATCATAAACAATATCTTTCAATGAGTTGATCAAAATTAGTCAAAAGGAAATATAGACTATGATCAATATTATCATTAAAATTAAATTTGCTACACCCAAAACATGCCTAAAATCTACAATTAATCTTTTTTTCATCTCATCAAAGACCTTAGCAACCCTTTTATAATGTTAAAGAAAACTCAAGTAATATTTTTCTAGTCATGAAAGTACAACCAATAGATATAATGCTGGGCCTGGAGTTAGGATGACTCACCATCTTGAGTTCAAATCCAGCCTCTCCTGGTCTAGTTACTTAACCCTGTCTGCCTCAGTTCCTCATCTGTAAAATGAAATGGCAAACCACTCCAAGTGGTGCCAAGTCACAAAGAGTTGGACACAACTAAAACAACCAAACAACCACCACAACAACAAAGTTTAAACTACCAGAAAGCAAGGCTCATGTAAATATACTTCCTTACCTCATTTTCTCCACACTAGGCTTAGCTGGTGTCCCACTAGCTGATGAAAATCCATTATCACTGTCTGAGGAATCCCCAAACCTTCGAGAAATCCAGTCCCTTAGTGGTCTATGAAAATAATTGTAGCTTTTATCTTTCAGTTATTAGAACTACAGCACGTAAAGCCTGTATTTTAAGTACTAAAAACATACTTGATAAATGGAATGGCCATGAAGAATTTGTTAGGTGCCAAACCAAGTTTTGACTTTGGGGTCATGTCATTTCTATGGCAGGGTAATTTCTCAATTGAGAACCAATCAATATTCTGAAAGAGAGGGAAAAAAAAATCCTTTTGTTAATAAACCAAATAAGGGTTCAGATAGAAGAAGTGGCAGTACCAAGCTAGAGTTTACTAATCTTTATCTCAAAGTAATCCAGCATCCTTTGGTACTCTTAAAAAAACTACTCTCTACAAAAAAGAATGAGCACTGGCAATGGGTAGAGACATATAAATGTTTTCACTTGTTATATACCCGAATCTCTCTTCTGGTTTTTGGATTGAATTTTGTATCCTTTGGAATTCCTGGGATGATGTACAAACGAGCTAGTTGATCATTGATTCTCAGTTCAATGTAATCATCCTTGCAAATGTAATCTCTGATATCAAAACCAGTTTCTTCAAAGACCTAAAAGTTAAAAAATTTAGAAGTATTTAAATTCAACCATAAGACATTTTGTAAAAATGCATTCATTTTATAAACAAATAATTACTAAGAAATACCCAAATTATGTTTTTTAATAAAGTCTTTTTTCACGTCAATCTCAAATTTATACTTGGAGCTGTGAATTTATGGTGATTGGATCAGGCTATATTCAAATAACATTATCTGGTATTACCCAAGCAGCGTACAAAGCTACTCTAAAGAAACATTATGAATTTACTAGGAGCTACAGCTTTCCTCAAAATTTGGGCTATCACTTCTCCCTTATGTGGACTACTGCAGAAGCCACTATCACAGCTATGCATTCACTAGGGCAGTCGTTCTCAACCTTCCTAATGCCGCGACCCTTTAATACTCGTTTGTGTGTGTATCTGCATGTGGGCGGACCCGCCTGGAGATGGATAGAGGAGCAGCGTCTCAGTTCCTAAGACCATCGGAAATATGGGTTCGACCCCCAAAGGGGTTGCGACCCACAAGTTGAGAACCGCTGCTCTAGGGGAAGGTAAATGGTACAGTGGACAGAGTGCTGAGCTTTGAGTCAGGAGGACCAGAGTTCAAATAAGGCCTCAGACACTAGCTGTTTGATCCTGGGCAAGTCATCTAACCCTGTTTGCCTCAGTTTCCTCATCTATAAAATGAGCTGGTGAAGAAAATGGCAAACTGTATCTTTTCCAGGAAAAACCTCCAAAGAGGTCACAAAGAGTTGGACACGACTGAAAATGACTAAACAACAATCAATTCATTCTTTCCTTCCTTTCTCCACTCTCCTAAGTAAAATACCCAGTGTGTAGCTTTTAAGCTGAGTCCCAACATCCTTTGATAGCTGAAGCGTAAGTTTTTGCTTATTTCAAGTTATTAAATCTCTTGTATGCAGATTTATAACTAAACGAACATCAAATCTGAACTGAAACAAATAAAATAGTAAGCTCTTTAGGACATTGATCCATGAAACAAATAGGTGAGAATATTAATAATTTCCACCTATAAAACATTTAAGGTTTGCAGAGTGCTTTACATATTTTCTCATTTGATCCTTATAACAACCCTGTAAGGGAGACATTAAATTATTTATCATTTTACAGAAGAAGAAACTGAGTTTGAGGGAAAGAGAAAGCACAGGGGCAACACATAGAGCTATCTCTTCAAATGGTTAGGAGAATCAAACAAAGACAAACGGCTTTATAAACTAATACAATCCATTCTGTTTTCTGGTCAATGTTCTCCTGTGTCTAAATCTTACGCTAAGATAGAGAAGTATTATTTACAGGACTAGTCACTGAAGCTTCTAAATTCTGGGGACTCACTAAAGGATACTTCATCCTTCCTATTCTCCAAGGACTTATGAGTAAATCCATACGATTTCAGTTAATTGTTCATGTTTATTTCACTTATGTTTCATGTGCAGTATCTAACTTGGTTATTCTATTATAATGTTAGTTCCTTGATTTTTAAAAATAGAATATTTTATCAAAGACTTCATATTGAATATCAACAAAACTACCTAAACTTATACTAGAACTACTTAATTTCAATGAATACAACAGGTTTTTGCTTCAGTTTTTTCATGTCTATTACTAAGAACTAAGACACCTAGCCCTCCTCCCCACCTAGAGAGCTCCTTGATTTTAAAGGCCATGATTTCCCCCCTTTTTTTCACAACTTCCTCAAATTTAGTGATGCTTTAAACTTGGCAAATATCTGACAGTGAATTAAAATAAAATACAGATGTTATTCAAAAATGATCATTTCTGAAATATGCCTTAAAATGTTTCATCCCTACTTCTAAGACTCATAAACCAAGGTAAATTATAAATACTTCAGAGTTTTCCCATACACATATAATCCTTTGAAAGTCTACTGTAACCCTTTTATTCATATTTTAAGTGCCTAATTTTTAAAAAGGGCTTTTATCAACATCACCACTTTGAGAGGCTTATATACAATACAATCAAATTTCAGACAAGTTAATGCAAAATGATAGAATGTTTTCATGGGTTTTCAATGCTAAGAGAATTAAGGAGGTATATTGACCCTGTAACACTACATTGACTTTACAAAGAAGTAGGTAGTTTCAACTGATCGCTAATTTCTGTAATATCCTAGGGGAAAAAGTTGAATATCTATTCTCACACTAATCAATTCATTTTCTGAATTACAAAACACAAATTTCTTGGAACACAGAAGTAAAGAATGCTCTGAGGTACTATCTGCAATCCTTTTTAAGCAAAAGTGAAACTAAAAGAGCAATACTACTTTTTTGCCTACTACCTATGTACTGCAAAACTTACAGATTAAAGTTCCTTAGACAATATCCTATCAAGCTAAGTTTTACAAGTGCTTCTTAAAGTCAGCATTATCACCAATCATTCAAGCATTTATAAACCACCTGCAGGCATAGTACTACATGATTTGTGTGTATAACGCTTTGCTACTTTTGCAATTTACTAATTTTTCTATTTCATATCTGTTACTTAAAGATAGCCTTTAAAAGATTATGCCTAAAGAATTTTATAATATAAATGAAACAAAGTTCTTGTCATTATATAAAATGCGAGTACTTTCCCCAGATTCTTGTTTTCTCAAATAACTGTTTATGAATTTTTTCTCAAATAACTATTTATGGGGGGCGGAGCCAAGATGGCGGCGTAGCAGCAGCAACACATCACAGCTCTCACATAGCCACCCCAAAATACCCATAAAATAGGACTCTAAACCAAACCTACAACTCCAAAATGCACACAAGGTTACTTCCCACTAAAGTCAGCTCAGCTACGAGGAACCATATCAGCACTGCGACCCGAAACCAGCCTGGCCTGAAGCCTTGGCTGTGCCCCGGGGGCGGCCGGGCAGGAGGTGCAGAGAAAGCTCTCAGGTGAGGGATTAACACCAGCTGTGCCAGTGGGGATTGTGAAAGGGGGAGATAAGCGTCCAGCCGAAAGGTCTCCAGAGCAGAAAAGCAAAAGGCAGAGGTTTTGCACCCGCCTCCGCATTGTAGCTTCCCGCCT
>CM053590.1:145847299-145864931 GCA_028646515.1 Pseudochirops corinnae | reverse complement strand
GGAGATCAAGGGAGCTTGGATTAAAACCAAGAATCACCTACCCAGCAAAATTGAGCATAGTATTCCAGGGGAAAATATGGTCATTCAATGAGGTGGAGGACTTTCAAACATTCCTGCTGAAAAAACCAGAACTCAAAAGAAAGTTTGACACTCCAACACAAGAAGCATGAGAAGACAGGCATGGAGAAGAAATCATAAGATACCTATCAAATAACTATTTATGAACCACAAAGGGTTCAGCTAAAGCAAATTCAATATATACAAGAGAAGCACAGAAGAGAGGGTGGATCTCAAAGGCAGGAATACCTGAGCTTGAATCCAGAATCTCACCAATGCAGCCTGTGGGCAAGTCACTTAACCTCTCAATGGCCCAGGAAAATCTTATGCTTGCAGGTTACAGAACAATTGCTGACATATTAATAGAGGCAGATTTCTCCCCAACTTCCCTATACCTTATTCCAACAACAAGAACATTAAGCTAGAAAGAAAAACTAAAAGTAATGAACAGGAAAGAGATTTCTGCCTGACTATACTACACATAAGGAAAAACACCTCAAAATTAGTTACACAAAAGAATGTGCTGCCTCAGATTTCCTCCTCATTAGAGACCTATAAGCAAAAGCTTGTAACTACTTTTAGGGTATTTTGTAGAAAGGATTGCTTGTTTCAGGTATGGGTTAGACTGGACAGAGGGAAGGAAGAAGGAAATATGCATTTATTAAGTTCCTACTATGAGCAGGCACTATGCTTAGAAATTTACAAATATTTACTCATTTGAAACTTACTAACAGCCCTAGAGGTAGGTGCTATTATTAATCCATTTTAGTTGAGAAAACTGAAGGAAACAGAGATTAAGTAACTTGCCCAGAATCACTTAACTCATTAAGTGCCTGAGAACAAATCTGAACTCAGATTTTCTTGACTCTAAGTCAGTGTTCTAACTACTTACACTGCCCAGCTACCTCTAGAATAGTTACGCTTTCCGTATCAGGAGGTGGGAATGGGGTATGTGTTAGGAGTGCCTCTGTGATCTGGAAAATCTGCAGAAAGTTTTTTAGCCCTCCCTTCATACCAGAGAAGTCTGAATGTTTTTCCCCTCTTACAGGGTATGTATAGTACCTTATTGTAAAATGTGAGTAAAGTATTAGGTCATAGGCATATTTTATGCATTTCTGAATTTCTAAACTTTTTCTGTGTCATCTACTGGCCTTTGCATGTCATCTGTGGCTTCTGCAAAACTCCCCCCAAAATTCCCATTTATAGTAATTTCTTACGCCAATCCACGATATATCAAAACTGTAACACAGAAAGTCACAATGTGGAAGAGATAACTGTATTTATATATTCATATGCCTCTGGAATATTTATAAACAGCTTTTTTGTAGTAACCCAAATTGGAAACTAAGGGTGTGCCCTATTGGAATAGCAGATTATGACATATGAATTTAACAGAATATTATCATAATGGAATACTATAAGAAATGATGAAATAGACTGTTTCAGAGGAAACCAGGTAAACCTCTAAGAACTAATAGAGTTAAAGAAGCAATACTAAAGCAATTTATACAATATCATAGAGAAAAACATCTTCTAATCAACTCAATGATATACCACAAGTCCAAAAGAAGAAAGATGAAACATGCCACTTACTTCCTAGCAGAAAGTGATAGATTTTTAGACATGATTAATGCAGGAATTTGTTTTGCCAGACTACATATTAAGGGTTTTATTATAATACCTATTAAATAGGTATTATCTTATACCTATAAATCCTATCTTCTCAACCATTCTGGTATTCCCAGTCATCCTGGAATTCTTTTGTCCTTTAAGCTAGAATGCTGCAGTAGATTGTGTTGGGAAATTAATAATAATTGAATAATCTTTGAATTTTCCAACTGAAATGCTACTGCAGTAATTGTAGTAACAAAACTACAGTATGATATGATATAAACAGATAAATGATAAAATGATCAATCAAAAACCCAAACTATGATAAGAAAAATTCATGCCATAAAAAATGGCATCAAAGAAAGATCAAAGGATAATAGGATAAGAGTTTCAGAGCCTGAAAGAACTTAAAGGTTATGGAATCTAATGCCCCACATTTTACAGATAAGGAAACTGAGGTACAGAAGCAATAAACTCAAAGTCACACAGCTAGTGTTAGAAAGATTTTGATTACAAATGTTCCTGACTCTAAGTCTATCCACTAGCAAGCTACCTCTCAGAGAAAAGAAACTGTAATGGAATCAAAATATATGTGCATGGGGTACTTAGATTCAAATCCAATTATTGTGAAAGTACATAAGGAATACAAAAAATACAATTAAAAATTACCATGAAATTCTACTTACATACTCTTGGGAAAATTACTTAAGCTCTCTGAGCCTTGATTTTCTCATCTGTAAAATGAGTGAACTGGACTAAATGACCTCCTAGGAACTGAGCTATGTAGTGGACTGGAAAGAAAACTGGTTCAGAAGATAGAGAACTTGAATTCAAATCTCATTTTGATACTACCTCTGGAAATGTGGGGAGTTAACTTAGCCTCATTGGGTCTCAGTTTCCTAAACTACAAAATGAGCTATATTACTTTCCAGCTCTAGATCTATAATTCCATAAAAGTCTGCTTACTGAGCTGAAAAATCAATTGGTTCAGATTTAAGATACAACAGCACCACCAAATGGCAGAAATATATATTGCTATTGCAGGATTAAAGAATACATGTTTTTCAGCAAACCACAGTACCTTTACAAAAAAAAATGTATCATGTGCTAGGACGTAAAATTTGTCCTGCCTCTACCTCTCTGTTGACCTCCAATCTCATATCTCTAATTGTATTTCAGACATCTTTTAATAGGATGTCCAGCAGACATTTTAAACTCAACATTTCCATTATCTCTAAATACCCTCCCTGCCCTAACTATTACTGTGCAGGATAATGCCACCCTCCTAGCTCCTCAGGCTCACAACCTGTGAGTCAACCTGGTTTCCTCACTATCTCTCACCTTCCATAGCCACTATGTTGCCAAGACCTGTCGATTTCACATCTGCAAGATTTCTCACATATGCCCCCTTCTCTCCTCTGATACTGCCATCCCTGCGGTACATACCCCCATCACCTCACACCTGAACTAAATCCTATTGGAAGATGTGCCTGCCTGAATACTCACCTCACTCTAATCTTCCATTCAGCGACCAAAGTGGTTTTCCTTTAGATGTGACAGAAGTCTAACCATGTCACTCCCCTACTCAATAAACTCCTGTGGTTTCCCAATTGCCTCCATGATCAAATACAAAACCTCCAACTGGCATTTAAAGTTATTCACAACTTAGCCCCCTCCTGTCTTTCCAGTCTTTTCATAACTTACTCTCCATGTTAGATCCAGTAATACTGGTGTCCTTGCTGTTCCCTGTTTTGGCTCTTCCTGGCTTAGGTATCAGCAGCATATTCATCATAAAAGGAATTTGATAGGACTCCTTTGTCTATTTTCCCAAATAGTTTATATAGTATTAGAATTAATTGTCCTTAAAATGTTTGGTAGAATTCATTTGTAAATCTATCTGGCTATAGGGATTTTTTCTTAGGGAGTTCATTGATGGTTTATTCAATTTCTTTTCTCAAAATTGGTTCAAGTGTTCTATTTCCTCTTCTGTAAATCTAGGCAATTTATATTTTTGTAAATATTCATCCCTTTCACTTAGCTTGTCAGATTTATTAGCATACAGTTGGGCAAAATAGCTCCTAATTATTGCTTAATTTTCTTCTTCACTAGTGATGAGTTCACCCTATTTTCCTTTTGGATACTGGTAATTTAATGTTTTGGTTTTTTTAATCAAATAAACCAATGGTTTATCTATTTTGTTGGGTTTTTTTTTTTTCATAAAACCAGCTTACTTTTATTTGTTAGTTCAATGGTTTCCTTAATTTCAATTTTATTAATCTCTCCTTTGATTTTTGGAATTTCTAATTTGGTGTTTCATTGAGGATTTTTAATTTGTCCTTTCTCTAGCTTTTTTAGTTGCATAACCAATTCACTGATCTCCTCTTTCTCTATTTTATTAATGTAAGCATTTAGAGAGAGAAAATTTCCCCTAAGTACTGCTTTGGCTGTATCCCATAAATTTTGTTATCATTTTCTTTGATGAAAATGTTCCTATAATTTGTTCTCTGACCCATTCATTCTTTAGAATTAGTTTATTTAGTTTCCACTTAATTTTTAATCTATCTTTCCATGGTTCTTTATTAAAGGTAATTTTTTTTGCATCATGATCTGAAAAGGATGCATTTCATATGCCTCTCTACATTTGATTGTGAGTTTTTATGCCCTAATATACGGCCTATTTTTGTGTATGTTCCATGTACCGCTGAGAGAAAAGTATATTCCTTTTTCTCCCCCATTCAATTTTCTCTTGAGGTCTAGCATAACTTTTCTAAAATTCTATTCACCTCCTTAACTTCTTTCTTGTTTATTTTGTGGTTACAGGAGAAAGAGGAAAAAGTTGAGGCTTCCCACTAGTATAGTTTTATTGTCTATATCCTCCTGTAGCTCACTGAACTTCTCCTTTAGAAATTTGGATGCTAAACCTTTTAGTACATATATGTTTAGTATTGATATTACTTTAAAAATTTTATTTCTATGGTACTTTTTAGAAAGATGTAGTCACCTTCCTTGTCTCTTAAATTAAAAGAGATCTATTTTTGCTTTGTCTGAGATCATGATTGCTACGTCTACTTTTACTTCAGTTGAAGCATAATATATTCTGCTCTAGCCTATTACTTCTACTCTGTCTATGTGTGTTTCTCTGCTTCAAGTGTGTTTCTTGTAAACACATTGCAGGATTGTTTTTTAACCGACTCTACTACTATGCACTTCCATTTTATAGGAGCATTCATCCCATTCACATTCACAGTTATGATTATTGTGTATTTCCTTCCATCCTATTCTGCTGCATTTATACTTTTCTCTCACTCCTTTCACCCTGTCCTTCCTCACCAGTTTTTCTTCGGACCACTGCCTCCCTCTATCTGTCCTCTTTTCTATCAGTCCAACATCCCTTTTTTTGTCCCCCTCCACTCCTAGTCCCCTGCAGGGTAAGACAGATTTCTATACCCAACTGAGTATGTATGCTAGTCCTTCTTTGAGCCAAATATGATGAGAATAAGGTTCAAACAATGCTGACCCCCCTCCTTTCCCTCCACTGTAACAGGTCTTTCATAATTCTTCTTGTAATATAGTTTACCCCATTTGTCTCTCCCTTCCCTTTTCTCTCAATGTAATCCTCTTTTGTTTTTTGTCATTCCATCAGTCAACTTAAAATACCCATGCCCTCAGTCCATATATACTCCCTCTAATTGCCCTATCAGAGACACAGTTCTTGAGAGTTACAAGAATCTTCTTCCTGTGCATGAATGTAAACAATTTAACCTTACTGATTAACTTGTGTTTTTTCTTTCCTGTTTTACCTTTTTATGTTTCTCTTATATTTTGTATATTTTGTCTCATATTTAAAAATCGAATTTTCTGTTCAGCTCTGGTCTTTTCATAAAGAATGTTTGAAAGTCCCTTATTTCTTTGACTATCCACTTTTTCCCCTAAAAGATTATGCTCCATTTTTCTGGGTAGTTGATTCTTGGTTGTAATCAATGTTACTATGCCTTCTGGAATATTGTATTTCAAGCACTCTGATCCTTAATCATAGAAGCTGCTAAATCCTATGTAATCCTGACTGTGAGTCTTTGATATCTGAATTTTTTTTTCTGGCTTTTTTATAGTATTTTTCTCCTTGATCTGAGAGTTCTAAAATTTGGTTATACTATTCCTTGGAGTTTTCATTTTGGGATCCCTTTCAGGAGGTGATCAACAGATTCTTTCGATTACTATTTATCTTCTCTTCTAGGATATCAGAACAGATAATTTCTTGAAAGATGATGTCCAGGTTTTTTTTTTTTTTATGATGGCTTTCAGGTAGTACAAAAATTCTTAAATTATCTCTCCTGAATCTACTTTTCAGGTCAGCTGTTTTTCCAATGAGGTATTTTACATTTTCTTCAATATTTTTCATTCTTTTGATTTTGTCTGATTGATTCTTAAGGTCTCAATAGAGTCACTGGCTTCCTCTTGACCAATTCTAATTTTTAAGTTATGATTTTCTTGAGTGAACTGTAGCACCTCCTTTTCCATTTGGTCAATTCTACTTTTAAAGCAGTTGTTTTCTTCAGTGAATTTTTGCATATCTTTTCCCATTTTTTTGTTCTTTTACCAAGCTGTTGACTCTTTTTCATGGTTTTCTGACAAAACTACAATTTCTTTTCCCAATTTTTCTTCTACTTCTCTTACTTGATTTTTAAAATCCTTTTTTCAGCTCAAGAGGACTTTTTGGGTCTGGGACCAATTCATATTTAAGTCTTCATATGTAGGTGTTTTGACATTGTTGTCCCCTTCTGAGATTATATATTGATCTTTCCTGTCACCGGAGTAGCTTTTTATGGTCTGGCCTTGTGTGTGTCTGTACATGTGTGTGCGTGCGCGCGTCTGTGTATGTGTGTGTGTGTGTGTGTGTGTGTGTGTGTGTGTGTGTGTGTTTTGCTCATTTTCCAGTCTATTTCATGCCTTTTAAAGCTGAGCTCTTTTCCTGAGGTACAGAGGGCACTGTTCCAAGCTTCTTATACAAAGAGCCAAGGGCCTGGTCACTAGCTTGCTGGGCCAGAGCCACTGGGGCTGGAGCCTCACCTGCTATCCTGAGGTCACCCACCCTAGTTGTTCCTGCTGTACCAGACCCTTAGGGCTGCCAGCTTACCTACTATACCAGCCTCTAGGCCTGCCAGGCCTGGCCACTGGCCTGCTACACCAGGGTAAGAGGCCTTACAGCTGGATCACTGTGCTATTGGCCTGTTTACCTCAGTTGGACCTCAGTTACTGATCTGTGCTGGGGCTATGGGTCTCCCACTGACTTGCCCAGACACTATTTTCACTGGGCTGCACTCCCCTTTTACACAAGTGAAAAAGATCTTTCCAGCAGTCCTTCTAAATTATCAGAGCAGGAAAATTGTTTCACCCCATCTTTTGTGGGTTCTATTGCCCCAGAACTTGTTCAGAGACTTGATTTAAAACTGATGCAAGGAAAAGTGGGTAGAGCTCAAACCACTTTCTAAATTAGGTCTACCTCCCATCCTTGCTGTCCAGGAACAAAACATTCCATCTTTCATCTCCAGGCATTTTTTCTCATTGTAGCCCATGAATTAAAGAGTTTTCCCATTTTATCTCTGTCTAATGTCTTCCTTGGCTTTAAGTTAAAACTAAAATCCCATCTTCCACAGGAAGCCTTATCCCTGAAGAATATCAAAGAAATAAATATCAACCAATATTCCTAACAAATACCACAAAAATGTTAAATAAAATATTAGCAAAGAAACTACAGCTATATCCCCCAAAAGATGATACTTTAAAACCCAGCTGTATATATACACCAAGATAAAGGATTAGTTCAATATCAGAAAAATTAGAAATAAAATGTTGTTCAGGCATTTTAGTCATGTCTGATTCTTTGTTACATCATTTGGGGTTTTCTTCGCAGATACTGGAATGGTTTACCATTTCATTTTGCAGCTATTTAACAAACAAGGTACCACAACTTGTTCAGCCATTCCCCAATTAATGGCCTTCACTCAATTTCTAATTCTTTGCCACCACAAAAAGAGCAGCTAAATTTTTGTATATATAGGTCCTTTTCTTTTTTCTTTGATCTCTGTGAGGTACAGACCTAGTAACAGTATTGCTAAGAAAAAGGGCAGGCACAGTTTTACAAGTCTTCAGACACAGTTCTAAATTTTTCTCCAAAATGCCTGGACAATTCATAGCACCACCAACAGTGCATCAGAGCATCTATTTTTCCATATCTCTTCCAGCATTTTGGTATCTCAGGTATTTTAATTTGCATCTCTCTAATCATTAGCGATTTCAATGATTTTTTTTTCCCATGACAATTGACAGCTTTGATTTCTTCTTCTGAAAGCTGCCAGTTTATATCCTTTGACCATTTATTAATTGGGGAATGTCTCTAATTTTTATAAATTTGACTCAATCCCCTATATTTTTTAGAAGAGACCTATATCAGAGAAACTTGATGTTAAAATTTCCCCGACTTCCTCCTAATTTTTGCTGCATTTGTTTTGTCTCAGCCAAAAAAAAAATATTCCAATTTCTTGTAATCAAAGTTATCAATGTTTATCTCCTGTAATCCTCTCATTTAGTCACAAATTTTGCTGTTATCCATAGATCTCATAGGAAATTTTTTCCACATTCCACTAACTTACTTACAAAATCACCTTTTATGTGTAAATCATGTATCCATTTTAATCTTATCTTGGTACTTCCAGATGTTGGTCTATGCCTAGTTCCTGCTAGACTCAAAGACCACCCCCCACATACACAAAAAAAAGAAAGAAAGAAAAATTAAGAAAGAGTATGCTTCTACCTGCATTTAGACTCGAACAGTTCTTTCTTGGAGATGGATAGCATTTTCATTATAAGTCCTCTGGAATTGTCTTGGATCACTGTATTACTAAGAATACCTAAGATGTTCACAGTTAATCATTATATAATGTTGCTATTACTGCTCTCTTGACTTCGCTTTGTATCAGTTCATATAAGTCTTTCCAGATTTTTCTGAGACCATCTTGCTAGTCATTTCTTATATTACAATACCATTCCATCACAATCTTCTACCACAACTTGTTCAGTCATTGCCCAATTGATGGGCATCCCCTCAATTTCCAATTCTTTGCCAGTACTAAAAGAGATGCTATAAATATTTTTGTAAATACACGTGGGTCTTTTTTTCTTCCCTTTTTGATCTTTTTGGGATACAGACCTAATAGTGGTATTAGGTACCCTGATCAAAGGGTATGTATGCATAGTTTTATAGCTCTCTGGACATAATTCCAAATTGCTCTCCAGAATGATTGGATCAGTTCATGACTCCAAAAGCAGTGTATTATTCTCAATTATCCCACATCACTTCCAATATTTGTCATCTTCCTTTTCTGTCATATTAGCCAATCTGATAGGTGTCAGGTGGTATTATTTTAGTTTTAGCGTGCATTTCTCTAATCAATAGTGATTTTAAGCATTTTTTCCCATGACTATACTTTGATTGCTTCATCTGGAAAGTACCTGTCCATATCCTCTTAACATTTGCTCTTATTTTTATAAATTTGATTCTGTTCCCTACATTTGAGAAATGGGACTTTTATCAGAGAAATCTGCTTAAAAATTTTTTAGTTATGATTAATATGTATTTCCCTCCATCCTACTTTCTCATTTATCCTACTCTCTTGCCTTTCACTTTTGCTTCTATTGCCTGCCAATAGACTATTCCTTCCTTCTATCAGCCCCACTCTTGCTCTCTTATCCTTTTTCTTCCTCCTAGCTTCCTATGCCATGAGATTTCTATACCCAACTGAGTGTGTATGCTATTCCTTGAGACATTTTGTTGGACTAATTCTTGATGTCTCATAAAGTCATTAGCTTCCACTTGCCCAATTCTAATTTTTAAGGAATTATTTTCTTAAGTTTTTGTACCTCCTTTTCCATTTGGCCGTTTCTATTTTTAAGAAGCTCTTTTCTTGGGGCGGCTAGGTGGCACAGTGAATAGAGCACCAGCCCTGGAGTCAGGAGGACCTGAGTTCAAATCTGGCATCAGACACTTAACACTTACTAGCCACGTGACCTTGGGCAAGTCACTTAACCCCAATTGCCCTGCCTTCCTCCTTGCCAAAAAAAAAAGTTCTTTTCTTCAGTGAATTTTTGTGCCTCTTTTACCATTTGACCTATTCTATTTTTTTAAGGTGTTATTTTCCTCAGCACTTTTTGGTATCTCCTTTACCAAGTTGCTGACTTTTTTTCATGATTTTCTTGCCATCACTCTCATTTCTTTTACCAACTTTTCTCCTACCTCTTTGATTTAAAAAAAAAATTGGGAATGCTTCCAGAAATTCTTTTTGGGTCTGAGAACAGTTCTGTTTTTCTTTGAGGCTTTGGATATAGCAGTTTTGACTGTGTTTTCTTCTGAATTTGATCTTCCCTGTCACCACAGTAACTTCTTATGGTCAGGTTCTTTTTTTGTTTAGTCTGTTTTCCAGTCTATTGACTTTTAATTTTATTTTTAAATTGGGCTCTGCTCCTGGGGTGGAATGGGGGAGTGAGAAGGGACATGTTGTTCTACACTTCAGGTTTCTGTGCAGCTGTTCTCAGAGTTATTTCTAAGGGTCTATAAATTTTCACTTCTTCCATAGTGGCATGATCTAAGGTAGGGGTTGAAAACTTGCAGCCTCAAGGCAACATGTGGCTTTCTAGGTTCTTTGGTGCAAGCTTATGACTATGTCCAAGTTTTACAGAAAAAGTTCTTTTAAGGGGATTTGTTCTGTGAAATCTGGATTCAAAGGGCCATACTTGAGGACCCAGAGGATCCTATGTGGCCTTGAGGCCACAGGTTCCCATCCTTGCTCTAAAGGAGAGATGTAATTTACCACTCTCCTGGCCTTGCTCTGGTCTGTGAGTGACCACAAGCACACTTTTCTGCCCTGTAACTGTGATCAGGATCCCTCCTTCCCTGCAGCCACAAGCTCTGGTGTGCTAGTGCTCCTTCTCTCCTTGGCACTGTGACCTCAGATTGCGCACACCTGTATGTGGGCAATGCAACACAGTCCTATACCCAGTCCTAGCCACAAGACCATGGTCATCTCTCTCCAACCCCCTTATACTGTCTGTGGGTTAAGAATTCCAGATGTTACTGCTGATGCAGTTATCACCAAGATGAGCTGCTGGTTTGCCAGACTGCATCACTCTCACCCCAGTGCAACAGATCTTTCTTGTCACCCTTCTAAGTTCTCTTGGTCTGGAAAGTTCCAGAGCAAATTTTGAGGTGTTAAAGTTGTTTGGAAGAGAATTTGGGAGAGCTCAGACAAGTCCCTTTTCTCTATCACCTTGATTTTGTACCCTAATAGATACTGCACCCCAATATGACTACTTGTCATTTTAAGAAAAGTTCCACTGATTCTTATGCTTTGCAGTGTTTTTTGAAATGGGCATTGTATTTTGTCAAAATATTCTTCTGTATCTATCAATATAATGTGTTTTGGATTTCTTTGTTTTTGATATGGTCAATTTTTTAGTTTTCTTAATGTTAAACTAGCCCCGCATCCCCAATATAAATCCCATCTGGAGCATGATCTTTGTAATATGCTGCTGTAATCTCCTTGCTAGTGTTTAAAAATATATTTCATCAATATTCATTAGGGTAATTGATCTATAGTTTTCCTTCTGTTTTTGCTTTGTGGTTTAGGTTTCAACAGAGTTCTTAAATCTCTGCCCACTTTATTTTGTACCAATTCACATGTCTTCCCAGGATTTTCTGATACTAACCCCATCACATTCATATACCATAATTTCTTTAGCCATTCCCTAATTGATGGGCATCCTCTCAGTTTCCAATTCTTTGCTACCACAAAAAGAGCTGTTCTAAATATTTTTAAACATATGGGTCATTTTATTTTTCTTGCACCTCTCTGGGGTATAGACCTAGTAGCGGTATTCAATAGATCAAAGGGTATGCATAGATTAATAGCTTTTTGGAAAAAATTCTAAATTACTTTCCTGAATAGTTGGACCCATTCACAGTTAAGCAACTGTTTCTGCAATTTGTAACATCCCAGTATTCTGAGAATTTAAGTTATTTGCCTAGAGTCTCATCACTGGCATTTGTCACAGGTGGGATGTGGACTCCAGGTGCTCCTGAATCAGACATCAGTTCTCTATTCACTCCGCTATCCAATAACTGTTAACAATAACAAGTCATATTTCTACAATGTTATACCATTTAAAAAGTAGTTTCCTGACAACTCTGTGAGGCAGGTAATAGGGAATGAGACTGCTCCTGTGATATGATTTGTGTAGACAACCCCTAGGGAAGGAAACTCCCTCTACCAACACAGGTCAGCAACTTTCCTGCAACTTTTCGAGTACTCATATCTGGGGGCATCAGGAAAGGCCTCAGGTAGATCATGACACCTGTTCTGAAGGAAAGCTGTGATTATCAAAATCAGGAGCAGAGATGAAATACCTTCTAGATATATTATTGTAGGTGACTACTCATGCAAAGTCAGGAAATGTAATGTTGTATAAGAGGAAAAGCTACAGGACAGTTTGATTGAGTATGTGTGAAGGGGACTGATATGAAATAAGACTTGAAATATTGATGGACCTTAGTTTGTATGAGACTTTAAACATCAGGCTTATAATTTTGGATTTTATGCTAGGGTCATTAGAAAGGCACTGAAGATTGTTTTTAGGGGTCATAGTGATATGGTCAGATTCATATCTTAGATCAATTTGGAAGATGTGTGCAGAATGGATTGTAGTGAATCAGCAATTGGAACAATTGCTTAGTCACAAAATTGGTAAGTGGCAGAGCATGGACTCAAAGGCTTCTTCCTTTATAGAAAAGGACTTTTTTCAAAAGCTGCAGTATACTAGTAGAAGAACCTCATCCTCCCCTTAAAGACAGAGCAGTGAATAATATTTTACAAGATACTTCATCTTTTCACATGTGCTCTAGTTTTGTATTCTCATAATTTTTTTTTCTGGTTTGTTCCTGTGTGTCCTGAGCCTCTATCTGAAGGAAATTGATACTTTTTTCCTTCATCTTTTTTATTCAGAGATATTTCCATAAAGGGTATCATATGCAGGTCCTCTGCAAAAAAGAATATAAATTCTGATTGCTGACATCACACATTTATGGTTCATGTGCTAGATTTTTTTCCTTAAGGACCATGCCTTAAAAGCAAATCACTCTGGCTCTTGTTGACTGGACCACAAGAGCCCCAGACCAAGACCCACTTGGTCACTGTTTGGTCCCTGATTGGCTCAGAGTGAATGTAAATAGCAATTATTTACATTTTGGCCAAAAACCCAAACAATCTTCTCCTCCCAGATTTTGCTTTTGTTTTTTTTTTTTTTGACTAGGTAAAATAGGTCACTCCCTGCCTCATTTCTTTCCTACCCTTAATCACTGAACAGGTATTGCCTCAGTCAAACTGAGACCTGTTAAAAAACTTAGCTTAAAAAGGTCATTGTATCCAGGGCCATCTCTAGTCATCCTGATCTATACACTGCAATGGGACTCAGATGGCTCTGGAGAAGAAAGTGAGGCTGGTCACTTTCCTTGCACATCCCTCCCTCACTTAAATTCAATTCACTTGCAGGTCATGGCATCAGCTCCCTGTCACAGTTCTCTTTGAGAACAAAGGACAAGCAAAAATAACAATTTCTGTATCACAGAAAGAATGTGATAGGACCACTTTATTTTTTCAAACACTTTGCATAGTACTGGAATTGTTCTTTAAATGGCAGAATCTGCTTGAAAATTCATATGGTGCTGTGTGTTTTTTTCCTTAGGGAGCCCATTTGATGGCATATTCAATTTCTCTATCTAAAATAGGATTATTTAAGTATTCTATTTTCTTTTCTGTTAATCTGGGCAGTTTACCTTTTTGTATTATTTAGAATGTCAAATTTTATTATTGAAATATAAATGGGCAAAATAGCTCCTAATAATTGTTCTAATTTCGTTTTCATTGGTTGTGCATTTTTGACACTGGTAATTTGGTTTTCTTTGTCAGAAAAACCCAAAATGGGGTCATGAAGAGTTGGATGTGACTGAAACAAGTGAACAACAACCACCAATGGTTTATTTTGGTTTTTTATTTCATAAAACCATCTTCTAGCTTTAAGTTCAATGGTTTCTTGAGTTTTGATTTTATTCATTTCTCCTTTGATCATGAAATTCTTCTTTGGTATTTAATTTGAGATTTTTACTTGGCTCTTTTTCTAGTTTGTTTTCCCCTTAGTTGCATGCCCAATTACTTGATTGGTGTTTTTTTTTTTTTATTTTATTGATGTAAACATTTAGAGATATACATTTCCCCCTGAGTACTGCTTTGTCTACATTCAACGAATTGTGGTATATTATTTATCATCAGCTTCAATAAATTGTTGATTTTTTAATGATTTCTTCTTTGACTCACTCATTGTTTGAGATTATTTAGTTTTATATTAAGTTTTAATCCATGCTTCCAACACACCTTACTGAATAAAATTTTTATATTGCACATGTGTGAGGTTTTAAAGCCCCAATACACAGTCAATTTTTGTGAAGGTGCCATGCCTCTCCAGAAAAAGGGAGGCAGTAATCAAAAGCTAAACAGAGGGAAGGGTAAAACTTCTCATTCAATTTTCTCCACAGGTCTATCATATCTAACTTTTCTAAAATTCTATTCATCTCTTTAACTTCTTTCTTATTTAATGTTAAGATTTGTCTAAGTGTGAGAGAGGTAAATTGAAGTCACCCAGTAGTAGTTTTATTGTCTATCTTCTCATAAAACTCATTTACTTTTTCCTTCAAGAACCTGGATGCTATGCCATTTGGTACATATGTTTATTATATTGATAAATGGTCAAAGGATAAAAAAATGCAGTTCTCAGACAAAGTAATCAAAGCTATCTATAACCACAAATGAAAATTAAAATAACTGAGCTACCACCCCACACCTATCAGACTGATAAACATGACAGAAAAAGAAAATTACAAATGCTGGAGGGGATGTGGGAAAATTGAGACACTAATGCACTGTTAATGAAGTTTTATACTGATTCAACCATTCTATAGAGCAATTGGAACTATGTCAAAGGGTTATAAAAACCATGCATACCCTTTGACCAAGCAATACCACTTCTACGCCTGTATCTCAAAGAGATCAAAAACAAAAAGGAAAAGGACCTATATGTACTAAAATATTTCTAGCAGCTCTTTTAGTGGTGGCAAAGGATTGGAAATTGAGGGGATGTCCATCAACTGGGGAATGGTTGAACAAGTTGTTGTATATGATTGTGATGGAATACTATTGTGCTATAAAAAACAAAATGCAGGATGCTCTCAGAAAAACCTGGAAAGACTTGCATGAAATGGTGCTAAGTGAAATGAAAATAACCCAGAGAACACTGTATATAGTAACAGCAATACCTGATGCTGATCAATAGTTAATGACTTAGTTATTCTCACCAATACAGTGATCTAAGACAATTCCAAAGAACTTATGATGAAAAACACTATCCATCTCCAGAGAAAGAATGATGGGACCCTAAATGCAGATTAAAATATACTTTTCTCTACTTTCTTCATTTTTCTTTTTGTCTGTGTTTTCCTTTACAACATGACTAACATGAAAATGTTTTGCATGACTGCATATGTATAACCTATATAAAATTGTTTGCTTTTTCAATGAGGTGGGACGGAGGGAAGGAAGGATAAAACATGGAACTCAAAAATTAAAAAAAAACACACCAAATGTTAAAAATTGTTTTTACATGTAATGGGAGGAATAAAATATAAATTTAATTTAAAAGAGAAAAAACATGGTCAAGTCCCAAAGATAGTCATTTGTCTATAAGTGGAAAGAAACCTGGGAAGTAAGACAGAGGAGATGAATATCTACAATGCAGATCATACTGATGCGATGAAACAGGGAGAAGTTAAGACGCCATAGAAACTTCAAGGTAGTGCATTTTCATTTCTCTGTGGACATGTGCACTATACACTTGGCCACATGATATGGGAAACTCATGAAACAAAAATATAAAATGGTCATTGACTGAAGACCATCAGTTATAAGATTAATGTCCTTTCCCATCTGCAGTGACAGTGACAAAAAAGGGGACAGAAGATGGTAATGATAAGTTTTTTAGACAATCTGTAAACATTAACTTAGAAGTCAGTATCTTAAATTCTAGATTCTTACTCAATGATAAAAGAGGCAATATACTTAAAGAACTTAAAGACAAAAGGGAAGTTGTAACTACATGGAAAAATAGCTCTGAGGACAGGCAGATAAAGGAGTCAAGAATTATTGTTACTACACATCCATAGGCAGATAGAACTGTTTTAATTTTGGTAGCCAAAAATTAGAAACAAATTAGTCTAACAACTAGACAATGATTAAATAAATTGTATTCTATTATTGATACATAAAAAGAAATGACAAATATTTATACAAGTTAACATGCAATGTAAAGTTAAATAATAGAATGGAGAAAGAAGAATCAGAATATAGATATGACTATACCTAAAGAAACAATAGTAACAAAATTTCATAGTGTAAAAGAGAAAAACAGCAAACTGACATAGTAACTACCAATAAGTCATTATTTTGTTAGAGTTCACGTGTTCTTTTAAAATCTTTGTAGCTTTATGGTTTTATGTATTAATTTTTAAATGTTGGTTTCTTTCAATATTTTTTTGTTCTTATTTACAGTACTAAGCTTCAAGGGGGTACCGATTTTTTTTTGATGGGGATAATAACATCACAACAAACTTCTTGAAGGAACTCTCTCATTCCATAACATAAATCACTCCTGAAAACAGATTATCTAAATTAAATAAATTTAGGATCAAATTTTGGACGGCACTGAGTGCCAGAAACTAAGCAGTTTGCCTCCTTTAATCTGCAGGCAATAAGAAACCTATGATTTTTTTTTAAACAGGAGGTATACATTTTTCAGATTTTCACATTACTATATGGCTTTGACAAACTACGCAAAAAAGAAAAGGCTATCTTGTCTGGAAGGCACTAGCAACCCAAAATAAGTATGAAAACAGTCACCCTACCAGCATGGTGTGCTGGTAAGGGTTTAACAACCAGATCTTCAGCGGGAAAAATATGTGTGCAAATATATTATAAAGATGTAAATTAATGTGTTTATTATAAATGTTATTTATATAAACAATGTGTAGCACACAATTTAAATAACAATAAAATATACTATACTCTTCATTGTAAATTTCCTATAAATTTGGCTAATAGAGCTGCATCCCAATCCACCAAAATGAGATGTACAGTGGTACTATTTAACCTGATAGAAACTGTATTAATTAAACTGAAATTTCTTTCAGCTTTAGCATTTCTGATTGCAATAATAACAATCTTTTTACTTGTTTTCTTTATAAGATGCAGGGATTGGAATATTGTTTGATTCTACATTATTATTTACAAAATCCTGAAAATTGTTCAACTCAGCTTCATGTTTTAAAATTTCACATAAGTGATGCAACTTTTTTTCACCTGTAATACTAGTGAAATTAGTTCTTCATAAGGCCACCTAGATGGTTCTAATAAATCAAAATAATTAAAAAATGTTCTCACAGTTGTTTCTGCTCAATAAAAGTTCATACACTGAGTTACATTTTTATTTTTATTTTTTTGCTTTTACTTTTTGGAGGGCAATTGGGGTTAAGTGACTTGTTCAAGGTCGCAGGGCTAGTTTTTGTGTTAAATGTCTGAGGCTGGATTTGAACTCAGGTTCTCCTGACTCCAGGGCCAGTGCTCTATTCACTGTGCCACCTAGCTGCCCCAGAATTACATTTTTAATAACATTCCTAGGAAGACTATGAAATTTTTCAACTTTTATTAACTGGAATGTCTTTAAACTTAATCAAATCTTCCATTTGACACTGCCTTCTAGTACCAATTCTTAGGTTTTCAAAAGCTCTCACAGTGCAGCATCTTAGTTTTTTGCA
>CM053590.1:145791663-145847199 GCA_028646515.1 Pseudochirops corinnae | reverse complement strand
GACAGCAGTTGTAACTTGAACTATATATGCCTCCTATGTGACCTCAGCACTAAATCAATTTTAATAATTTCAAGTTCCTCAGCTACAGTTTCTAGCTCAGCTTTTTATTAGATCGGTGATAATAAATATTATCCAGAATTACTTTTAACTAATTAACTCATTTTATTTCAGATAATGAAATAGTCAACTGTAATCAATGATTTAAAAACTTCATACCTATTCCAGACTTTCTTCCCAACATTATATTAACACCATTATAATAAAATGCAATTAAGTTTGTTTTCAAATATTCATCATTAAAACCACAATCATTTAAAACAGACATTAACATTTTGAAAACAGATTCTACTATGGCTGGTAACCATTCATTTACATCAACAAATAACATTACCAGTGCGGAACTTGACTGAAGCGCACGCCTGTTAAACACTACCAACTAGCTCATGAAATTCCTGAAAAATCTAACAACCAGCTCTCTTGAGCCAGGATGAGTCAGCTGCAGCATACCACTGCCTACATATCAATGGTATTTTCTCCTGATTTAACTCTAAAATTAGGGGGTGGTGGGAGTGGGAAATAAAACTAATGAGATAAAGTATGGTCAGTAAACAGCAGAAAAGCAGAAATACATCAGCAAACAGGAAATGTATATGAGAAAACATCAGAAGGCAAGCACTCAAACAGATTCAGGAAGAAATGAAAAAGGAATAATTTCTATTATTAAAGTGAAAAGATAAAACAGATTAAAATAGTCCAATAACAGCATTTACCTGCATATACAATGACTTACCTCTCTTGCAGCACAATCATGTGGAGCCTCTTCTTTATTTACTTTCCCCTTTGGAAATCCCCAGCCTGATTTTGCTAGATAACCCTGAACCAATAATACCTTAAAAAAAAAAACCACACACACACAAATAAATGTAACTCATTGAGGGTAAGGACCGTCTCATTTCTGTATTAAGTATAGAGTCTGGCACATGCACACACACACACACAGTAGTCACTTAATAAAGTGTCATCAAAAAAATCTGAAATGGAATAACTGATTTTCTTAAATCTAAATATGAAATTACACTGCCAATCAACAGTGAAGTCAAAGGACACTGTCTTTATTTTTTTTTCTACCTCAGCATTTACTACTTAATCCCACTGAATCAAAGTGCCACAACCAGGAGATCTATCAAACCAGAGAAAACAGACAGTTGGGGTGGGGGATGGAAGACTAAAAATGTAACACAGGATTTCACTATCCTATAGAATATAATATTATTATTTTAAAAAGCTAAATTCAGAACATTAATATCACACATATTTGATTAAGCTATAAAGTTACCTAAATTCAATGCTAGTTGGTTCATTTAAAATATTGCATATGTCATCTTGACTCAATTTCACTCACATTTTCAAGTGTTTCATCAAGAATAATTGCACCATATGTTGGTACTCCCATTTTATATTCCTTCCATTCATCTAAAACTTTCTGCACATCTTCACCTTGAGGCAGCAAAAAAGGACAATGACTGAAGAGTAGAAGTAATGTCAAGGAAGCCAATTAGTTTTTTCCCCAAAAACATAACAGTACTCAGACAAAAGGAACAGACCCATTCACATGAACGATACTTTTTTTATTCTATGAAGTAATCTTTAAAAGCCTCACTCTTGGATCCAGTATGGTTTTTTCTCTACTTATGTTCTCCTGAAGATATACTGTAATCAAAAGCAATAATGAGGATATATACAGCTGCAGGTAAACAACAGACAAGAGATGCCCTGGTATGTCTGAGATACTAAATAAATAAGAGGAAGGCCACTGAACCTATACAATTTTCCAAGTATATCAGATCATCTGCAAAAAGAGATAGTTTTATTATCTCACTGCCCATTTTGATTCCTTCAATTTATTTCTCTCGTTGCTATTACTGGCATTTCTAAGATAATACTGAATTATATTGGTGATAATAGGTATCCTTGTTTCAATCCTGATCTAATTGAGACGGCTTCTAGCTTATTTCCATTACAAATAGTCACTGCTGATAGTTTGCGGTAGATGCTTATTATTTTAAGGAAAAATCTATTTATATCTATGCTTTTAGGTGGTTTTTAACAGAAATGAACATTTTAAAATAAATCATCAGCATTTTTATGTATCACCAACAAAACCCTGCAAGAAGAAATAGTAAGAGAAATCCCATGTAAAATACCTGTAGGTTATATAAAATACCTGGGATTATACCTGCCAAGACAAACCCAAGAACTACATCAACATAACTATAAAATACTTTTTTATACAAACAAAAGTCAGATTTAAATAAATGGAGAAATATTAATTGTTCATGAGTGACAATTCTATCTAAACTAATCTGCTTATTCAATGCCATCACAATTAAATTACCAAAAATTATTTTACTGAGCTAGAAAAAGTAATAATAAAATTCATTTGGAAGAACAAAAGGCCAATATCAAAGGAATTAATGAAAACTCTAAAGAACCTAGGAAGGAAGATACTATTCACCTCCAGAGAGAGAACTGACAAAATAGAAGTATGAACAATATGGTTTTACACATATTTATAAATCTCATTAAATTGTGGCTTGTGTGGGGTGCAGAGGAAAGGAGGGAGGCAGTTTGGAACTTAAATTAACAAAAAAGTTAATTAAAAAATAACAGACCCTCTATAATAGGAATTCTTAACCTTTTTCGTGTCATGGAATCCCTATGGCAGTCTAGTGAAATCTGTGAACCCCTCCTCAGAATTTTTTATATGCATAAGATACATAGGAACATAAAGGAAAATAATTATAATGAAATACAAGTATCAATTAAAAAAAAAAAGTTAATAGATTCCAAGTTAAAAATCTCTGCTCTATGAGAAAATATGCACAAAAAATGCATCAGATAAGAAACCATGGAGAAGTGATAATCTGTATTATTAGGTGGAGGACCTACACTGATAATTACAAAGATCTTTCAAATTATTCAAATATTTTCCTTTGAAGGTTCAAAAATAACCAGGTTATTGTTAACTCCTGCAAATTTCAACATATCAAAGTAACAAACTCTAATGACATATTCAGCTTCAGATCCCCAAGAGGATACAAGTATATTCTCAAATATGTAAAAAAGTATCCTCTTAGACATTATTTCTCACCTGTATAAGGCTACAACAAAGTAAAAACAAACAAACAAGCACCAAAGTTCTCCAATTGGACAAATTCCAAGCAAGTCTCAGAAGCTGAACAACCTAACAATCAAGTGGTAAAGGCATAACACTAAAGTCAAAGTTCTAGCAAAAACAATCTTTCACTCCCTATGGAAAGAACTGAACAGATACAATAACTCACACAGTTTAAGAGCAAAGTATATTAACATTGGTTCCTTCATATGTGAAAAACGGGAGTAAATTCTGCTTCTTTCATAGCATTATTGTGAGAATATATGTGTTTTTATCACTTTCTAAGTGGTAAAACTACACAAATATAAAGTAAACAGAATATTACGTAAATTCTATATATTAAATGATATAGAGCTCTCTCTCATTCCCAAGGGAACATTTCCAAAAGACATGAGTTCTTTGGGGCAATTAGGAATATTAAAGATATTTACATATGATTTGGGACCGTTTCCTCAGTTCTTTGCAAGCTTTTTAGCCAATAAAATCTTTTAAGTATCTTCTCTTAAGAGTTCATCATTACCTCAATGACTTCAACTATCATGTCCAACTATCATTTCTCTCAAGAGAAATTTCTAACATTTCCAACTACTTGCTTCCACTTGTATTTTTTTTCCATTTTAACGTCTATAACGCATCTCTTTCCCTTCCCAACAAGCTCTCCCACTGAATTTTTCTATTTCCCTTAAGAGTAGCAACATTTTCAGTCTTAAATAAACTCTAAAGTCCCTTCTCTCTCTAAATGTACAATCCTATGTATCTCTTGAGTTCTCTCTTGCCTTCCCATTAAGAAGTCTAATGAAATACTTTTTTTTTAACCTCCCTTAAATCCATCTCTCCCCCATTCCCCCACCCCACACACTATAAGCCATCAAGGAATGTTAGGTTAATAGTAACTGACCACCAACAGAACATCCTATGTCCTAAGAAATTCCAAAATATAAGTAATAACAAGTGCAATATTACAGAAGATTTATATCTAGTATATTCATATACCTACATTTATATCAAATGACAAAATGAAAAATATTGAGCCAACAGAACAATACCCATGAGTGTCACAAAGTAAACAATGTCAAACTGTGAAGCAACAAAACTCTAGTCAAACATCACAGTTAATACTTCTCTTCTTTTTGTTAACCAACATTAACCAATGGTAACCAGTTTTTGAAGACCACATGGGAGAGGAAGAAAAGGGAGAAGTTTGTGTCAAAACAAAATTCATCCAAAAAAATTTTATATTAAAGAAATCCCATGAGAAGACTGAGATTTTTCTTTGCCTGAGAAAAATCTGCTTCATGTTCATTAAGTGACCCAATACTTTTCTGGAAATATGACTATAAAAGAAAATGAGAGCTAATAATTCTTATTAATAACTAACAACTCTTTCTTCTACCTGGTTTTCCTGTTCCAATCTAACTGCACATTGCCAACAGAGGAATTTTTCTGAAACAATGATTTGCTCATACTCTTTGTACTTGTATTCCCAGTGCTGAACATGTCTGGCACTTAATAAATGCTTGTTTAACTGACTGATCATGTCACTCTCTTGCCAAAAACCTTAAGTGACTTCTTCTCTGTTCCATAGTAAATAAAATTCAAACTCTTTAGCCTAGTATTCAGGAACATATACAATCAGATTTCAATCTACCTTCATACTCCACACATACTCCATACTCTGTCTCCAAAGAGATAGTTCACACATCACATCCAAACATACCTTGAACTTTGTTCCTTCTATTCTTTTGTTCAATATTCCTTCTAAAATGTCCTTTCTTCCTTCTATTAAACTAATAGTTATCTATCATTTGAGACTCAGCTCAAATCTCATGTCCTCCGTAAAGTTTTCCCTCTCCACCACAACTTAACGTAAAATTTTCTCATCTTTTTGGGCAATTAATCATATTCTGTATCTTGAGACTGTTCCTCTACTCTGTCTTGAACTATTTAAATCTTATACTGATTAAAACGTGTGTTTATATCTAATCTTCACAATTATTGTAAATTGCTTGAGAGCAGGTACTAAGTCTCAAGAATTTTTATACCATGTCGTACCCAGCGCCCAGTATTTTATATTGTTGGGCATTATGCTATTCAATAGTCTTTCCTAACTTGACTTTGATTGAAATGAAAAAGTGTTTCTGATGATTTCTTGATCTGATTATAGATGCCAATCTGATTAAGGTAAACCTTGCAAAATATAGCAATAACCAGAATGTGAATAGGGAATGAACCTGTGATTTCAATGAAATAGGGAATGTCTAGATAAGGGAATCTTCCAAGGTAACAGTAAAAACATGCAAAGGTAGATGAGTTCATAGGCCAACTTTAACTGTTCTAAGGGAAAAAATTTAATTTCAAGTCTTATGTAAAGTTCTGCAAAAAACTTCAAAACTTTAGCTTACTATATATGTTTGAAGACTTTTTTTCTCTTCCTCTCTTAAAGACAGGCTGTACGTTTTGGGTAGGTTATAACCCTTAAAAGACAAGATGGGGAAGAAAACTTTTTAGTGCAACAACATTTTACTTAGAATCAAAACACTCTTGAAAAAGGATATCAGCTTTAGCAAAGTCTCTTATCCCACACTGAGGTAATCCTGGTGTGTTCTGCATGTAGAAATCCAAGTAAAACCAATGGGCAAGTTCAATCTGAAAGCACACTCGGATGGCGTTGTCTCTTTCCTCACTGGGAATATGCAAAATAAATCGACTGCCGAAAAAAAAAAGGCAAAAATTACATTCACAAATAGCAATAAAGACAGAAGAATTTCATTTATCAGCCTAGAAATGGAACCAACAAGGCTCATAGAAACAGAAGGGGTAAACAAAGAAAATTTACTGGCACAGAAGCAATCTTTATCATAAAATAAAGCTCTAGAGAGGCTAGGTGGTGCAGTGAATAGAGTACCAGCCCTGGAGTCAGGAGGACCTGAGTTTAAATCCCACCTCAGACACTTAACAAAAAAACTAGTTGCGTGACCGTGGTCAAGTCACTTAACCCCAATTGCCCTACCTTCCCCACTCCAAAAAGCAAAAAAAAATAAAAAGGAAAAAAAAAGAAGGCGCTACTCCTCAGGAAATTATAGTGTCATATTGTCTGGGAAGAGGTAGTCACAAAAAGAAGGCACTACATTTACCATACCATTACCTCATGATGCACAAGTTCAGATAGGTAAGATCTCATTAAAAAAAAAAAATCAAACAATAAAAAATTGTGATAGAAAGAAAGCAATGCTGGCAAAACAAACTCCTAAATAACTTCTGATTCTAAAATAGTCCAAATGCTATTAAAATAAATACCACTAGATCCACCTGCACAGCCACATTTCCAAGAATACAGAACAAGTTCATATTCACAAACAGAAATAACATCATAAAATTAACTGCAGAACCTATTTCAAGCATAAATAAGTTTGTGACTTAACCAAAATATGACTATTTTGGCATATACAACATTAAAAGCAAAATATTTAGCAAGCACTCTTCTGCTTATTAATAGTGTCATAAATTCTAAGGTTTCACCTCAAATCTAGAAAACTAACAACAGGTGGTAAAAGACAGACACGGTCCATGTCAGAAGACAAGCACATCAACATGCTGTTGGTGGAGACATGAATTAGTTCTGTCATAGAAAACAACCTGGATTCACACTAGAAAAGAGACTAAATTGTTTACAGCCTTTGAACCACTCAATCCCCACTATGCACATGTCTCAAGCAGGCCAAAAAACTGGGAGAAAGTAACTATTTAAAATATTTATAGCACTTTTTATGGTAGAAAATAAAAAACAAAAACTCTAAATCAATTAAGGGTCCATTAATTGAGAAACGGCTGAAAAATTATGGCATATAATTGCCATGGACTATTATCATACTGTTTATAAACGAGAGATAAGAATTCTAAGAAATGGGGTGGCTAGGTGACTCAGTGAATAGAACATCAGCCCTGGAGTCAGGAGGACCTGAGTTCAAATCCAGCCTCAGACACTTAACACTTACTAGCCATGTGACCTTGGGCAAGTCACTTAACCCCAAATTGTCCTGCCTTCTCCAGTCCAAAAAGCAAAAAAATAAAAAATAAAAAAAGGAATTCTAAGAAATTTAGGAAGATTTATATAAACTCATGAGGAATGAAGTAAACAAAACCAAAAGAAAAATATAAACACCAGCCACATAAATGCAAAAAACAAAATTTTTAGCATCCAATTCTGATTGTTGCTAATATTCATTTCATATTTTCTTATTAACTTTTCAATTAATAAATGCTAAAAAAAAATTAGATCTATAAGCACTCAGAGCAATGCAATGACTAAATGTGACTTCAGAGAATTTGTGAACAAGTAGGCAAGCCTGTATTTATTAACTGCTAGGCGTGGAATCAGGAAGATTCACTTTCATGAGTTCAAATCTGCCCTCAGACAATTACTAGCTATGTGATCTTAGGCAAGTCATTTAACTCTGTTTGCCTCTGTTTCCTCTTCAATAAAATAAAATGGATAAGGAAATAGCAAAGCACTCCAGTACCTTTGCCAAGAAAACCTCAGATGAGGTCATAAAGAGCTGGACACAACTGAAAAATGACTGAACATGTATCATGCTGAGAGACACAAAGTCAAAAGCAAAACAGTCCCTGCCCTGTAGGTGCGCGCGCGCGCGCGCGCGCACACACACACACACACACACACACACACACACACACACACACACACACACAGGAATAGGGACTGGACTTCAATCTCCTGAGGGAGGAAACTTCCTCTAGCAATCTGGATCAGCACAGAAGGGTTTAATGACAAGTCACTGTAGATACAGGTAAGATAAAAAAAAACACATATAAAGCTAATACAAAGTAGGTTTAGAAGGGAAGGCACTAGCAGCCTTCGAGCTGAAGGAAGATTCTAAGAAGTGAGAGTGGGAATGAGGAAAGGCTCCAAGCAGGAGCCTCAGAAGCTTAAGAGTTGAGACTTGAAGGAAGATTCTGAGAAGTGAAGTTAAGGAAGAAGAATATTTCAAGCATTCCAGGGCAAAGGCAAAAAGGTGGATGATGGGAGTGTCATACAGGAAGAAAAGAAATCAGACTGGTATAATTGGACTATGGAATATAGAAATGTACAAGAAAGCTGGAAAAATAGGATGGTACCAGGCTACAAAGAAGCACAAGGGAAGTTCATATTTGATCTTTAAGAGCCACAAGAGAATAGTGAATATGTAAATGAAATGGTCAGATTTTCACTTCAAGTAAAAACTACTTTGGCAATTATGGGAAGAATGAATTGGAGATGGGAGATTATTAAGGCAGGAGGCTCATTTGAAGGTTATAGTAATAGTCCAGGTGAAAGGTGATGAGGGTCTGAAGTGGGATGTTGCCCAGAAGTGTAGAGAAAAGGGCACATGAGAGGGGTTGTGGATAAGAAACAAGATTTGGTAACTTTTTAAATATGTAGGGTGAGAGAAGACTTTTAAAGATCAAGGTGATACTACAAACATGAGTGACTTGGAGCTACACCCTCAACAATAATATGAAAGTGGGGTGAGTGTGAGGAGATATACAATGAATTCTTGTTTTAAGCATGGCAAGTATTAAACATATCCCTCCTTGCTGAGTCACAAGTGTGGAAGAAGTCATATACTGTCAAACTCAGAATACTTTTTAAAAAAATACATAAAGTACTTCACCTTTACTTGTAAAACATGAGTTCAACCATTCTTTCCTACCCATTGTTCCTGATACTTAGACCAAAATCTTAAGTTTATTTAGACCATAGTTACAGCGAACCTTTTTAACCAAATCTCATCCTGATTTTTCCTCCTAATCAAGAGATTGATCATTTCTGAAAAATGTAGCAAATATTGTGAGGAATAGGGTAGGGTAAGATAGAAGCCCATAATAAAACAAAATAAAAGCTATGTAACTCCAAAGCCAAAGGCAGTATAAAAGGGAACAAGAGGGGACATCTAGCCTGAATTAAGTATAGACTGAACTGCTATAGAAAGTAAACAATTACATATTTGATTTCATTTTCAAATATATCATAAACAATATTTTAGCAGTACAAATATTTTGAAATGGGATATCTACAACGAAAGTCTTAAATTAAAAATCTTAATTTAGCAATTTAAAAAGGTAATCAAGCAACTTAAATATCTAATCAAGACACAAACAATATATATTCTGCCTCCTTTTCCATTTAATCTTTTTTTTTTTAAATTCAAGTTGTGAAGAATAGTTAAGTTGATTCCAGGAGCCAATTATTAAGTACCTGTGTGACCCTGGGCAAATGACTTAATCTGTTTGCCTTAATCCCCTTGGGATTCCACTGAAGTATCTTCTGTCAGGAAAACCTGTGGACAATATTGGCATGCTATGGTCCATGGGGTCACAAAGAGTAAGAAAACAATAAACAACTAGCTTCCCTTCAAGTTTAAATATTTCAGACTTAGGCAGCCAAAGGCATAAAAGAAATAAAATGTTAATTAAAGAAAAAAAAGATATCACTCATCATAGATTTCCGAGCAGGATAGGACTATCAAGTCCAATTCTTTCATTTTACAGAGGAAATTAAGCATAAAGAGATCTTTATAAGATGGGCATCCAATGGACCTACACGAAGAAACACCTTTCTATTTACAGTAAGTGAAAAGATTGATATGGTTCCTTAGCATCTTTGTGGCCCAAATTGTTCAGCTGGTTCCCAAGGCCCATTTCTCTCCATAGCTGAATTCTCTATTGCTAGGGCTAGCTCCCTGAAGCTGCCATCCTTCCTGACTCTGTGTTACTACAAGTCATATCTTTGTCTCCTGCAGGATACAATGTTTCCTACTCACCAATGGCTCCCCTTCAACACTATAGAACTAATATTGAGGGTTAATAGGGGAAGAAAAAAATCTTATTTTTCCCACCTCCACAAGAGTTTCCTCCACAGGAAGCTCCCCTCTTGTCACATCTCCAACTATCCAGACAGAACTGCTGAAATCTGTTCAGGCTTAATAATTTTAAATCCCCACAGGGATGGCTAATTTGCTTGCAATCAAAGCCACTGGAAGTTCCCTTCTTGACTCTGATAATCAGAGAAGTGCTGAATCTCATAAACACATAAAGGCAAGCATCTTTTACAATTGGTTTAATATCTCATTAACACACTGTGACAATATCTTGAGCCTGCAGCTATATTAATCATATTATTATATTAAATATATTACATTAGAATTTTGTTTTAAATAATGACCTGTATTCTTTGAATTTTTATTTATTTTTATGATTACTGGTGGTTGTTCATCCAGGTCCAACTCTTCATGATCCCATTTGGGGTTTTCTTGGCAGATACTAGAGTGATCTACCATTACCTTCTCCAGCTCAATTTCCTGAGGCACTGAGACAAACAAGGTTAAGAGACTTGCCCAGGGTCACACAGCTACTAAGTGTCTGAGGCTGGACTTAAACTCAAGAATGAGTCTTTCTGACTTCAGTCCCCCATTCTATCTACTGCACCAGGTGCCAGATTAAATGATTTAGGAGGCCAGGTGGCAGAGTGGATACAGCACCAGGACTCTAATCAGGAAGGTCTGAGTTCAAATTCTGTCTCAGATCCTTAATAGCTCTGTGACCCTTGGCAAGTCAGTTAATTTCAATTTTCCTCAGTTTCTTCATCTGTAAATTTAATAGCACCTTACCTCCCAGGGTTGTTGTGAGGATGCAATAATAACTGCAAAGTGCTCAGCACAGTACCTGGTATTATAGTAACTGCTATAGAAATGTTGGCTGCTATTATTTCTATTTAATTTCTAAAACAACTATATCTAATAGCTAAACTTAAGAGTTCATGTAAATATGTTCTAATCAACTGATCACTACAGTTATGAAATTATTTAATCTTTCTCTGAATCTATTTTCTTCACCTCCAAATTAATGATTATTTTAACTTTCCAAAAATGCACCTCTTCAGATACTTAAAACTACGTTTAATATGCCATCCACAAATGGTTATACCTTTGATCTCGCCATCACCCACAAATGCACTACTTCCATATTCACAACTCTGAAATTCCCTTATCTGAACACAGAAAACCAAGAACATATTCCCCCTGAAGAATGCGGCCAGGAAATAGGATAGGGAAAGGAGAACATCTTATTTGAAAATTGTTTTTAAAAAAGTCTAAAGGGGAGGGGGGCTTACGATGAAATGTGGTTGCTAGGAATATGAATAAAGTGGTTTTGATGGAAAATACACACACACACACACACACACACACACACACACACACGAAGCGAAAACTAAAGCTGTAGGCAAATCAATGAGATTTTTAAAAGCAGGGTCTTGGGGAAGTGGGGGTGTTCTGAGAGAAGCCGAGAAAGTCGGCAGGGGAAAAGCAGATTACCGGAAGGAAGACCAGAAGGCGGAGCGCAGGGCAGAGGGATCGATCGGGAGGATTCGAAGTGAATGGACATAGTGGAAGCACGGGAAGAAAAGTGGGAGGGGCAGGCGGGAAGGGTCTGGGGAAAGACGGGAACCAGAGGGACTGAGGTAGGGGGTGGTGTTAGGGATGGAAACAGGAAACCAGGCGGCGTCTTCGGGTACCTGCAGAGATCGTCCAGTACGCTGCTGGGAATCTCGACTCGTTTGGTCTCCATGATGAGCCCCAGCAGCAGGAGCAGAGCATCCCGGCCGCGCCGGGGGACTAGAGGTAAAGCACGCGCACGCGCGCCAACACAGTCACACAATTACACAGTCACACAATTACACAGTCGCACAATCACACAGTCACACACTCTCCCTCACACACACACACACTCACACAGTCACAAATGCGAGCTACACCGGCTCCCTGAGAAACACAACAACACCCACTCCACCCCGACGCTGGCCCCAAACGCAAAGGACAGATGTGGTGGGGGTAGGCGGAACTCTTTCACTTCCGTCCCCACTACGTGCAGATTCCCGACTGCCGCAGAGGCCTTGACTAAGGAAGGGGGCGGAGTGGCTGCGATAGGCTGGCCTTCGTCCTTCCTCAGGGTCCAATGAGAAGCGGACATATGGGAGAGACGAGAAAGTTAACCAATAGAAGATTTGTTTGTTGAGACGTCAGCTCCAATCGGTACTCAGGGAGCGCAGTCGCTACCCTAGAGAACCAAGTTCCCGCCGCCAGTGAGAGAATCCTGAGGTTGAAATACGCATGTGCATGCTAGCCTGCATTGCTTTGGGGAATCTGTGGAAGTATCTTACGCCTTGCGTTTAAGCGCTTCTTACTCCAACTAATTGTTGTTCTTTTGGTCTCTGGCGCTCTCTGCGTCTGGGAGAGAAAAGGGAGACCATTAAGGAGTTGACATTGTAGCTTGAGAAACAACATGTACTCATATACGTTGATGCAAAATATCAACAAAATGTAATACCTGCCAAGGGGGTGGGGACAGCAGGACAATAAACCCTGGAAGCTGGAGGTGGAGTTTGAACAGAACCTTGAAGGGAATCTAGGGATTCCTAGAGGTAGAGGGAAGGAGGAAGTGCATTCCAGCCCTGAGGAACAGACAAAACAAAGCCCTACGAATGGGAGAAGAAATGGAATGTGCGAGAAAGAGCAAACAGGCCAATTTGATTGGGAGTTCGAGTGTGTAGAGGGAAGTATGAAAGTGTTAATTTAAGAAGAAAGTGCTTGGAAATTCATTAGACCAGTTGTAGTTTTGCCAACCCTTTGTCAAGTATATGAGTCAACATAGTGCCTGAACAAAGACTACGTGGTAATTCAGAGAAAATAAAAACAATTAGAATCTTCCCAGTCACTGAATCCTTAAGTCCTCTGAGCCTTACAATTTAAAAAAGCTTCCAGAGGCCTGTACTTTGCATGCTTATGTAATGGGAATGGGAATTTGAAGATCTTCTCTGCACCTTAATAAACCTAGGGGGAAGTTTGAAGACCTCCCCTGCTTTAGACCTCCCCTACTTTGAAAGTAAACTCTATCCCCTAATAGGTTAAATACAATCACATGGAACCTGTGGTGGGAGGAGTTTGCTGAAGGGAAGCAGAGCCCACAGGAAGCTGGTAGCCAGAGGTAGTGAGATAGTGTGGGAGAGAGAGTTCCTTCAGGCAAGGAGACAAAGTTTTGTGAGTAAATATTTATCTTGGATTGTGGGAAGGCTGAAGGATGCTGTGGCTCTCCGTGTTATTATGGCCTATGAATATCTTTGATGCTACGATGGAATACACTTACTGGTTTTGGGATTGGGTTTTCTGGTGTCTAAATAAATGCTTCAGTTCTATCTATCTGGAGAGTTTGGTATATTTTGCAACCAAACATTATGTGATACTTATAGTCACGGTCTTTGTTGTGATCATGGGTACTGTAAATATTGCATTGGTGCTATATTTGGCAATGGGATCACAAAATATCAGACCTCTAGTTGGAGGCAGAAGGGATTTAGAAGAAGAAATGGCTTTCCCAGGATGGGAGCATTTGCCTTATGCCTCCCTAGCAAGAGAGTGGTCTAAAAGTACAGGCCTCTGTGAAAACTGGGAATAGAGGCTACAGCAGGGAGAACCTAGAGATTTAGAAATGTGTTTGCAAAGAATACCAATAAAACCTGGGAGAGATCCGGGGCAGTGAGTAGAAGGGGCTAGGTTTTACTAACAGCTTACTGTATTACATGTAAAAGCAGAGACAAGCTGTTACAAGAGTTGGCTAAATGCCAGCATTTGAGTCCTCCTTTATAAGAGCAACCTGGAGAGTCTCAGGTGGAAGAGGGGCTGTTGTAAATTTGGCTCAGAAAAAGTAGAAAAAAGTAACAGGTGGAAAATTCATACAGCTTTGGTAGAGTCTGAGCCTAGTTGCTATGATGACTCCCAAGAAAGTCCATGTGTTTTACAGAATGATACAATGTTAAGTGATATATTGTTTCATGGTGAAGCTTTTACAAGGGCAGAAGCTTGCCTCATACTGAGAAGAAGGCAGGAGAGTCAGGGAGCGCAGGCAGTATTCAAGGAGATACTTGAGGATTTCACTCAACTGGAGATTACTGATATTTTGAGCAGATTCACCCAAAGGATGGGAGAATCCTTACTGTCTTGGACAGTAAGAATCAGTGATGATGGAGTTGCTGGTGTAGTGATAGAGTGGACTGCTTGAAATTTATAAGTATTTGCCAGAATCCTGTTGTCCCCCAAGCTTTTAGAGACTTTCATTTGGCAAGAGGTAACAATACGACCAATCTGTTAACTTCAGCTATTGATGGATGTAATAGAATGTATCCTGCTGATTCTATGTGGCCTAGCTCTGGAGACAGACCCTGGTACTCACTTAGAGACTGTATCAGAAAGTTGAAAGAAGTAGTAATGAAAACTGCTCTCATGGTTGGAGATGCAGACACATATGAAATCCCCTTAGCAGTTCCTCATAGAAATATCGTGGTGAAGACAACTCTTCCTGCTTATAAGTTACCTACTTCTGACTCTATTATTTGGTGAACTAGGGCATCCTCTGTCAGAAGTGCTGGATAAGATTTCATAGCTAAGTGACTTAGGAGAATGAGAAAATGATAAATTTCCTCAAGAGAGAAGAGTAAATAGCTGGTGGGTTCAAGTTCAGAATAGATTGCCAAGAAAAGAAGTGTTTATTACTCTACTGAGAGCATGGAAAAATTGATGGTATTCCAACTAATAAACTATACAAAATGTATCATGAAAATGGGCTTGATGTTAGACAGAAGAGAGAAGTGAGAACTGCCCCTACAGATGTTCCTGAACCATTGTATCCAAGTTTATCATACCTTTGTGGGGACTGAGATAAAAGAAAGTGCTGGGATAGGTAAATGTGCTGAACTTTGCAGGAGTGTATCAAGTCTCTGGAATAGAGTGAGGAGAACAATGTCATATATTCTCCTGTGAATGAGGTTATAATAGTGAATCTGTGGACTCCAGAAGGATGTCTGACTCTATATTTGTCTGTTTTTGGCTTTTTGTCTGTTAAATTTGTTTGTGAGATTTGTTTTCTTCAGGTTTGGTACCTTCCACCTGCAGATGCCTGATTGCTTAAGCTGGATATTACCCCCTGTCCATGACTGTGATGTGCCACCTCTGGACCTGGCATCTACTGAGCTTCAGATGCCAGCTAAACAACTGACCTTTTGAATGGGACCTTCTGGACCTGGCATTGACCAAGCTCCAGATGACAGCTAAAGAATTGAACTCTCGAATGGGACCCCTTGGGGCCAGCTCTACATCCAATTTCAGCTTGAAGTAGCTTTGGAGAAGAGATCTTTGCCCTTACCCCAAGATTTTGAGCCCCATTCATTCAAGGGGGGAAGGATGGGGTGCTTGTTCCCAAGCCCCCACCCTAAGCTTTTGTTTTATGTGCAAAGGTTTTCTATTATCCCTGTTATATTGTTGCAAAGTTCTGTTGACACCAGTATTCCCACCAGTTATGCCTAAGCTCTCACTTATTGTTCATATATTTTTGCTATAGAAGGGACACAAAAGATCTTGGGGACAAATGTAATGGGAGTGGGAATCTAAAGATCTTCCCTACACCTTAATAGACCAAGGGGGGAGTTTGAAGACCTCCCCTGCTTTAGACCTCCCATGCTTTGAAAGTAAACTCTATCCTCTAATAGGCTAAATATACTCATATGGAGCCTGTGGTGGGAGAAGTTTGCTGAAAGGAAGCAGAGCCCACAGGAAGCTACTAGTCAGAGCTACTGAGATAGTGGGAGAGAGAGGGCAAGGAGACAGAGAGGTGAGTAAATATTGATCTTTTGTTGGTTTGTGGAAAGGCTGAAGGATGCTGTGGTTCTCAGTATTATTATGGCTTCCTAATATCTTTGGAACTATGACAGAATCCACTTAGTGGTTTTGGAATTGGGTTTTCTGATGTCTAAATAAATACTCTAGGGGAGTGGAGCCAAGATGGCAGAGTAGAAGCAGGAAAATTCCGTGAGCTCCCCCCATAACCACCTCAAATGCCTATAAAATATGACTCTAAACAAATTTTAGAGCTACAGAACCCACAAAGTGACAGAGAGAAACAAATTTCCCACTGAAGGCAGCCCAGCAGGTGGACAGAAAGGGTCCATTGCAGCATGGTGGGAGCCCAGCCCTGTGTGAACCTGTGGTTTTAGCCCCAGGGCAGCCCTGACCAGCAGTGGCTGGAGTGAATTTTGGGAAAGTGTATCACCAGCAGCTGTGACAGTTTCTAGAATTATCAACCCATAAATGCCAAAGACAAAGTAAAAGATCAGTGTGGACTTTGTGGGAACACGGGGACCAAGACCTTGGTCCAAACACTTCCCCCAGGGCAAGAAGGCAAGAAATGGCAGAGGCGCCGCAGCCATGCAGCCACCTCCACATGGCTGCTTCAGAGCTTCTGGCCTGCAGATCATAGGAGGACCAAGCAACCATTCAGAGGGTAATTGCTCTTGCTTTAACCTGCTTAGATCTGGAGTGCTGTCTTGAGTGGAGATCCTAGTGTGTGTGACCAGTGAGCCAGAGATTGTGGGGGCTGTAGAGCTCTGGCATCTGTGAAAACCCCAGTGATTTGGGACAAAGCTCTCCTCTCTGGAAGCAGAGTTCTACTGTGGCAAAGAGCTCAGAAGTCAAGTAATTGAGTAGCAACATGAGCAAGCAAAGGAAGCCAAGCAAGCACAGCAAGATAACCTTAGATTCCTTTTTTGGGGCCAAAAAGGATCAAAGCATGGAATGGGAGGAAGACAACAAAGTCAGAACTTCTGTACCAAAAGCTTCCAAGAAAATATGAAGTGGTCACAGGCCATGGAGGAGTTCAAGAAGGATTTTGAAAATCAAGTAAGAGAAGTGGAGGAAAAATTGGTAAGATAAATGAGAATGGTGCAAGAAAATGATGAAAAGGGAGTCAACAGTGTGACTGAAGAAAACAACACCTTAAAAAAGATTAACTCAAATGGCAAAAGAGGCCCAAAAAAGCCAATGAGGAGAAGAATGTCTTAAAAAGTCAAATTTGCCAGATGGAAAAAGAATTTCAAAAGCCCACTGAAGAGAATAATTCCTTCAGAGTTAGATTGGAACAAATGAAAGCTAATGACTTTATGAGAAATCAAGATACTATTAAACACATCCAAACAAATGAAAAAATAGAAGGCAATGTGAAATATCTCATTGGGAAAACCACTGACCTGGAAAATAGATCCAGGAGAGATAATTTAACAATTATTGAACTACCTGAAAGCCATGTTCAAAAAAAGAACCTAGAAATCTTCCTTCAAAAAATTCTCAAGGAAAATTGCCCTGATATTTTAGAATCAGAGGGCAAATTAGAAATTGAAAGAATTCACCAATCACCTCTTGAAAAAGATCACAGAAAGAAAACTCCTAGGAATATTATAGCCAGGTTCTGGAAGATGAAGGATGAATATATTAGATGAAGGAGAAAGATGAAGATGAAGGAGAAAATATTACAATTAGCCAAGAAGAAACAATTTGAATATTGTGGAAACACAATCAAGATAACACAAGGTCTAGCAGCTTCTACATTAAGAGACTGAAGGGCCTGGAATATAATATTCTGGAGTTCAAAGGAGCTAGGATTAAAACCAAGAATCACTTACTCAGCAAAACTGAGTATAATATTTCAGGGGAAAATATGGTCATTCCATGAAATAGAGGACTTTCAAGCATTCTTGATGAAAAAAACAGAGCTGAATAGAAAATTTAACATTCAAATACAAGAAGCAAGAGAAGCATAAGAAGGTAAACAGGGAAAATAAATCATAAGGAACTTATCAAAGTTGAACTGTTGACATGCCTACATAGAAAAACAATATTTGTAATTTATGAGACTTTTCTCAGTATGAAAATAATGGAAGGGAATATAAATGTGTGTGTGTGTGTGTGTGTGTGTGTGTGTGTATATATATATATATATATATATATACACATGTCTATGTAGGAGGGTATATGTGTGTATGAATACATATGTGAATGTGTGTATATGTGTACAGATATACATAGAGGGCACAGGGTCAATTGAATAAGGAAGGGATGATATTTAAAAAATAAAATTAAGAGGTGTGAGAGGAATATAATGAGAGGAGATAGGGAGATACAGAATAGGGTAAATTATCTCATATAAAAGAGGTGAGGAAAAACTGATACAATGGAGGGGAAGAACAGAAAGGCAAAAGGGAATGGGTCAACCTTACTCTCATTGAATTTGGCTTAAGGAGGAATAACATACACACTAAATTGGGTATCTTACCCTACAGAAAAGTAGGGGGAAGGGCATAAGAGGGGAGATGATAGAAGGGAGGGCAGATTGGGGGGAAGGGCAGTTAGAAGCACACACTCTTGAAAAGGGACAGAGTCAAAGTAGAAAATAGAACAAGTGGGGGGCACAATAGGATGGAGGTAAATATAGTCAGTCTTTCACAATATATCCTCTATGGAAATGTTTTGCGTAACTACACATGTACAACTTATATTGAATTGCTTATCTTCCCAGTAAGAGTGGGTGATAAGAGAAAAAGAGAAAGAATCTAGAATTCAAAGTTTTAAAATAAAATGTTTTTTAAAAATTACTATTATTGTTATTTTTTACATGCAGTTTGGGAATAAGATATACAGGCACTGGGATATGGAGATCCATCTTGCCCTACTGGAAAGTTGGAGGGGTGATCACTGTTTGGGGGAGGTGGATAGGGGACAGATGGGGAGAAAATTTGTAACTCAGAATCTTATGGAAATGAATGTTGTAAACTAAAAATAAACATAAAATTTATTAAAGAAAACAAATAAATGAATGCTTTAGTTCTATCCTCTATCTGGAGAGTTTGGTATATTTTGCAATCTAATGTTATATGATACTTATAGTCAGTCTTTATTGTGATCGTGGGTGCTATAAATATTGCATTGGCGCTACAGCTTATCACACCTAAAAACCCATATGAAGTTATCAAGGATGAAGCAATTACATTTAATTAAACAAATAATAACTAAAAAGTTAACAATATAGCATTTGCTCTGTTCTAGGCATCGTGTTAAGCACTTTACTATCTACTTATGTGATTCCACATAACAACCCTGGGACACAGGTGCTACTATTATTCCCTTACAGAGTAGTAAACTGAGTTAAACAGACATAAGATAATTTGCCTGGAATCACACAGCTAATGAAATTTTTAATGCCAAATAGCAAATGTCCTTTATATTAGATTTTGATTTACCATAATTATCCTGATAGGAGAACACACTCAGAGCACATTCTGATTTTTTTAAGCACAGATTTTGAACCAAATCAAATCAAAATTGGATTTACAATTGCTAGTGGTAACATTTTAATTTCACTTTGTCCAAGGCCTATCTACTCTTAGTACTTCAAAAGAAAAAATATTATCCATATATATATGTTTTTCCCCCTAAAATACACATAGTAACAATTACAAATTCCTTTTTCCACTATTTCCTCAAAGAGCTTTGTCAATTCTCAATCCCCTGCCTCCTTTACCTTTCTTTGAGACTTTCCAGATAAGGAGCTGGCCTAAGTATTCAGCTTCCAATTCCCAACGTAGTCATATACTTAGAAATACATATAAAGTTTTCAAACAGTTTGAATTCACACGTGTTATCATTAGATCAGCTTAAAGTGTGCCGAGCTTAAAATGTTGTAGGTTTCTAGTTGAAAGACTGGTTTTGACCCAGGCAAAGAGAAAAACCTACAAAATTCGATCTAATGCTGGAAGGGCACTGCCGGTTTTCCCCGGGCAAAAGCCTTGAAGAGCTTTCACAGAACGAGTTAAATAATTCTCAATTTGAACAGTACAGGGAAACATTTAGGAGCCTATATAATAGTCACAGATCACAATAACCAATATTTTTACCATATCCAGTATCTATGTAGTGTTAGATTTAATATGGACTTCCTACAGATTATCCTGAAAGGTAGGTATTCATAACTAAGCACATGCTTATCTAACTTTACTCATAGACCAAAGCTGATTAAAGACTGATTTTTTTTTTTTTTTTGCTTTTTGGAGGGAGAAGGCAGGAGCAACTGGAGTTAAGTGACTTGCCCAAGGTCACATGACTAGTAAGTGTTAAGTGTCTGAGGTTGGATTTGAACTCAGGTCCTTCTGATTCTAGGGCCAGTGCTCTGTTCACTGCACCACCTGGCTACCCCAAAACACACAGTATGAGTAAACATTAACATTGCCTTTTTTTTTTTGCTTTTTTTTTTTTTGGACAGCAATTGGGGTTAAGCAACTTGTCCAAGGTCACACATCTAGTAAGTGTTAAGTGAAGACTGATTTTTTTTTAATAGGAATAAAAATCTTTTCACCAGTCAGTTGGGAGGCAGAGACAAGATGGCAGAGTAAAGGCAGAGACTTGCCTGATCTCTCCCTCAAACCCCTCCAAATAACCCAAATAATTAAAAAATGACTAAACAAATTCTAGAGTAGCAGAACCCATAAAAAGATAAAGTGAAAAAATTTCCAGCTGAAGACAACTTGGAAGTTCAACAGGAAGGGTCTGTTGCACTAGAGTGAGAGTAGACTGCTGTCCAGGGCAGGTTGGCCCAGCAAACAAGAAGCAGGCCTCAGCAGTGACAGAATCAGCAGTGGCAGCAGCAAAGGCTGTTTCCAGAGCTCTCAGCCCACAGACAATAAGGAGGTCAAACAACTGGTCAGAGGGAGATTACAGGGGTCTTTTTGCTGCCGCCGAGGCAGGAGGCTTGCTTTTCCTCTACTCTAATCTAGGTCTCAGTCTTGGGTGGCAGTCCCAGGGCAAAGAGGAGCAGGAACATAGCAAAGCTTGTGGCAGCAGTGAAAGGGGGACCCTCTTCACAGTTTGAGGGTGGAAAAGAGTGCTTGTGGTCCTCACAGACCAGAGCACAGGCCACGATAGTAGATTATACCACCTTAGAAGAGCTGAAAACTTCCAGGTTCCTCTGTTTTCCTCTGAAAACAGTTGCACAGAACCCCTGAAGCTTGGGACAGTGTGCCCTTCACCCTGGAAGCAGGGCCTTACTTTAACAAAACAATTAAAAGTCAAGTAATAATCCGGGGAAATGAGAAAGCAATAGAAAGAAAAAAAAAACACCTCTGACTATAGAAAGTTATCATATTGACAAGGAAGATCAAAACATATACTCAGAAGGCAAAGTCAAAGCTCCTACATCCAAAGCCTCCAAGAAAAATATGAATTGGTCTCAGGCCATGGAAGAACTCAAAAAGGATTTTGAAAATCAAGTAAAAAAGGTAAAGGAAAATATGAGAAGAGAAAGAGTAATGTAAGAAAATCATGAGAAAGGAGACAACAGCATGGTAAAGGAGACAAAAAAATATTAAAGAAAATAACACTTTAAGAAATAGACTAGGCAAAATGGCAAAAGAGGTCCAAAAAGCCAGTGTTTCTGTTTTATAATGGTCTCTCAAATTTTATTATATAAGAGAGTTTAGAAATATGATACAATTTAAAAATACAGTAATAACACAATGAGTGTCAGATAACATCAATTGCATTTCCAAATTATCACATATGTAAATCATTGATCTTATTATCTTTGGCATTTTAAAACCACTTTAAAGTCAGGTATGGAACTATTATATTAAATTAAAGAAACAACAATTATGTAGTACTTAGCATATACCAGTCACTGTATTAAGCAGTTTATAATTATTATATCATTTTGTTCTCAAAAAAAACTGTTATAATTTTTCTGTTTACAAATATGGACTCTGGGGCAGAGACAAAATAACTTGCCTAAGATTACACAGCTAATAAGTCTCTGCAACTGGAACAGAGGAGGGTGGTGTAATTTGAAGATCTTCCCTGACCCTTAATAAGCCTAAGGGAATTTGAAGACCTTCCCTGCTTTGAAGATATACCCTGCTCCCAATAGGCTCAATGTAATCACATGGAGCCTGTGGTGGGAGGAGTTTGTTGAAGACTGGAGCAGAGCCCACAGGGAGCTGGGAGTAAGAGTAGCTAGACTGGAGGGAGAAAAGGGCGTGTCCAAGGGAGACAGGGTTGTGAATAAATATTGGTTTGTGGGAAGGCTGAAGGATGCTATGACTCTCTGTGCTGTTATGGTTTATTAACTTCTCTGCTAGTATGATGGAATCTGCTTACTGGTTTTGGGATTCAGTTTTCTGGTGTCTGAATAAATGTTTTTGCTTCTGTCTTCTATATGAAGAGTTTGTTATATTTTGTGATTGAGCACTATGCTGGCATATTTATAGTGACTGTTGGCACTGTGGATATTGCATTTGTGCTACAGGTGTCTCACCAAGGGCAGGGGTTTACTGGCTTCCCTCACCTTGTACTGCCATGGTAGGTGTTTCCAGGAGCACTCAGACCCTTCCAGGCAGCAGCTGGGTGAGACCTACCAAGAACTAGGTCTGCCCTGGATACTGACTGACTCGGCTTTGGAGTGGGGAATACAACAGAGAGTACTACCTAGGGGTTGGGGTGGCTGGTACTACAACCTTTCCATTGGTGTTGGGGTTCCTGGTAGCAGGACAAGGCTAATGCTGGTCTTGGGGCCTGACCTGTCCTCCCCACCCTCCAATGACTCTCTGAGAAAAGGCTGAGTCAACATTTCCCCAGACCTGTCTCAGTAAACAGAATGAGCAGGAATCCAATCATTTGAGCAAACTTATAATTTCTTTTACTGTCTTTGATTAGATCTTAGCTACGTCAGTCTTTGAGACAGATTTTCCACACTAGTCAATTTCTGGATGAGGAAGTAGAAAAGAGGAAAAATCTTGGTCCTAATTCAATAATTAGTTATAAATACAAGAGAAAAATAATCATTCTCTCATTTCATATGAATTCACAAATGTGATAGATATCATATTGCTTGCCTTCTCAAAGAGTGGGGAAGGGACTAGAGGGAGAGAGAAAATTTGGAACTCAAAATAAAAAATATTAATGTTAAAAAATTTAAAAATGAAAATAAAAACTAGGTTTCCCCATCTTGCCCAGGTGGGAAGTGCAGAATCTACTTACATAACTAATACCAGTACTCCATCATGGGAGCTTTGACCAACTCCATTTATGACCAGGGCTGGTTTGCCCCTCTTTAGAGAACTCCATGCTCCTCCCCAACCTCATCCCTACCCCTGATCCTATGGTCTCACCATATTGATGCCTAATTTAGTGTGTACACTTGATTAACATAACTCATTCACGACAGCTCAGATCCATTGGATTAAAAAAGTATTTCGACTTCAGTTTCCGTGGTAGCTAGGATTACAGACATATTTCTAGGTTTGGAAGTTTCTTTCAAAAGATGATCAACTGTTTTCTTTCTGGTTGCAAATGATCTGAATAGTTATCCAGTTATGATTTATCTAAATATGATAGCCAGGATTTTGGTAATTCATGATTTTCATATAATCCATTATTTCTTAAATTATCTCTCCTTAATATTTTCCAAGTCAATTGTTTTAGATAGTATATACCACATATTTTCTGGTTTTTCAGTGCTTTATTTTTTGCTTTAAAATTATTTTCTCTAGGACTCATTGTTTCCTATTTGACCCATTCCAATCTTCAGGGGTTTAATTCTTGAGCTTAACACTATTTGTTCTAATAAGTTATTAGCTCTCCTTGTCATTCTTTTCTCTTTAGATATTATTACTTTTATTATTTTATTTTATATCTCTTCTTTCTTTTTTTTTTTCTAGATAGTCTTGTAGCCCTTATAGAACGGACATACTTATATCTAGGTTTCTAGCTAGACTTATTGTACACTCTTCTGCTTTTACATCTTAGGCTTCTCTTCACTGCATTTGATATTTTTTCCTATTTACTCACATCTCCAGCCTTAGTTTCTAGATTTGGGCTCTATACCTTGTTCAGATTTGACCTTCCTGAGGATCTGGACAGGTCCTACTTGGTCCTGAATGTGGTGGCTATAACTAGGTCCTGTCTTTTGTGGGTCCTGACCTCTAAAATGCCTGGGATTTGACTCAGGCTCTTTATGCTTTTGCTCTTGGATCATTCAGTGTTCTTGCAAATTTCTTTTTTTATTATTTTAATATTTTATTTTTCCAAATTACATGTAAAAACAATTTTAACATTCCCTTTTAAAATTTTAACTTCTAAATTCTCTCCCTCCCTGTCCTCCCTATTTCATTGAGAAGACAAGCAATTTGACATAGGCTATTACATATGTAGTCATGCAAAATACATTTCCATGTAGGTTATCTTGCAAATTTCTGAATTCCAAATTAGTTTCATTCTTTCTGGTAAGCCTGACAGACCTCAGTCAGATGTTGTTGTTAGCATTGGTGGCAGGCCTACCCCAAGGACTTTGTCTCCTAGGTACTGCTCTGAGCTTTTCTCCTGCTTTGATATGGAATTTAAATGTGCAATATTATAAATATAATATTGCTACCTATGAATGTGTGACTATAATATTGGTTATTGTATATAACCGTTATATGTGCTATGTGGCATTTATTGCTGGAGACGTGCTCCAATTACAAGCAACATATTATTTCTATTATTTTATACTGTGGCAAGTTACATACAATTTGATGTGAATGTGCATTGTATTATATTTGCCAGTAATAAACCTAACTTTGTTGACTGCTGTGTTAATTTTTTTTTATCTGTCTGTTATGCTAACTCCTATAAGTTGTACATTATGTTGAGTGTCATGTTCCATAGGTTATGTATTATGTTAAATTATGGCATAATCTATGTTTCCAGATATCTTAATATAACCTGTATGATTTTGAAGTATTCCGGAATTCTTTATTGAGAGAAAGATAATGGTGTTTTGTGACAATTAAAAAGGTCTGAGAGACATAGTTTCTGAGTAATTGAATCTTTTTACTGATAAGGTCAGCAAGTTACTAATAAAAGTATGGTCATTTGAGTCTCTCTCTTAGACTAAAGACAATCACGGTGTGAGCTCACAATTTATATACCCTAGGTGTTCAATGAGGAGCTGAGAGTGACATCATGTCACCCTAGGACAGAGAAACTACCTCTATACCAGACCACCCACAATTTTGGTCTGTCTATTCAAAGAATGTATATCCCACCCGAGCCTGAGGAGAGCACAATAGCTTCCACCAGGGGGCTTTCTGGATGAGAAAGTTAGTCCAATCTCATTGTCAGAAATGTCCTTTAAGAGACAGAACTTTTTAAAATCAGGAATTTGGAAGAAGGGCAAAGAGCTCTGAATCTCACCAAACTATTGGTTGTTGATAATCATTTCCTTCAGTTAAATCATATGTATGTATGTAGTTTTTCGTTGGCCACATATACATTTTTATTTAGTATTTTGTTTCTCCCCAATTACACATAAAAACAATTTTCAACATTTGTTTTTTAAGATTGAGTTCCAAACTCTTTCTCCCTCTTCCCTCCCTCATTAAGAAGGCAAGCAATTTGATATAGGTTATACATGCACAGTTATTCAAAACACATTTCCACATTAGTCATGATGTAAAGAAAACATAGAACAAAATAAAAACCTAAGAAAAATAAAGTTTAAAAAGTATGCTGCTATCTGTATTCAGACTCCATTAGTTATTTCTCTGAGGACGGATAGCATTTTTCATCCTAAGTCCTTCAGAGCTGTCTTGCATCATTGTATTGCTGAGAATAACTAAGTCATTCACAGCTGATCATTTTACGATATTGTTGCTAACATGTATGTACAATGCTCCCATGGTTCATTTAACTTTATATAAGTTCATGTAAGCCCAGGTTTTTCTGAGAGCATCCTGCTCATCATTTCTTTTTTTTTAAATTAAATTGGTTTGTTTATTTACTTTTAGTTTACAACATTCAGTTCCACAGTCCCTTGAGTTTCAAATTTTCTCCACCTCCCTCTCCCCCCTGCCCCCCCATCATGGCAGCCTGCACTTCAATATAGGATCTACAAATATCTTCAGGTTGTGAAGAAGGATTATAGCTGATGGAATGATCAGTGGGAAAGAAGAAACAAAACAAAACAAGAAAAAAAACACAACAAGTAGTTTGTTTCAATCTGCTTTCAGACTCTGCATCTCTTTTTCTGGATGTGGATATCTCTTTCGATCATGACTCTTTTGGAGTTGTCTTATAACCTTACATTGTTGAGAGGAGCCCAGTCCATTGAAGTTAGTTGTCACACATACATTGTGTCTGTGATTGTATACAAATTTCTCCTGCTTTTGCTTTTCTTGCTAAGCATCAGTTTATATAAGTCTCTTCAGGTTATTATGAAGTCCGTCTGTTCCTCATTTCTTGTAGCATAGTAGTATTCCCGTATACTCATATACCCCAACTTGTTCAGCCATTCCTCAATTGATGGGCATCCCCTTGTTTTCTAATTCTTTGCCACCACAAAAAGAGCCACTATAAATCTTTTTGTACATATGGGTCCCCTTCCCACTTCTCTGATCTCTTTGGGATATAACCCTAGAAGTGGTATTGCTGGGTCAAAGGGTATGCAATTATTTATAGCCCTTTGGGCATAGTTCCAGATTGCTCTCCAGAATGGCTGGATCAGTTCACAGCTCCACCAACAATGCATTAGTGTTCTGATTTTTCCACATCCTCTCCAGCATTTATCTTTTTCCAATTTTGTCATTTTAGCCAATCTGACCACTGAGATGTGGTATCTGAGGGTTGTTTTGATTTGCATTTCTCTAATCACTAGTGATTTGGAACATTTTTTCATATGCTTATAGATATCTTTAATTTCGTCTTCTTAAAACTGCCTTGAACTTTTGGTTTTTAAAAAATTAACATTGTTGATCAGCTTTTGTCCCAAACTAAGTTAAGAATCTTCCCTGCCCTATACACAGAAAATATCTTTTATTCTCAATTAAGACAATGCTTAATTAAGACTACTCTAATATCTGCTGTTTCTTCTGTAAAATATCTCAGAGCATGTATATATTACTTTAAGTTTTCCAGCAGTCTTAGAGGTAGTTGCTATTATTAACCTTATTTTACAGTTGAAGAAACTGAGGTATCTTTCTCATTCAAGTCCAGAGCTTTATCGATTGTTCCATTAAATCTAAGTAGCTTCTTATTTATTCCAGCTGTATTTATTTATTTATTTGATGTCTGTGTATGTATATATATATATATGTTTATATTTTATATATATGTATACTCCAAAAAAACACATAAATTTAATGTTTTCTTTCTTATTTCTGTTACTTTATTGAATATTCAAGAATTCGGAAAATATCCTTGCTAAAGACTCCTCCTATATAAACCTAAAATAGAAACTTGAGCAAAAATTTCAGGATTTTTCCCCATTTCATTGCCTGTAAAAGTAATCACCTTAAGCCATCAGCAACATGTAGTGCTATCCAGTGCTCAAATGTTCTGGTTTAGCTAACTTTGTCTTGTTGAACAACTAATCCAAGGAACCCTTTGAGGCTAATTCCATTACCAGCATTCAGGATGAATACCAGTAACAAGCAAAGATATCAGATTGGGGTGGTGGAGATGGCAAAACACTACTAGCTCCTGCAAATATTAAGAATAATAATTTGAATTAATGAGAGTGAGAAATGCAGATATTTATCAAAAGTTTTTTTCCCACTTCTGGATTTAATACAGAATGTTCAACATTCCATAATTTAAATGATTATGTACAAAATAAGTTTGAGGTGAGTTGAAACCTTCTATGGACCTTGAAAGTTCAATATGCTTGCATACATATTATTCTACTTAAGCTAAAAATTGCTCAGTGAAAGAAGGTGGCAAATACTTTCTTCACTGATACACACACACATACACACACATATATATACATATATACGTACATATATACAAAAGGCAGATGATGGCTCAGGAATTAGAAATAAAAATATGGCTAGAACACAGGGTCCTTATTCTCCATTCATTGTTACTTTCATATGTTGGTTAAGTAGTTAAGATTTTACATAAATAAGAAACTTAAGATCTTGAGACAAAAACCCCCCAACTATTTATAACCACTGGTATTTCTATGTATAATCTCTCAGCCCAAATTGGTAGAGAACTGATAAACATCTACTTGTAAAAAAGGTGTTCAAAATCATTAATAATTAGAAAAATGCTCATAAAAACCATTTGGAGAAACTACAGACAGCAAACCGGCAAAGAGAGCAAAAGATTCAATGCTGGCATAGAAAGGAAATTGGCAAGTAAATTCATGCTACTGTATCTATAAATTATTATCTATAAATTCAAACTATGAATTAGTTTGAAATTTTGGCAGCAATATGGAACTGTACAAAAGGAGTTAGAAAAACATTCTGTAATGGTAATGGGAATTTAAAGATCTTCCCTGTCCCTTAATTGGCCTAAGGGAATTTGAAGAGTTTTTCTGCTTTGAAGATCTGCCCTGACCCCTATTAGACCAAAGGTAGTCACATGGATCCTGTGGTTCAAGGAACTTCCTGAAAGGTGGAGCAGAGCCCAGAGGAAATTGTGAGTCAGTGCAGTTAGATGGTGGGAGAGAGAGAACTACAGGCAAGCAGATAACTAGGCTTATGAGTGTTTGTTTTCCCTCTGCTGTGACTGCTAGACTTGTGAGTGTTTGTAGGAAGGCTAAAGGATGGTGTGACTTCCTGCCATGCTATGGTGTATTAACTTCTTTGTTGCTATGATGGATTTGGTTTCCTGGTATTGGGATTTGGCTTTCTGGCATCTGAATAAATGTTTTTCTTCTGTCTTCTATAAGGAAAGTCTGTTATGTTTTGTAATTGAGAACTATACCGGCATATTCATAGTTGCTGTTGGTGCTGTGAATGTTGTGTTGGTGCTACATGTTCATATCTTTAAATTTAGCAATCTCATTTTTGTATTTATGTCCTAAAAGAAATTGTTGACAGGAAAAGACAGCAAATATTCCTATTACTAGCAGTGCTACTTAAGGGAGAAAAATATTTGGAAACAAACTATGTGCCCCAATAATTAGGGAATAGTTAAATTAATTGTGGTATATGACTATTGTGCTATATGAAATGATAAATACAGAGAAATGTTAGAAGACATAAATTGAATTGAATTTTGAATTTCTTACTCATATGAAGAAAATTGAACCAGAAGAAAAAAACACATATACACAAAGTCAAACTTTGGAAAGCTGGTTAAAATCAAACAGCAATGAAAATCATAATTATATTATGTATAATATGCAATCTTATTCAAGTTAATTCACATGATCATTGATTCTTTTATCATTGCACAAATAATGAGAGTATAGTTGTATGATTATTTCTTAAACACTTATTTGCTTAATTTTTTTTACTTTGTTTTTAATGATTTGTTTGGAAGTTTGTTACTTTGTGTTTTATCGTTATTATTATTACTTACAGTTTTACTTGTCTTCTTTTGGTTCTTGCTCATATATTTGAATGGTCGTATATGACCATGGAATTTTAAAAAGGGATTATTAATAAATACAGTAGACAGTTTAAAAATGAGCCACATTGAATTAAAGTCATCTTGTTAGGATGGCACCTGTGAAAAACCTATTCAAAAGTAAAATAGTAGCATAATAACTCCCCTGATTAAGGGGGAAAATGCAACACTGTACAAAAATAAAATGAGATAAACCTTTATAAAATCTTATAGCCTGTTTTTCATAGGCATTACCCTGCCCTCTCCCCCCAAAAAGGCCTATCATTTTATTTTTCATTTTTTTCTGTGGGAAAGAAACTCTAAATTCTTACTCTGTACATAAGAAGAAATGTAGAAATTTCATTTCGAAATTCACTACTTTTCTGGTGATTATTTCCATTTTATGGAATTTTAGTATCATGCTATTAAGATAAATTGTTACACTTTCTTAATTTAAATTAGAATAGAAATAATTATTTTCTAAATGGTAAAATGACATCTATCTTTAAATGAATGATCAAGAAAGGCAATATTTTATACTTGTCTCAATAGCTGAAGTGATATACGACTATTAAAAATCTTTAAAGCCGCATCAAGGATGCTTGATAAATGGATCCAAAATCACCATCACCTTTTATAAAAATATAAAATACTTTTGACAACTTACTGAAATACAGTACAATCAATCCTATTTCTAGTAAATGCTGAAAATAAATGCTGTTTATTTTTTTATGATATCTCTTTAATTGGCTGCTGGGAAATTTGGTATTTGTCAAGATATTTTAAGTCTTTAGTTCACTTATGAATTCTCTATGCTCTTTCTCATCTACTCTCATGAGTTCAGTTAATATTTCAAATTCAACATTCAACAAAAACTTCAATTTTCAGCTAACATCCCAAATTCAGCATATTCAATAAACACTTATTAAACACCTATAGCATATAAGACATCGTATTTAGCACTGAGATAAGACACAAAGACAGCTACAATGTACAATATCCTATAAGCATATTAGAGAGATGTACAAAAAGGGCTGTGTGAAATCTAAAGAGAAAGATGACCACTAACACAGAGTATCAAGGAATATTTCACTAAGAAGATGGCATTTGTGTTGGATGGCAATTTAAAAGGCAAAGATAAAAAAGAATGGGGCAAGAAAATTCAAGTATAAGGGAACAATGGAATTTGAAAGCGTAGAGGTCATTTTAAAAAACAGACATTCAGCACTGGGGGGGATAAGAGAGAGAGAAAAGAATTTAGTTTAGTTGGAATATAAATTACATGGAGAGGAGTAATGAAATAATTAAAAAATTGGGATTGATCTAGATCATAGAAGGCTTTGAACAGGAGGCAAATAATGATTTTTGAGTACAGGAATGATATGACTGATCTATGCATAAGAGATCATTCTGACAGTTCTATGAAGGATAGTTTGAAAGAGGGAGAAGAAAGGGAATATAGGAAAACTATCAAGAGGTATGCTTTAGTTTAGGTTGCTATTTGTGAGGATTAGAAATACGTGCAGGTTGTAAACAGTTGTGTCAAAGCACAGGGAAGTGTTTGAGACCAGGGAATCAGTTGGGTCACATAGAGGTCAGAGCATACTGCACTGTCCCCGGCCAAGAGATATTGCATTGCTCAAGACTCTCTTGCGTGGTGTTACCTGATGTTCCTGATTGGCGTTTCCATACCCTGGGGCCTTTATTCCCTTGTAATTGCATTCCCCCTCTCACAATTCTGTTCAGCTGGGCTCTGTCACGTGTGGTATGTGGATCTGGGGTATATATAAGACCTAAGCCTTGGTGGTATCTTTGAAGCCTGCCTTAAGATCTGGCTGTAAGACTTCCCCATAGAGAGACCTTAATAAACCTTTTCTGTTTGGACCTCAGAGCCATGACTCTTCTGTTCTAAAAAGTACCGTAGTGTCAATTAAGTAGGGTAGTAACCGGTTGCCCCTGCAGGTAAGTTAGGGTACTCTGAAAGAGAACCCTGACAGCTATTGATTAGTAACAAAGGCCTATGGGGTTGTGGAAGAGAAAATAGATAGAAAAGGTTTCTGAGGTGGCATCATCAAGATTTGGTAACTAAATATAGATGACAGAGAGGTAAGCGTCAAAGATAGCAAGAATGTTTTGTACATAAGGCACTGGAGAGTGGGATGGATGAGAAAGGAGTAAATTTTGGGGGAAATATAAACAGTTTCATATATGTTAAGTTTTAGGTATGTATAGGACATTCAAATAGAAATGTCTTATACAGTCTGGAAGTTCAAAAGGAGAACAGGAAGAGAAATAAAAATTTGGGAATAATTTGCATAGATGTCATTGCTAAAAACTTGAGATTGAATGAGATTGACAAATAAAAGTATAGAAGTGTAAAGATAAAGAAAATCGAGCCAAAATAACCTTGAATAATACCTATATCAAGGGACCCATATGAGCAAAGAATGAGGGAAGAAGACAGATGGAGCATTTTGAGAGACAAAGGATCAAAAGTTATAGTAAATGAAGATGAGGATTTACAAAAGCATTTGGATTTGGTGATTAGTAGGCTAGTGATAAACTTTGAGAGCAGTGTAAGTAAAATAAATGGAATGGGGTCATAGGGGTGGAATAGAAGCTAGTGCAGGATGGGTTGAGAAGAGAAAGGATAATGAGGAATATGTGGCCATGAAATGTAGATAAAACTCTTTTTTAGTGAAAAGGAGAAGATAGCAAGCATCAAGAGAAAAAGTGTGTTTTGGGGGGGACTTTTGAATAAAATTTGTAAGCATATGGCAAGAAGCCAGTGAAACGGAAGTATGGAAGAAGAAGGAAAAGGGGATAACAGAAAGTAAGCATTTATCAAGCACTCTGCCAGGAGCTGTTTGCAAAGTACTTTACAAATGTTATCTCATTTGATCTTCATCAAAATCTTGAAAGATAGGTACTTGAATAGAGGTTAAGTGACTTGCCCAGGGTCACACAGCTAGTAAGTGTCTTCAGGTCTTCCTGACTCCAGGCCCAGGGCCCTATCCACTGCACCACCTAGCTACCTAGTAGACTCAAGGAAATCTTTATTTTAGGATTGATAACAATTGAAAATGTTTGTAGATATGTGGGAAGGAACCAGTGGAAAAGGGAATAGATACATGAAAGAAAAAGGATAGTTCCTCCTCTTTCTGTTGAGAGTAGTACTATTTTTCATGGTCATCCAAGTTTGCCACTTAGGAATCATTCTGACTTTTCATTCTCACCAATTTCCCATGTACAATAAATACCTGACCTGGGGAGATGAGTAGAGAGAAATATGAAAGAAGCTTCACAAGCTAGACTATTTATGGACTCTCAAAAAATGAAGCAGTGTTATACCATGAAAACTATGGATACTAACAATTTACTTTGCATTATACCCACAACCTTGCTGCAAATCCATAGCTCTATATTGTCTTGGTTATTCCATTAACTGAATTAATTCTGAGGCTTGGATAAATAATTGCAACAACCTCAGGTATGCTTATCTTGGCTATTAAGTGAGATTCAATTTGTCAACAATTCTTTAAAAGTACAATTTGAAAAAAGCAACAAATGCACTATACATTGATGTTTGTTCAAATCTTCACAACACATTTTTTAGATGACAATGAATACCTGAGATTTCCTGAACTTTATGCTTTGTGCAATTAATTTAAATTATATGATATTCCAAATCCAAAAGTCTTTTTTGAAAGTATATTAATTTATTATGTAAACAGGAAACTCAAGATTGTTCAAATGGATGGCTATTCTCCATAAGGCATACTCTATTTGTGCAATTTCTTTTAAGGTTGCAAAGTTTCTGTTACACAAGGATAATAATCTCAAACCTTCTTTATACTCTGAAATAAAGAAGACATTAGAAGGGCTTTCTTCAAGTAGTTATATGTTTCTTCAATGGACTGTTTCATACTACCTCCAGATCACTGAAACTCTAATGTCACTCAGAGGCAACATTGCACAAAGCAGAAAGCACTAGCCTTAATCAGAGGATCCAAGTTCAAAGATTTAGATTTTTTTAATTCCCCTTGACCTTAGTTTTCTCAACTGTAAAACAAGAGGATCTCACGTTCCTTCTAGCTCTAGACCTATAATCCTATACAAGCCCATTTTTTTTAATGAAAAAAGAAACATCAAATATACAATGCCAAATACAAATTATAACAACAGAATGTACATAATGATGATGAATCTATGAAGAGAATTATGAAATGTTAATGGTTTTAAAATTCAGAGGAAAAAACTAAACAGAGTATGTTTTATTTTTGTACATACATGTAGCATCTACTTCTCTATATCTACACTAAATTATAAAATATTTACCTAAAAGAAATTCTGGTGTTTGTTCAAATTCCAACTTATTATTCAACATGATATTTCTAGACAAATTGGCCAAAATTAAATCAGAAACAATATGTCCTATTGGGATAGTAAACCTTGGTTGATCTTTGTTAATTAAGACATCTATGAAGAGAGAAAACGTGACATTTTTTGTTAAATGTGCCATTTAGTTAGAAAGTGAATATATTCAATACTTATTTTTAACTGATTAGGTACTTGTCAATCCCACTTTGATCTGCTTACTCCATCATCAAATGTTTGTACTGATGTATCTGATTTTGTTCAAATGTTACAGTTCACATATTTGTAGACAGATACAAATACAGAATTAGATATAGATATATGTAGAGAACTATGGATATATATATATACATTGTATTTATTCACTCTCTCATGAGGTTTCTTTCCTTTTTTCAACCTCTAATTCTTTCTTTTTTTCCGACCATGTATTCTGTTTAAGTCTGTTCTTTATTCTCGTCCTTTCTACATTCTTTCCATTTGGAAGTTTTGAAAAGTTTCACAGTGACCATTGACTCTAACTGTTAAAAAGTTTGCAGCTCTTGTCGGGAATCCAATGACCTCTGAAAAACAGTCTTATGACCACTGGCATAGCCTTAGGGTGAAAGAGGGGTTTAGATTTGCTTGCTCTATACACGTCTTTTCATCACAATCCATCCTTTTAGATGTAAATGTGCAGATGAGCAACAAAAAAATATATACTACCTCATGGGACACAGGTATTACAACCCTGCTAATGCTAGTCTGTATAGAAGAACAATCAGGAAAGCACATATATGTACAGAAAGACCTGACTGGGTACATGCTGTCTAGCTTGTCTTTGCTTACAAACACGTATACATATTGGCCCTCTAATCCATAGAAAACACATACAAATTGATTCAGAAACACACATATCCATTGGTGTGTGGTAAAGAGTATTCCTACTGTTTTCAGTACTTAAGTATACTAATTACAATAACTTCAGGCAGAAATCTCTAAAGTTGTACATGTCCTCATATGTTCTCTTCCATTTCCCTGCTTAGATTTGCTAATGCATACTGCTAACTATCCTAAGTCATCTAAGGAGAGATAACTAATTAGGACGTCCTCAACTTACAAATTTTTTTTCCATCATAAAGTCTTTTCATTATGTGTATCTGTATCCTTTACTTATATTTGTAGAGTATTGAGATCCTGAAGTGATAATGGACAATAAAAATTTCTACTTTTATTTTGTCCTGTGTTTACTACTACATGAGAGTAAAATACTTTTCAAAGACTTATTTAATATACTGTCAGCCTGAAAGTTTGGTTAAAGGAGGTAAGCAGGTTAGGTGATATGTAAATCCATATTGTATATTCCCTTAAAGCTAGCCGGATACATACATGTATGGAGTCAGATAAAATCTGACTGCCTGAACAAAATAATGAGAAGGCTTAAATACATTTTAGAGTCATCCTAGTTCAGGATAGCTTTGTCACTCAAATTTATGATCTTCATAAATGTTTAATCATTATATGAGAAAGGAATTCTCTCTTTTTTTTTGGAGGGGAGAGGGCAGGGCAGTTGGGGTTAAGTGACTTTCCCAAGGTCACACAGCTAGGAAGTGTTAAGTGTCTGAGGCTGAATTTGAATTCAGGTCCTCCTGACTCCAGGGCTGGTGCTGTATTCACTGTGCCACCTAGCGGCCCCCAAGAAAGGAATTTTCTTAGTTGAATAGGTGGTAAATACGGTAAAATAAGAGAGCTGATAAAGTGTCAATTGAAATTATGACCCAGGACATCTGTGTTTTCTTTACCATTAATATACTATAACATAGTATATGTCCAAAATAACATTAAGATAAAAAAAAGTCCCATTACTCAAGTTAGTGCCTTGGCTTAAGGGTCTCATGTTTAATGTCCATAAAGTTATCCTTATCTGACTTTGTTGACATATGAAGAGGTATTCTCTGAGTTTACTCAGGGAACAAAGAAGCTGCTAGGTCCATGTTCTTCTTCTAGTTAGTTCAGGCTCTGGCCTTTATTGAAGTTATTAACTTTATATTAAATGATCATCAATACATATGCGTGGAAAAGGAATAAGAACTGGACCTGAAATTTCATTGGTAGAGGGAAATCCCCGGTGAGGAAATTTTCTCCAGCAAATCAGCATATTCTCTGAAACTTCTAGTCTTAGAGAAAATTGCCCAGAGTACTGATAAGTCTCTGACTTGCCCAGGATCACATTATTAGAAACTGGAATTGAACCTAGGTCTTTCTGATTCTGATGCCAGCTTTCTATCTATTGCATGCTCATGCCCTCCCCCCCCCCCCCCCCCAGCTTGTAAGTGTCTGAGGCTGGATTTGAACTCAGGTTTTCCTGGCTCCAGGTCCAGTATGCTATCCCTTGTGCCCACTAGTTACAAAAATAGAAGAAGAGTGGACTAGGGGAAAAGGAGGACAAAGCTGGAAACAAGAGTTGGGATAGAAAGACCATAAGTGGAATTTTAAAAAGTGCTTACAGAAGACAGAAAGCAGCAAGCTAATACCCTAGGTCAGATGAGGAATCTGACCACTGATTGACTCTGAAGCAAGCTTATTAGAGGAAAGCTGAATTCTGATGCTGTATGGGGAACTGTCTGAATTTATTACTCTCTAGAGCTAACTATAGCCTAAGAGAAAGGAAACCTCTCAGGGGTGTCTGTTGCTCTCTACTGACCTCTTCACTTTTGAAAGGGAAAAATTCTCAGATTTGGCTGCGATTTGTCCTTCATTCTTGAAGAAGATCATGATATCAGGGAGACGATAACACGACTTGCAATTGAATTTGATTTGAGTGAAGGAGAGCTGTGCAAAGTTACCAGCCTCACTTTCTCCTCCAGAACTGACTGGGTCCAGTGGCTAGATATCAATCAGGATGACTAGAGATAACCCCAGGATGCAGTGGGAGACCTTGATCTTTTTAAGCTAAGGTCTTTTCAAGTTTTTACTTTGAGGGAGGCAACACCCATCCAGTGAATAGGCCTCTTTAAGAAGCAAGTCAGGGGATGGCCCCTAGATTAAGGGAACTGTTTATCACTGTAGTCTCATGCCAAAGGAGTTCTAAAAGAGTCTCTTACTACATTGGCAGCTCAAGAGTAGGAGAGAAGCAGTTTCATCCAGCAGGAGAGCTGTGAGGACCAAAAGGGAAATAGTAGAAAAGTGGTTTCTTTCTGACCAGTGATTCATGACAGAGATTGTTCTTCAAAGAGAACAAGAGTAACAAGGCTTGCCATTCAGAACCATGAGCTGCTCTAGGCATGTGAGGACCTACTCTTTATTTTCCTTCCAGGTTTTTTTAAGTGTGTGCCCACTTTGCTCCAAGAACACTGCCTAGTTAGATTCTCTCTAAAATCCCTGGTGATGATGAAGTTCTGATGGGTTATGTGTATCATCTTCCCAGTATTTACTCCTTGACCAGGAGTTCTGGATTTTATCATATTCCTGGGATTTCTCTCTCCTTTTTTTTTCTGGTGTATTCTTTCAATTTGCCCTCTGGTTCTAAGATATCTGGACAGTTTTCCTTTAATTTGTTTGAAATATGATATCTTGGCATGGTTTTTCAGTTAATCTAATATTTCTTAAATTCTTCCTCCTCAGTTTTTTTTCTAGGTCAAGTTTTTCCTATGAAATACTTATTATTTTCCAATTTTTTCAGTCTTTTGACTTTGTTTCATTATTTGCTGATATCTCATAGAGTCATTATCTTCTATTTAACCAATTCTAATTTTCAAGGAGCTATTTGCTCCATTAAAATTTTGCATTTATTTTACCAAGTTATAGATTCTCTTTTCCTAACTTTCTTATGTAACTCATTTCTTTTCCTATTTTTCCTTTCCATTTGCTTATAACTGCAAAGAACACTAGAGCTATTCAGTCACCCAGATCCCTACTATCAGCATCATCCTCTGCTCTTCAGTCTTACTCATCCAGCATAATTAATCCATTGATAAACCTTGTCATTTCAACATTAACAATATTTCTCATATGTATTCTTTTCCTTCCATTCATACAGCCACAAACCTAGATCAGGCCTTCATTACCTCTCATGTGGACTACTGGATCTTCCCATTCAAATCCATCTGCTACTCAGCTGCCAAGATGATCATTTTCCATGGCATAAATGTAACCATGTTACCCATGGCTCATTGAGTTCCAATTGTATTCTGTTAGCTATAAGATCAAACATAAATGCTTCTGTTCAGCTTTTAAATCATATCATCAAAACCTGGCTCCTTCCTTCCTTGCTAGTCTTATGACAATTATTCCCTTCAACTCTCTAAGAATTGGCTACATTGGCCTACTTGCAATTCTTCAAGCAATACACTCCATCTCTCCTCTGTGGTTTGCATTCACTATCTCCTTCCTGCCCCGCCCCCCCAAACAGAAATGCTCTGGTTCCTCACCTCCACCTCTTAGTTTCCCTGGTTGTCTTCAAGACTTCAGCAGCAGCAACAACAACAAAGGGAAAAAAAAATGTTAAAAAAAATTGTAGCAGCTTTTTTTGTGTTGGGTAAGAATTGGAAATTGAAATGACTCAAAATTGGGGAATTGAAGAACAAATTGTGATTGTGATGGAATATTATTGTGCTGTAAGAAATTATGAACCGGATGATTTCAGAAAAAACCTAGAAAGACTTACATGAACTGATGCAGAGTGATGTGAGCAGAATCAGGAGAACATTGAACACAGCAAAAGCAATATTGTATGATGAACAACTGTGAGTGACTTTAGCTATTCTCAGTAATATAATGATCCAAGATAATCCTAAAAAACTCACGATAAAAAATGCTATCTGCCACCAGAGAAAGAACTGATGCCATCTGAATATAGACTGAAGCATGCTATTTTTCACTTTCTTTTTTCAGTTCAAGTTTTCTTTCACAAAATGACTAATATGAGAATGTTTTACATAATCATATATGTGTAATGTATATCATATTGCTTACTGTTTCAGGAAGGAGGAGGAGGAGAGAGAATTTGAAACTCAAAATTTGGAACTTAAAAAAGAATAATATAAATTATTTTTATATGTAGGGAGGAAAAATAAAATATTTTTAAAAGGACAGATCAAATCCCACCTTTAAAAAAAATCTTATCTTGTCTATGTTGGAAGTGCAAAGGCTACTGACAAGCCTGATCTCACTATTGCTCAACAGAGAAGCTCTAATATGCTCTATTTCCAACCTGAACCAGCTTTCTCCTTCCTTAGATATCCTCCCCTCCCCCACCACACACACCACTGCGGTCCCCAATGCTGATGCTAAACATAGTGCAGATATTCAACTGGCAGAGGCAGTTGAACCTTAGAACTCCCAAATTCAAGAAATCTGCCTCCCTGGCAGCTGGGATTATTGGCATGTTGCCAATATACTGGGTCTTCAGATCCTACCTTCTATAGGAGACCTTATCTAATCCCTTAGCTGTTAATGCTTTACCTTTTCAGATTACTTTCATCTGCTCTCTTTATATTTTTGCATGTACATAGTTATTTAGACATAATATCCCCCATTAGAATGTAGGCTCTTAGAAGGTAGGGTTTTGTTTTTTGTTTTTTGGTTTTTTTTGCCTTTCTTTGTATGACCAGCTCTTAGAATAGAATGGGATAACTTACTATGATAAATACCTAAATGTTTGTTGACTTTTACTGAATGACTGACTGAGAAGGTTTTCAGGAGATGGCTAGTAAGATTCTTTCTTTTGTTATTTTGCCATCTGATTCTATTAGATATGGGTACTTTTAATGACTTCTCAAAATTTTGTGTTGAGCTGTTTTGTTTATCACAGTTTTCAAAGAGTAAAATGATCCTTTATTATATAAATTCAAACTGTTTTCTCGATTCAGTTGTTTTGGATAGTAGATACTGTCTTCTAATATCTCTTTTTTTCTAAAATTTCTCATTGAAACATTGAGTTCTGTTTCTTCCATTTGATTTTTTCAGAAACTTGTCTTCTACCTTCTGTTCTAAGCTATTTTTTCTCCTTACATTTTTTTTTTCCTCAAGAGACCTAGTTTCATTCTTTGAAATTTTCTTGCTTAATTTCTTACATCCATCCTTGGAATCCTTGGTAACAAGCTATTCTTTTTATTTTTTCCCTGAGGTCCTTGCCATTGCATTTGAGTTTTTCTGTTTAGTTTTGTCTCTCAGTTAAATTTCCTTGGCTAAGACTTTATGCTAGTGTCAAGATCTGACTAAATCCTTTTGAATTTTTGGGTAGTGTGGATGGTTGGTTCTTGCTCCTCCTCCATACCTTCTTCTGCAACTCTGGTCTGGCATCCTAGAAAGCTGGAAACAGAGCCAGCTCTCATATTCTGCCTCAATCCTTTTTTCTTCATCTTCTGATGACACAGGACTGGAGATAGCCTTGCTCTCTTCTCAATTTCCTTCTTCTTCCAAAATTACCAACTAGAAGTTGGCTTTTTTCTGCTATAGCTGCTGCATGTCCCAAATGAATTTCAGAAATCTGGCAGGTTTTAGGCTTTCTGGAGGATGCCATTGCACCTTTGTTCTCTCTTCGACTACTGATCTACTGATGTGATCAGAGATCACACTGGTCTCAGGTTCCCCTGATGTATTTCCATTTAGAGTGCCCATAGATGCACTGGTCTTTTCTTTTGTGCAGTCCTGGACTACATGGAGGAACTTCATGGTGTAGATGCCTGGTTTTATTGTTCATTGCTTCTCTAATGTCCATTTTCCATATTGACAGAGAGGATTATTAGGGGCTCTAAGAATTATCATCTTTACTGAAAGACTCAAGTAATTTTCCAAGGCAAGTTTGTTAAATATAAAATCTTTACCCTAGGTTTCATTTTGCATATATTTACAAAATATAAGTCTATACATTTCACTGGATATCTGTTCTTACAATAGAATTATTGTTCTATTTAGTCTATTCAACTGTTCTACTTTTCTACTTTTCGCCTACTGCTAAATATTTTGGTAACTGCTCATAATCTCAATCTTTTTACTCCACTTACTCTGAGGAATTCAAAACCGCTAATCACTGCCTCCTTTTTTTTTCCGTCTTTCTCCTCTCTTGGCTGCTATTAATACTTTATCTTGATTATTCTCTTACCTCTCTGAATCATCTATGTCCTTCATTGACTTTTTCTTTTCCAATCCCAAAATATAGGCATTCTATCCTTGTTCTATCTTTGGTTCATATTTCTATACACACTATTCATATATATATATATATACATATATATACACACACACATGCATATATATGTACGTGTGTGTGCATATATATGTACATGTATATATGTACATGTGTATACATATATATGCATATATATGTATATTTTATATGGCTCTTCATTGATGTTTCCTGGAGAGAGATAGATATATTCTATATATAATATATAGGTCTATTATATATGTGGAGATAGATATTATATATATATATATTTTTAATATATACATATATCTATATCTATATCTTAATTGATGTTTCCTGTGGATCAATCCCATTAAAAAATCGTCCCTGGACTAGATGATTGCCAAGATCTCTTTTATGATCTTTATTGTACCCTCCCTAAGCATGGCTGTCTCCTAGGACCCTTTCTTCCTTGGTTCACTTCTTTCTTTTGATGATCTCTCAAGGTTCAAATCTATATATCCAGTCATGATCTCTCCCTAAAAGTACTCTTATTTATCCAACTAGACACTTTGATTTTTTATATCCCAGAGAACTTTGTATTCATTGTATCTAATAATAACTGTTTAAACAGTGCTTTAAAGTAAGCAAAGCAAACACACACATTAATCTCATTTGCATCTCACAAGATTGTGATTTAAGTATTGCAGATTTTTGTGATTCTATGTCGAATACCCTAGATTATACCACTTTACCTCTCAACCTAGCCCTAATCATCTTCCTTACCTCTCACCTTTAGTTTCTGTATTTCCCTTCATGATAGGTAGCACCTATTATTAGTTATATAACCTCAAAAACTCATTGTTTTTGTTTTTTTATCCTTCTCTCTTATTCCTAACATTCAATCACATGCCAGGTGCTAAGAGCATGGCTAGAATGTTGAAAAAAGAGTCAAATGGCCCCAAGTTCAGATTATTTCTTTGATACTTGGTGGCTTTATTACACAGGCATGGTAGGTTACTCAGGCCTTTACATATTACCTGGGTTTAACAGACCCTGTGACATAGATCATATTTTAAGAGAGAAGTGCCTAGGCTAGGGCACAGACAGTATTAGAAGTCATATGGGAATTTAGGGAACAGTGCTGGACAGTAGTGCCTGTTACCTAGCAAAAATAGTTTCGTTATTTCATGTAACATGGAAGTATTTGAACGAATGACAAGTTCTCTAGCACTCAGTAAGGCAGCCTACCACCTTCTCAGATGACAGGTGGCTTCTTCCATTTGGTGTATGTTGCAAATGCTACTACCTGAGCATCATCTCCATGGGGAAAATAAAAGGGAGAGAAGAGAAAGTGTTGTTGCTTGACTGAACTAAGTTAGAATCAAAGCCAGAATTACCTATACACATCTTTGTCCTCTGCTTAATGACCATGCAACCTAAGTATACAATTATTTATGCTCTGTGTTTGGTCCATCATTTACATTATTGCAATATGTAAGATTAAGACAGATGTCAGTGGCAACTATCAACTACATCTGATCAAATCATCATGTTTTCTAAGTCTTAGTTTCCTCTTCTGCAAAATAGGACTAAAAGTACTTAAAATGCCTACCTCATTGATTGCTGTGAAGCTCAGATAAGATAACACATGTAAAAGTGCTCTGCAAACTTTAAAATACATCATAAATATAATTTATTATTATAATTACCACTAGCACATCTCTCATATTTCCCCTTTTTTTCACTCCCACTGCTACCACCCTGGTCCAGACCCTCAACTATCTCCCACATTGACTACCATAATACCCTACTAACTAGTCTCCTTAACTTTAGCAAAATAATCTTGCTATTGCACTGGTCTGATTATATCACTCCCTGTTCAAACATCTTCAATGACTCCCTGCTGTTCCCTATTATTAATATAAACTCTTTCAAATCCTGTCATTTTATATTCCAGCCAAACTGATTACTTACTGTCCTTGAATTTTACATTCATCCTATATCTGTGCTTAGAATGCCTTTTCTCCTCATTTCCACATCTTAGAATTCCAAGACTCTTTTTAGGCTCTATTCATTTCTGTTCAGTTTTTTCCTGATGTCTCCAGCTGCTTATTGCTACATCTTTCCTTAAATCGTCCCATGTGTGTATAATTATCTGTTTATCTGTTGTATCCACTCAGTGAAATGCAAGCTCCTTAAGGCAGGATCTATAGTTGCTTTTGTTTTTCTTGTTGTGTTTTGCTTTTTCCTAAATCCAGAGCCTAGGAGACTACCTTATACATAGTAGGTCCTGCAGATATGCTTCTTGATTTGGACTGAATTGGATCATGGCCCTCTATATCTGGTTCCAATCTATAGGTTTATTTAATGTTATATCCAGTCATATAACTTATGTACCAGTCAACTAGACTATTAGCTATACTCTAATTTCATTCATGCTAATAAGAATCTCAATGGTAATAATAATATGTAGCACCAGTGCAATATTTATAGCACCTACAGTCACTATAAATATATCTGCATAGTGCTCAATCACTAAATATAACAGATTCTCCATATAGAAGACAAAAGCAAAACATTTACTCAGACACCACAAGACCAAATCTCAACACCAGGAAACCGAATCCATCATAGCAACAATGCACCACAATGTAGCAGAGAGCCACACCATCCTTTAATCTTACCACAAACCAACACAAACCTTGCTGTGACAGCAGGTGGCAAATACCAACTTTTACTCACATGCCTGTCTCCCTCAGATGCATCCTCTCCTCCCATCTGTGTCTAGCTGCTCTGACTCCCAGCTTCCTGTGGGCTCTGCTCCACCTTTCAAGCAAATTCCTCCCACCACAGGTTCCATGTGATTACATTCACTGTATTAGGGGGAAGAATATATATCTTCAAAGCAGGGAAGGTCTTCAAATTCCCTTAGGCTTAGTAAGGGACAGGGAAGATCTTCAAATTCCATAAACCATTACATAATGATAACAAAAGAATAACATTTACATAGCACTTTAACATTTGCAAAATGCTATAAGGTATATGCTATTATACTTTCATTCAAATAAGAAAAATCAAGCTCAAAGAGGTTAAGTAGCTTGACCAGGGTAATTCAGCTAGTAAGTATCTGAAAGATGATTTGAATTCATGTCTTCCTAACCCCAAATTCAATATTTACCTATTACATTACCCTAGCAGCCATGATGGAAAATGGGTCTTGAATATATGTGACAATTTTTCATCTTTGTTTAATTTTTATTATTTGGGGAGGGTCAAAACTGTTGCTCCTGGTTAGGAGGTTATTAAGCTTGCTGAAACCTGTTCCATGGGATGTGAAAATTTACTTAAGGACTCAAATATTTCTCAGATAAGAAGCCAAAAAGAGAGTTAAGATTTCTCAAAGTAATTTGACTCAGTTTATTTGTGGAAGAATTTACCTAACAATAACTCTGTAGGCATGTAAACCCCTCTTCTCAATCAGCCTATTGTGAACCTTCTAAAGATAGTTTAATCTGTAACCTAACTTAAACTCCTTTATAGTAGTTTTATGTCAATACAAAAAATTTATATGTCATCCAGCTCTGAGTGACTTCTAAAAGATTCATTTTGCTCAAATGATGCAACTAATGCTTATACAGAAACCTTCCATGAAAGTAGTTCTCTTTAACTTCATGTGAAAATTCTAGTCTGAAAATCCCTAGGATGGTAAGAAAAAGGAAAGTTTTCTCTCTACCCAAAAATAGTACAAATCGAACAGAATAGTACAACATCTGTTCCTATAAGCATTATCCTGAGGGATGTTTTTTCCACCATAAATTGATAGATGGTGCTATAGTTCTTATTAATTAATGATGAAGGAATATGAAAAGAGTAACTATACATTGGAAAAGAGAGTGGCACCTGGAATTTTGTGTGTTGGTGGATGATATGCCTATATTCCCATATGTAATAAGTAGTTAAAAGAGGGCAGCTAGGTGGCACAGAAGATGCAAGACCAACTGAAGTCAGAAAGACTCATCTTCCTGAGTTCAAATATGGCCTCAGACACTTATTAGCTGTGTGACCCAGGGCAAGTCACTTAACCTTATTTGCCTCAGTTTCCTTATTTGTAAAATGAGCTGGAGAAGTAGTAGCTTTGCTAAGAAGACCCCAAATGAGATCAGGAAGAGTAGAATACAATTGAAAAAAGACTGAACAGATATGTATATGTAAAATGATTCAAAGGTTTAACTATAGAGTCTGTTATGGCAGTCACATTTTAACAAAAAATATGATTTATAAATAAGAAAATGATAGTATATGAAAATCTGCTTCTAAAAATATACTATCAATCAATACAACTTTCATTTTTAAACATTTTAAATAGTATGCTGGAGCCAGATTCTAGAAGCTCTAGATTCTATGGCTGATAATTAAATTTTCAGTGCAAGCATTTATATCTCAGAAAAAGGTAAACACTGCAATTCAAGGCTTAATTTATTATTTGGTTTGTTGCCTAGATTTAAGAAAGTGATGGAGAAAATATTAATAATGCAGATTAAAGTTAAAAGTGTATTGTACATACATTTCCCCCAAAGAATTGTTTTTAAACATTTATGAGCACATCCCAGCATTCCTTTAAAAAACTTTTATATACTCTGAATTCACCATAAAGAAATATGACTGATTTCTATAAGCTACATAGTAAATTGGTTCCACTTCCTTATTTTTAGATAACAGTTAGAAATGTCAAAGGATTTGAAATAGAAAGAAACTTAGACATCTAGTCCAACTTTTATTTTAGAGACGAAATGAGTTCAGGAAAATCTAGTGAGGTCTACACTGCCTATTATGATATAATCTGAATTAGAACTAATATTTCCATCTAATAGTTGTTATAAAACAAAAGTGCAATTATTAACTTGCAATACGACTTTGGACAAGTCAATCTCTCATATTCAGTTTCCTCATCTATAAAAATTATGGGGTCAAACTACAGAAAATATCCCTAAGTTCTCTCCCCTTTGCTAAAATTCTATAAGTCTTTCTCAATGAGATTTTTTTTTTTTTTGCTTCACTTCTGGCAACCCATGTTCATGACTTCCTTTAAGAAGCCTTCTAAAACAAAACATCATCGTAATCATTTCAGCATCCTATATTCTCCTGTTACTCTTCTATTTCCTACCTTACAGAAGACAACAAAAAGAGATGTATGGCTGGAAAAGAAAATGGGCCTCATGAAGTTTATCTGTTGAAAATTTCGTGTAAAGAGAAAGAATGAATGGTCAGCACACATGTTATATTGGTAACCTTAAGATAGACCTAAAGAAATCTCTGGTACATTGAATTGGTCTTCTTATGGATAATTTACAGAAAGACATATACAAGAATAGTAGAGAATATAAGGCCTGGACTCTGCACTGGTAGAGAGAGTAGAGAAATCACAGATCTATCAGAGCATTTAGTTCTTTTTTTTAAATTTTAATTTATTTACTTACATTTAGATTACAACATTCAGTTGCACAATCCCTTGAGATCCAAATTATCTCTTCCTCCCTCTCCTCCCCCTTCCTCCCCATGATGTCATGCAATCTGATATAGGATCTACAAATACCTACATATTAAACATCAGTCAAGTTGTAAAGAAGAATTATAACCAATGCAGTGAACAATGAGAAAGAAGGAATGAAACAAAACAAAACACAAAAGAGAGAGAGCAAGTAGCTTACTTCAATCTGCATTCAGACTTTGTAGTTCTTTCTCTGAATGTGCATATATCTTTCCGTCCTGAGTCTTTTGGAATTGACTTCTAACCTTGCATTGCTGAGAGGAGCTCAGTCTATCAAAGTTAGTTGTCACAGATACTATGTATCTGTAATTGTGTAAAAAGTTCTCCTGGTTCTACTCTCCTCACTCAGCATCAGTTTATATAAGTCTCTCCTGGGTATTATGAAGTCTGTCTGCAGAGTATTTAGTTTTAATGTGCATATAACCAACTTTTCAACCAACTTGAGGAGATGGACTACTTTTGCATTCTCCAGAGGTTTTACATTCTCTAAATAATGTTGTAGGGGAAAAGCAGTTGCTTAATACATGCTTTGGACAATCCAACTTGCACGATTTAAAAAATGAAATGAAAATTTATAATATTCTATATTGTACTTATATTTAGAGTTTACCAGCTTGGAACTAGCAAATGTTCTCTTGTTGGCAAAGCAATCTGAAATTTTTCCAGGAGTTTAAAGTACTGAGACATGTAGTTCTTTGGAAATCTGCTCTTCTTTGAAAGGAACTTTTCCACATCTGAACACTAAATAATACCTTTAGGATATTTAGCAAAGCCTTTTACTTTCACTGTCAAAATCTGAAATGAAAAAAAAAAATTCACCTTCAGTAGATATAATTGAATTCTATCTTCAGAACAACTTCAACTCTTTAATATCTTATGTTTTCCTCTTAAGAGAAAATGGTCTGAATATTTTCATCTTCATCAAATAAGGATGTTACACTGGGGTTAATAATTTCAGCCTGCCAGAAACAGAACATGGTGTATGGTATAAATATACTTTTTAAGAAGTAGAGAAAAATGGGTATCTACTCTTTTGGCCTTCTTGATTCCTTGTGATAGTCCATAGGGAGTCCACCAATTTATACCTCCTTCTTATGTATAGTGGAAATTAGCACCTATAGATCCATCCCCTGTTCTACAACATGTATACTATCACATTGGTCAATTCCAGTTTCATAGTCTTTCATTCTTCTTATTTGGTTCTACTAGTACAGATTAGAGGCATATAAGAAGACACATGTAAAAACTAAAATGCTCCTTTCTGATCATAACTTCCTATATTTCTATCTCTTCTTCTGTTTCATTGTGTTTAAACAACCTTTTCTTGTTTATAGTAACAGAAATAACTTTGTTAAGATCAATTTCACTTTTTTCGTACTATAAAATACATCCCTTTCTGGGTTATAGAACCTTGTTCCATTTTTTGGCCATGTTGTCCCACATTCTTCTTTCATCTTTTCTACTATAGTAGATCTAACAAAATTTTTGTGAGGTTCTAGGATAAGCTACTTGTATTGTAAAGTCATTTTTGGCTGTCAGAGTTGAGGAGGGAGAATATTCCAGGGATGGGACAAAGTCAGAAAAAAATGCCCAGAATTGAAAGATGGAGTGATTTGTTAGTGGAATAGCCAGGTGACCAATGTCACTAGAGTGGAGAATATGTTTGAGGGAGTTAAGAATAAGAAGACTGACAAGATGAGAAGGGGCTAGGTTAGGAAGGTCTTGAATGCCTAATAGAGCATTTTGTATTTTGCTACTAGAAGTAATAGGAAGCCACTGGAATTTATTGAGGAGGGTGTGTGTGTGTGTGTGTGTGTGTGTGTGTGTGTGTGTGTGTGTGTGTGTAACATGATCAGATTTTCATTTTAGGAAAATCCCTTCAGTGACTGAATGAAGACAGATTGGAGTGGGGAGATACCTGAGGCAGGAAGATGCACCAGCAGGCTACTGCAATAATCAAGGTCGCAGTAGCAGTTGATTGGTTTGGTTGTTGTCCATTGTTCTCAAAGAGAACCAAAATTATATCACTATGTTGGAGTCAAGGTGTAGTGTGTCTGACTATGGCTGAACAGACCAGTGCAAGGTCAGAAGGCTCTACTATAGGTTGGGTATAAATAGTCCACATGAACATTCAGAGAGATGTCTCTAAATTTGTGCATCTCCCATTTCTTTTGAGCTACTGTAATTCTGTTTTGCTTACAGAGCATAGTGCCTTCTTTGATGCAGGACCTCCATGATGGGCAGACTTTTGCCATTCCTATGTCATGGAATCAATTCCAAAATTCTTTAGAGAGACTTTAAGAGTGTCCTTGCATTGCTTCTTCTGACGTCCATGTGAGTGCTTGCCTTGTGTGAATTCTTCATTAATAGTCTGTTAGGCAAATGTATGTTTGACATTTTAAAAATGTGGCCAGCTCATCAGAGTTGTACTCTCTTTAGTAGGTTCTGAATACTTAGCAGTTCAGCTCTAGAAAGGACCTCAGTGTCTGGTACTTTATCTTACCAGGTGGTCTTCAGAATCCTTCAAAGAGGGGGTGGAGCCAAGATGGCAGAATAAAAGCAGTAACTTGCATGAGCTCCCACTCCAGAATCTTCTAAAGACAATTCAAATGAAAATGATTCAGTTTCTTAGCACGATGCTAGTATAGTGTCCAGGTTTCACAAGCATACAGCAATGAGATCAGCACAATAACTCTGTAGACCTTCAGTTTGAGAGGTAGTTTAATATTTCTCTCCTACACTTCCCTTCAGAGCCTCCCAAACACTGAGTTTGCTTTGACAATGTGTGTGTGTCAACCTCATCATCTGTATGTACATCCTTAGAAAGCATATTGCGAAGAGTGAAGTAATCCAAAGCATTCAACATTTCTGCATTTGTTCTAACTAATATTCCACGCACACATGGTGTGGTGCTGGCTGCTAGAGAACCTGTGGGTTTTTTTGTGTGTGTGTCCATTGTTAGGTAAAAATTAGCATGAGCAGCAGATAATCAATCTATACTTTAATGCATCACAGTCTCAGAGGCCACAATGAGAACATAATCACCTGTGAACAAAAAGTCATGTGCCAACCTTCCCTCACCTTTTGTCTTGGCTTGTAGCATTTTTGAATTAAATAATTTACTGTCAGTGCACTAGCTGATGTTGTTGCTGTTTTCATTCTCAAAAGACAAGGGGACACATTGGAAAGATGTTGCAAAAGTGAAATTGACAGGTCTTGGCAGCAGATTGGATGGGGGGGGGGGGAGAGTTAGAGATAGTGAGAAGTCCAGGATGATTTCTAGGTTGTGAACAGGAGGGAACAGGAAGATGGTGTTGGCCTCTGCAGTAACAGGAAGGCAGGAAGTGGAAGAGAAATGGGTTCCATTTTGGATGTATGAAGTTTAAGAGGTCTATCGGACATCCAGTTCAAAGTATCTGAAAGACCATTGGAGATACAAAATTGGACATAAACAGAGAGTGTGGAACAGGATATATAGATTTGAGAAACATCAGCATAAAGATGGTAATTAAATCTATGGTATTATATTCCAAGTCTACTACATGCCAGGCACTTTCCTAAGCACTGGGGTTATGAAGAAAAGTGCCCTGAGAGTACATTTTCATTAGTCAGACAGAATAAACATATAGTTACTATGCACAACACATACAAGGCAGATAAAAAATTACCTTGGAGCAAGACACTTGTGGCTAAAGAGAACCAGGAAAGGCCTCAAATAGAAGATGGTACTTGAGTTACATCTTGAAGGAAATCAGAAATGTTAAGATTTAGAGGTAAGGAGGGGAAACATATCACTGATGAGAAACAGACTATGCAAAATAATGGAGGGAGGAAAAGAAGTGTGTAAGGAATAGCAAAAAGGACTTTATGGCTAGATTGTGAAGTATACAGAGGCATGTAATATGAAAGAAGTCTGGAAAGGCAGAATGAGGCTAGTTTCTGAAGATCCTTAAATGACAGAGCAATTCATAGTCAATCCTATAGACAACAGGGAATCCCTGCAATCTATTGAGTAGGGAGTAACATGGTCAGACTTATGCTTTGGGAAAATCACTTTGATGGTCATGTTGAAGATGTATTATAATGGAGAGAGACTAGAGGCAGGGAAAACAGGAAACGATTGAAATAGTCCAAGTGGGCAGTGATGAGGGCCTAAACCAAGGAGATAGCTGTTCAGACAAAGAAGAGGGGATCTATTCAAGAGATGCTATAGAGGTGGCTACAAGATTTTGGAACTGATAAGAATTATAGGATTATTGAGAGTGTAGACTTGAGGGTGGTGCTAAAATTGTGAACCTGAATTACTGGAAGTATGGTGGTGCCCTTTACAGTAATAGCAAAGCTCAAAAACTGGATGAGTTCTGCTTTAGACATACTAAGTGTAAGTGCAAGCAAGGTGGGATCTTTGCTGTTTTCTTTTTGGAATTCAGTTTCTCAGGCTAAATTGTGAACATCTGAAGGATTAATCTCCTTTGAACCCTGATAATTCACGACTGTGCTGAGTCAAGTAGGTTTCATGCCTTCTGGCTCTGAGTCAATCAGGTATTGAGTCTTTGTTATATATTCTGGAGGTTGGCATTTGGCTTCAGGGGTTTGCTCATGAGAAGGATCTTTTGATTTCCTGGTCGAGACTCTGAAGCAGCTGTATGTTCAGAGCCTTAGATGTCTGTGCTCCCTCTATCTAGTGATATATGTAAAGTGTATAGCATATTGCTATGTTCAGATACCTGGAGCCCTATCTGTTGGTCTTTGTGTTAATTTCTCTGCTTGTATTTTCTATACTCACTTCTTTCTCTGTAATTAAAAGTAGGATTGTTAACCCCTTTTTGAGCAGTCTTTCCTTAAGAGTAGATCAAAGAACCTGTACTAGAAGGCCATCCTGGGTGTGGTACGGTGCTTGCTGTTACACTAACCTTTCAAACAAATTTTAGTATATGAAAATAGTAGAATATTGTGCTGTAAGAAACTGTAAAATAAACAGTTTCATAGGAAACTATGAAGAACTTTGTGACTAATGCAGAGTAAAATGAATAAACTAGGAGAACAATTTATGCAATGATAACATTATAAAGAAAAACATCTTTGAAAGACTTTAGAACTCTAACACATTAGTAAAAATATAGGTCCAAAAGAAAAAAAAGAATGAATAATAATATCTAGCATTTATATAGTGCTTTAAGATCTGCAAAGTGCTTTTAAAATATTATTTCATTGTATCCTCACAACAGTCTTGGAAAGTAGGTGTTATTAGTATCCCCATTTTACAGATGAGGAAACCGAGGCAGACATTCATTAAATGACTTGCACTAGATCACCCAGTTAGTAAGTTTCTGAGGCTGGATTTGAACTGACATCTTCCTGATTCCAATTCTCTTGCTCTATCCACTGTGCCACCTAGCTGGTTATTCATCTTCTATTACAGAGGTAATGAATTTAAAATGTAATAAGTATATATATTTTCAGATATGGCCAATACAAGAATATTTTGCTGAAATGTAGCTATATGTTTTAGACTTTCTTTTTCTTTCCTCTTCTTTTCTTTTTAAAGAAATATTCTTACTGAGGAATGGAGGGCAGTATAATGGGCACGACAGACCCCAAATGCCCTTCAAAAAGCAAAAAAAAAAAAAAAAGAAATAATTTAATTCAACCTCTTCACTTTAGAGTTGAAGAAATCAAACTTTTCTGCTCCCCTTCCCCCAAATTCCAAAATTTCCTCTTCAACAATTTTCTTTTTATTAGTGATAATCAGAGAGCTTGACAGGGTAGTACATGCTAGTACCATCTTGGTAAGGAGGCTGAATCTTGATGTATCCCTTGAATTCAAGTGTTCTGATTAAAGCCAATCAATTGTCTACACTAAATCTGGAACCAAAATTGTGAGTTCCCAAGAGTGGAGAGCCACCACCCTGCCTAAGAAGGGTCATCCCAGGTCAGATAAAGCTTCTATGCTAATCAGTACTGGGATCAAGGCAGGAGTAACCAGTGCACTATTGCCTGAGCAAATTAGAGAGATCTAGTGAAATAACAAAAAAATCCCCCTCCAAAACAAAAAACAAACCCAAAATGGAAAAAACAGGCACAAGAGAGAATTTACTTTTATTGATTCTTTATAATAACAATAAGTACTAATATTTATACAGTAGTGCAATAAAGAGAGTGCTGTCCATAGAGTTGTTGTTATTCATTCATTGAAGTTATGCCGTAAGTTGACAGTTATATCTATGTAGATGACTCCCCAAACTACATATCCAGTCTTTATCTCTTTCCTGAGCTCCCCATTTCCAAATACCTGCTGGACATCTTCACCACATGTCCTATATCTGTCTCAAACTCACTATGTTCAAAATGTAGCATATCTTTCTACGTAAATCCTCTTTCCCCATCTTCCTAACTTCTCTTCATTGATTAGCTAATAATAAGTCCCAGCCCAAACCTCACTTGCTCATTGTTTGGGTTTTGATGCCTCAGAGTGAGTGTAAATAGCAATTGTTTCTGATCTAGCCAGAAGCTCTGAAGGTCTTGAAGACTGATTCTTTTGTGAGGGTAAACTTAGGCCACCTTTTTGAGAAGTGCCAACTAGGTCCATTTCTGAATGGGCATCTCCTTAGAGGAAGTGAGATCTGGGAAAGACCTTAGCTTAAAAAGGCCAAGGTATCCTACTGTATCTGGGACCATCACCAGTTATCTTGATCTGTGTCTTACCCCTGGACACTGATTACTCTGGAGGAGAGAGAGAGAAAGAGAGAGAGAGAGAGAGATAACTTTGTACAGCTTTGCTTCACTTAAATCCAATTCACTTGCAAGGCAAAACATTACCCTTCTGATGTCACTGGTCCTCTTTGAGAATGAAGGATAAACAACAGCAAGAATTTCTATTAAAAGCACTATCAGTCACTCAGTTTCACATCCTCAAAGTCAGGCATTACTCATTCGTGTTTTCACCTCCCACCCACCATTCAATCAGTCATCAAGTCCCATTAATTCTATTTCCATGCTATCTTCAGCATCCAACCCCTTCCAACCAGTCACATTGACCACCAGTGCTATTCAGGGTCTCTTTACTTCTCACCCGGATTATTGAAATAACCTCCTAATTGATTCCCTTTCTTTCTCTCTTCCTTCTTTCCAATCCAGGGGTCAACAATTAGAATCACTGCTTGTTTTTGTATAGTTTAGAACTAAAAATAAAATTTTTTTTTTATTTTTAAAGGGTTTTTTTTTGTATTTTAAAATATAAAAAGCATTCTTGGTTTGGATGGCTAGATTTGGTCCTGTATTGATTTCATAATTCTCCATTTTACATACTTGGCATTCCCATCAAATAGATCTACTTGTTGTTCTCCCTACATGATGTCCCAGCCTCTCCCTGACTTTGTGTAGGATGCCCTCCATGCCTAGAACGTTTTCTCTCTTGAATTTCCCCTTCTACGATTCCTAGTTCGCTTCAGGGCTCAACTCAAATGTTGCCTCTTACAATAGACCTTACCTGATTCCCTTGGTTATTGGGGCAATCACAATGGAAAGTTCTGTGTTTGGAGTCACAAAACCTGTGTTCAAATCCCAACTCTGCTAAGTGACTTTGGGCAAATCTCTCCGGGCCTCAGTTTTTCATTTATAAAATGAGTGAGTTGGAACAGATATCTCTAAATCTATGACTTTATCATCCTGACATTGCTTTGTTTTATTTTCTTATCCTTTCAGTAGAATGTAAGCTCTTTGAGGGTAGGGGCTGTTTTGTTGTCCTTACATGCCCAACACCTAGCACAGTGCCTTGTATATAGTATAGGTTTATAGTATATAGTATACTATATAGTAAAGGTTTAATAAACATTTGTCCAAATCTAATTTAAATTTAGAGTTGAAAAGTGACCTCAATGTTCATCTCAGCTACTCCCTCCCCTTTGTTTTATATATAAGGATACAGACTCTAGGAGTCTGCTCATTGCTCATGTGATGACTGAGCACACTCAGGATCTGAATGCGTCATTGGGGCATTATCTTCTATGCCAGGCTGCCTCCCCTATCTATCTCACAGGGTTGTTATGGAAGGTGGTGCCATAGTGGAAGGATAAAGCACTGGGCCTTGAGTCTGAAAGACCTGAGTTCAAATCTAGCCTCAGACACTATCTGTGTCACCTTAGGATAGTCATTTAACCTCTGCCTCAGTTTTCTCCTCTGTAAAATGGGTATAAAATTATCACCTACTTCTCAAAGTTGTTGTAAAGATCAAATGAGATAATATTTGTGCTTAGTATAATACTTGGCACTTAGTGGATACCACATACATGCTAACTATTATTATTATTATTATTACTTCAGATGTTTACTAGCTATGTAAATCACTATATTTGCCTCAAATTCCTCAACTGTGAAATGTGAATAGTAATAATACCTGCTTCCCAGGATTGTTGTGAGGACCAAATGAGATGATGTCTATAAAGTGCTTAGCACATAGCAGATGTTATGTAAATGCTAGATAGTAGCAGCAACAGCAGCAGATAATACATGTGAAAGCATGTCTCTAATAATCTTTCATGTTATACCTATCAAAGTTAGGTCTGGCAACTTTGTCTGTTAAGAGAAGACTGTGTAGAAACTCCCTTCACTAACATATGTGCACAAATATATATCATCACCTGAGGACACTTAGAAATTAAGTTACTCATTGTCACAGTTACTATATGCTATAAATAAGAATTGAACCCAGGTCTTTCTAACTCCACAACCAGCCTTCCATCCATTATTCCTAGCCCTCAAGACCCGTTGGCAATATATAGCTTTGGTCTATGTAAGAAGAAAAGGGAGTAATCCATCATGGTGGCCTAAAATAGTGTATTCATTTTGTGTCCCTATATAAAGGATGTAGAAAGGTAATTTTTTTTAAAATTTATTTTATTTACTTTTAGTTTACAAGATTCAATTCCATAATCCCTTGAGTTTCAAATTTTCTCCCCTCCCTCTTTCCTCCCCTCCCCCATGGTGGCGTGTAATCATGTATAGGATCTGCAAATACTTTCACATTGTA
>CM053590.1:145768356-145781657 GCA_028646515.1 Pseudochirops corinnae | reverse complement strand
ATTTTTTGTTAAGCTCTGATTTTTTACATCAAGAATATTTGAAAGTCCTCTATTTCATTGAATAACCATATTTTCCCCTGAAACATTATGCTCAGTTTTGCTGGGTGGGTGATTCTTGGTTTCAATCCTAGCTCCTTTGATCTCTGGAATATCATATTCCAAGCTCTTCAATCCCTCAATGTAGAAGCTGCTAGATCTTGTGTTATCCTGATTGTGTTTCCACAATACTCAAATTGTTTCTTCCTGGAAGCTTGTAATATTTTCTCCTGGACCTGGGAACTCTGGAATTTGGCTATAATATTCCTAGGAGTTTTCTTTTGGGGATCTTTTTCAAGAGACGATTGGTGAATTCTTTCCATTTCTATTTTGCCCTCTGCTTCTAGAATATCAGGGCAATTTTCCTTGAGAATTTCTTGAAGGATAATTTCTAGGCTCTTTTTTGATCATTGCTTTCAGGTAGTCCAATATTTTTTAAATTATCTCTCCTGGATCTATTTTCCAGGTCAGTGGTTTTTCCAATGAGATATTTCACATTGCCCTCTATTTTTTCATTTGTTTAGATCTGTTTTGTAGTATCCTGATTTCTCATAAAGTCATTAGATTCCAATCTAATTTTGAAGGAATTATTCTCTTCAGTGAGTTTTTGAAATTCCCTTTCCATCTGGCAAATTAGGCTTCTTAAGGTATTCTTGTCCTCGTTGGCTTTTTGAGTCTCTTTTGCCATTCGAGTTAGTCTATTTTTTAAGGTGTTATTTTCTTCAGTTCTTGGGGGGGTTTCTTTTAGCAGGCTATTGACTTGCTTTTCATTATTTTCTTGTGTATTCTCATTTCTCTTCCCAATTTTTCCTCTACTTCTCTTACTTGATTTTCAAAATCCTTGAGCTCCTTCATGGCCTCTAACCAGTTCATATTTTTCTTGGAATCTTTTGATGCAGGCGTTTTGAATTCATCGACTTCTGGTTCCATGTTTTGATCCTTTTTGTCTCCAAAAAAGGATTCTATGGTCTGATTGCACTTCCTCTGCTTGTTTATCTTGACTGCCAATTACTTGACTTTTGAGCTCTTTGCCACAGTAGAACTCTGCTTCCAGAGAGGAGAACTTTGTCCCAAATCACTGGGGTTTTCACAGCTGCCAGAGCTATTAGTTGGGTGCCCTCTCTGCTGCCCCCAAAAGCTTTGGCTCACTGCTCACACCTCTGGACCACCACCCAAGACTATGATCCAGATCTAAGTAGGTTAAAGCAAAAGCAATTATCCTCTGAATGACCGCTTGGTCCTCCTACAATCTGCAGACCAAGAGCTCTGAAGCAGCCACATGGAGGTGGCTGCATGGCCACTGTGCCTCCACCACTTCTCTCTCCCAAGGGTAGAGACAGGACCATGCTCTGTCTCCACCCCACCCCCCAGTTCCAACCAAATTCCACACTGACTTTTTCTTTGTCCTTGGCATCTTTGGGCTGATGTTTCTAGAAACCACCACTGCTGCTGGTGATCCACTCTCTTGAAGTCCCCTCCAGGTGCTGCTAATCAGTGCTACCCTGAGGCTAAAACCACAGGCTCATGTGGGACTGGACTTGGCTCTTCACACTCTGCAATGGACCCTTCCTGTATGCCTGCCAGGCTGGCTTCAGCAGGAGATCTGTTTCTCTCTGTTATTTTGTGGGTTCTGTAGCTTTAAAATTTGTTTAGAGTCATATTTTATAGGTATTTGAGGTGGTTATGCGGGGAGCTCATGGAGTTTTCTTCTATCTTGTCTCTACCCCCTCAAAATTATTCTTAAAACAATGTTGCTGTTACTGTATGCAATATTCTCTTAGTTCTGCTCATTTCACTCTTCATTATTTCGTCCAAGTCTATCATGTTTTTCTAAGATCATTGAGCTCATCACACAACTTGTTCAGTCATTGACCAATTGATGGGCATCCCTGTAATTTCCAGTTTTTTGCCACCACAAGAAACACTTCTATTAATATTTTAGAACATATAGGTTCTTTCACATTTTTCCTTATCATCTTTGAAAATAGTCCTAGTAGTTGTACTGCTAGGTCAAAGTGTATAGACAGTTTAATAATACTTTGGGCATAATTCCAGATTGTTCTCCAAAATAGTTGGATCAGTTCACAATTCCACCAATAATGAACAAGTGTTCCAATTTTTCCACATCCCCTCTAATATTTGTCTTTTCCCTCTTCAATCACTTTAGCCAATCTGATAGGTGTGAAATGATATGTCAAGGTTGTTTTAATTGGCATTTCTTCAATCAATAATGCTTTAGAGCAATTTATTTATTTACAGCAAGTATACTTTTTAAAATATATAGGTAATTGATTTCCACATACACACCCTCCATCACCACTGTTTCCAATGTCTTGCATATGAACTCCACCCCAAAAATCTTATCTGAGAACAAAAGAGATTCTGTGAGCATCATAAAGTTCATCTGAATTACATGGCAATATGTAATCTAGAATTGGGACAGCATTTGAACCCATGATTTCATTGGCATGAGGAATTACAAAAAGAAGGAACTTCTTTACCAGCTTGGTTCTCTGCAATTTATAGCCTTAAACAGGTAAACTATACGTAGATTAATTTTCTTCTCATTTTGGTCTATTTGAAGCCAACCCCTTCTGGATAAGACCTTTGGCAAAATAAAGAGTTTCATGCTTTTGGTCTCTTTTTCATCTATTTTTTCCAGGTTGTGGGGAGAGGGATGAGGATTGTGGAATAGGTAGCAGGATAGCCAAAGACTAGTGTTTTCCTGCATTCCTCATCTTGGAGGTTAGGATAGGAAGAAATCTGCTCTCAACAGGGAGAAATGAAAAGATTTAACAACACAAAGTCTGAGTTGTTCTGGATTACAATGGATTAGCATTCAGTGATTTAACGACTTCCCCTTGGCCTTCTTTTGGGATATCTCATTATCTGGGAAATATCAGTAAGATTTGGGGGAGGAGAGGAGAGGGTACATTGAACTCAGATTTATCAGCTGATGCAGCTCCTGTCTGTAAAGCAAATAAAAGTTCTGGCCATTAAAGGTCCACATCCCCCCATAAATGTGTTGCTATGAATTCTCTGTGACCTTACTTAACTTCAAGTCTTTTTATCCATCTGTCAAACTTGGTTTGGCCAATTTGACAAAAAGTTATTGACGTGAAAATGCCTGATGAGTTATCTTTGGTGATTTCAATAAGACCTCTTTCTAGAAGAAACAAAGATTGATAGAGTTTTTTTTTAGCATGATTGAAGTATTGCAGAAAATAGATTTAATTTATTTTATTTTTCCCTCTCATAAATGAAACTGTCAATTTCTTGCTGTGTAGATGGGCTTGAGTCTCCAAATTTTTAGCAGGCCATGCACCTGGATGGATTGTAGAAACCATCACTGACATAACCTTCCACTGCCTTATTGTGATTGCTAAGTCAGAAGTGACCTGTTTTTCCATCGCTGATTGTGTGAAAAACTGCAAGAGTATGAGCCACTAGAAATCTGTTCCCTTAATTATCTGGTCAGGTAAAGTCATGAGGTAGATTTCTCCTCTTCTTTTCATAGTCATTCAGTTGCCAATTCCTATCAATTCTACCACTGAAATATTCTCGTCTATATTTTTCATGCTTATCTCTTCCAACCACCCCCTCCTCCCCTTATTATAAACCCTCACCACCACCTTCCTAGACTTATAATAGCACCCTCACAAGGCTTCCTGCATCTATTCTCTTCCCTTAGAATAATCTTCCTCTTGCATGGATCTGAACAAGTCCCTTCTCTCTTAAGATAGATTCAGCAACTTTCTGTTGCCCATCTATAAAAGTTTAAACTCCTTTAAACTCTTTTAAATTCAAAGTCTTCCACCCTACTTTTTCAGCCTTATCTCATAATACTTCCTACCTTATACTTTATATTCCAGCTATACATTATTGGTTTCTGTGATTGAAATCTACATCCCCCACTCCCATGCTTATCAAAATTCCTATCTATTTAAAGTCTAACTTCAATGCTTCCTGCTTCACAAAGCCTTTCATGTCACATCCCCTCTTTTCAGAAACAACCTTTTCCCCTTGAATCTTTTACTTAGCATTTCCATTTGAATCATTCTGATGCTCTTATTGTACTTGGCCATTACTATCAATTTTTGTCTTATCTTTCTAATAGGTTGATAGTTCTATGAGAGCAGGGTCAACAACATATCTTAATTTGATATTTCAACAGGGTCCAGTATAGTGTTCCATATGGGGTACACAGAATCTCAAAGTTGTCAGGGACTTCAGAGAGCATCTAGTTTAGCCCTTACTTGAGCAGAAAAGCCTTCTATTGCTCACTCGATAAATGGTTTTCAATTATTTGGTTTAAGTACTCTAGCAAAGGGGAGCTTGTTACCTTGCAAGGTGGTCATTATACCCTTTGATGATGGTTAAAAATTTATATTGTTCTCTTTTATATTGTCCTTCCAGTCATTGTTCTTAATTCTATCTTCTGAGGTCAAGTAAAATAAGTCTAATTCCTCTTTGATAAGATAGCCCTTCAAATTCTTGCAGATGGATAATTGTATCCCACAATCCTGTCCTAACATATTTCCTTCTCCAGGCTAATGATCTTCAATTCTTTCAACATAACCTCAAAAGGCATGATTTCTAGGTACCTACCTCAACATCTGTTTGCCTTCTTCTGCACACTCTCCAGATTATCAATATCCTCCCTAAAATGTGGTGCTCAGAACTAAGCAAAATACTCCAGTCGTAGTCTGACTTGGTCAGAATACAGTGAAAAGATCCTTTCTTAAGGTGTCTCAAGATTATGCTAGCTTTGAGGGCTACTCAATTACATTTTGACTCACTTTGACCTTGAACCACATTTTCACTCCAAAAAAATTTCAGATGAATTGTTTCTGATATAGCTTATGTTCGTGACAGTTACTTTTTCACACCAAAGCACGCATTTTTATATTTCAAGACAGGTAGGTAGTATAATGAATAGAGCTCTGACCTAGAGTCAGAAAGACCTGAGTTCAAATTTAGCCTCAAAAACTATGTGACCCTGAGTGATTGAGTCATGTAAAATAGCTTCATCATCTGTGAAATAGGGATAGTAATAATACCTGAATCCCAGGATTATGAAGATAAAATGAAATAACATTTATAAAGCAATTTACAGACTTCAAAGTGTTATATAAATGCTAGTTATTATTATTATTGTTATTATTATTTATCCCTATTTAAAATTTCATCTTAGTATATTTGTTTCAAAACTCTAATTTGTCAAGATCTTTTTGGATTCTGATTCTTTCACCTTGTTAGTTATCCTTCTCAACATTGTATCATCACCTGTTTTGATTAACATGCTGTGTAGCTGTTATTTCAATTACTAATAAAAAAAAATCTAAACATAAAGCCACATAGTTAAGGCACTGTTAAGTTAGTTCAGAGTTATTCACTTTGTCTTGGCTAAGTTCTCTGTTTTAATCAGTTACTCTGGCCCTACTCTCCCCTCAACCTGTCAGGTCAGGTACATGAAAGGGAAAACTAAGGGATGTCTTGAGACACATCCAGTCCCCTGTCTACTTGAGGATCTGTTGTTTGAACATTCCTTCCTTTAGCGCTCCCCTTATTCTGTTCCCTTGTTGGGAAAATGTAATGGTAATTAATTTGAATTTGAAGATCCCTTTGTGTTGGTAAAGGTAGCAGGTACTTAGCATTTAGGAATTGATCAAGCCTCTGTTGGGGAAACAGAAGGTATGAACTCCTGTCTCCTTTTGCTGATATAACAGGAAGGGGTTAGCTGAAACAGGAAGCTAATGCTGTATGTATATAAGAAAAGCCCCAGAGAGACATGGTCAGAATTTCTTGGGACAAGCATCTGGAGGCAGAGCAGATATAGAAGAGAAACAAGAATTGAGAATTGAGTCAGAATTTCCTGAGAACTTGTGGCGGCAGAGCTTCTTCTGAAGAGGAACCCAGGAGGCTGAAGAGGAACCCAGGAGCACAGGAGTCCCCCAGGCTGGATAAGGTGATTCTGATTTTTTTGAACTAGCTGCAGAAGACTTGAGGAAGCATGACTGAGATGCTAAGACTGTCTGTTTGTGGCTTGGTTGAGCCTTGAATTCCCAGGAACAGAAATTGTGAAGGATTTGAGATGGACTGGACCATACAAACTTCAGTGTGGAGCAAGACTTACATGGAGAGCTGGACAAGGAACTGGGAGCTATCTGCCTTTAAATCCAGGTGACTGGTAGATTCAGGTAGGAGTTGCCTGCCTCAAGTCAAGATGAAAAGACCTCTCCATGGGTACTGAGTAGTGATGAAATTGTAGTTTACTAGTGACCTAAGGGTGGAGGGTGTATGTATTTTCTAATGATTGTACTTAGTGATTAATGATACTTAGTAATTGATTGCTGAACAAGTGACTGATGGAGTTAACTTAGTGTGCCCCATGAGTGGAAGACTTGGACTATTGTACTCTGTATATGACTGAATGACCAACCTCCTTAGGGATGATTGAATGTACTAAATGACTATACTTTGTTGAAAACTATTGTGACCACTTTGGTGAAAACTATGTGGCCATTTTAACAATAAGCTGTTGTGAATACTATACTGTGATTTTCTGTGATAAGCTGTAATATTGTGGACGCTGTACCTTGATTTTCTGTGAATGTTTTGCTTTGATTTGTTATGGAACAAATGGAGTGTTCACTATACTGTGTAATCAGGATCTTAAAAGCTATTCAGAGTAGTATTCTTGTGGAAAGCTGCTCATGCATGGCATTACAGAAGGGACCTGATGGTGAAACTGGAAAGTCAATTTTCTCTAGGTAAGCCTCCCAGATCTTCCCATGTTCCCACAGAAGTGTGGGTGAGAGTTGAGGCAATTGTTTGGGATCAGGGAATCCTGGGTGAGCTATTTCTGCCACCCTATCCAGTGCTCAACTCTGAGATCCTACCATGTTCCTTCATCTATGTGATGGGATACAGGATCTGGGAAACCCTTTGAATTCTGATTGAATCTTCTCACTGGATGAGGCATTTGCCTGAGGCCATAAGTGCTTATCTTTCATTATAGCTAGACCCAAATCTCTTATTCTTACTAGCCTAGCCCACCATTGTCCATCTACTTCCCACTCTTGATCCTCCCAAAATATCTATACCCAAATTTGTTATCCTTAAACTAGCCTAGCCCTCCACTATCTGTCATCTCCAGGTAGCCTCCAGCTATTTCCCACCCTTAATCTCATTATTGGAATCTGACCTCATTTGACTCTTCCTCAAGACCCTCCCCAAACTCCTCCACTAGACCACCCTTCCATCCCTCCCACAATCTTTCTGTATATAAGATGCATCTTGCCTCCATGAGGTGGCTGAGAATTATCTAGTGCAGACTCATTGTGTCAGATTATCCTGGCCTGCTTGTCCAATACAAGAATCACAGATACCTAAGCTCCTTAAGAGTCTACCCATTATGGTGAATCTTTAATAAACTTTGCTTTACTTTGACTGAGAGAAGACTTGAGTCAAATTCATTGAATAAGACCCAACAGGTTAGTATTTTGGGGTTTCAAGCACCCCTAAACTTTAAACCTCAACAAATGTCCATATCTAATAAGCAAAAGGCCTGAGAGGAACTGCAACCATTAATTGCTACTCAAAGCCTGGATTCAGTCTCTCTACAGTGGGACCCTGATCAGGCTTTCTTGAGACCTTGAAAACTAAATTGACTACCACTCCAGCATTAGCTTTACCTAATCTAAAAAAACCTTTTACTCTTTATGTTGATGAAAAGAGAGGACAGGCTTTAGGAGTCCTAATACACTCCTTAGGAATGAACCCTAGGCCGGTTATATGCTATAGCTTTCCACATACTACATGACCATGGAGTAATTCTGGAAGGAAGGGGATATCTGACAGAAAAACACCCCTATCAAACATGCCCTTTTTTAAAAATTAAATTTTGTTTATTTTTAGTTTACATCATTCATTTCAACAAGATTTTGAGTTACAAATTTTCTCTCTGTCTTTTCCCTACCCACCACCCCAAAACAGCAATCCCACTGTATACCCCTCCCCCAATCTGCTCTCTCCTATATTCTCCCCTACACTCCCTTTGACTTTCTGGTGGGGCAAGATGAATCTCCATACCCCAGTGCCTGTATATCTTATTCCCCAGTAGCATGTAAATAATAATAATGATTAAAAAAAAACATTTGATTTTAAAACTTTGAATTCTAGATTCTTTCCCTCCCTTCCTCATCACCTACCTTTACTGGGAAGATAAGCAATTCAATAAAAGTTGTACATGTGTAGTTACACAAAACATTTACATAGTGGAAATATTGTGAAAGACTGACTATATTTCCCTCCATCCTATTCCCCCCCCCCACTTGTTCCATTCTCTACTTTGTCCCTGTCCCTTTACAAAAGTGTGTGCTTCTCACTACCTCTCTCCCCCAACCTGCCCTCCCCTCCATAATCCCCCCTCTCATCCTGTAGGGCAATTCATATTTTTCTTGGAAGCTTTTGGTGTAGAAATTCTGACTGTGTTGTCTTCCTCCCATTCCACTCTTTGATCCTTTTTGTCCCCAAAAAAGGAATCTAAAGTTGGATGGCTGTGCTTGCTTTGCTTCCTTTGCTTGCTCACATTGCCAGTCAGTTACTTGACTTTTGAGCCCTTTGCCACAGTAGAACTCTGCTTGCAGAGAGGAGACCTTTGTCACAAATCAATGGAGTTTTCACAGCTGCTAGAGCTATTAGAAGGGCACTGTCTCTACAGCCCCTACCAGCCTTGGCTCACTGGTCACACACCTCAGGACCACCACCCAAGACCATGATCCCAAACCAAGAAGGTTAAGGCAAGAGTGCTTAGCCTCTGAATGGTTGCTTGGTCCCCCTATGATCTGCAGGCCAGGAGCTCTGAAGCATGGAGGAGGCTCCAGGGCCGCCACTTCTGGCACTTCTCACTTTGGGAGCAGAGGCCAGACCACACTCTGTCTCTCCCAGATTCAGGAGAATTCCACTGACCTTTTACTTTGTTTTTTGCATCTATGGGTTGGTAATTCTGGAAACCACCACAGCAGCTGGTGATCCACTCTCTCAAATGCTCCACCCACAGCTGGTCCAGGCTACCCTGGGGCTAAAACTGTGGGCTCATGCAAGACTGGGCTCTGCTCCCAGCCTCTGTGATGAACTCTTCCTGTCTGCCTGCCAGGCTGCCTTCAGCAGGAGATTTGTTTCTTTCTGTCACTTTGTGGGTTCTGTAGCTCTAAAATTTGTTTAGAGTCATATTTTATGGGTACTTGAGGTGGTTATGGGGGAGCTACGGAGTTTTCCTGCTTCTGTGCTGCTGTCTTGACTGTTCTGCCTTCAGGACAGATTTTGATTTAAATCGAATCAGATCTAGAGTTACACTTAGTAATGATAACATTTTTATTTTTAAAGCCTAATACTCTTAGCAATCTAAAATATTGTTACCCATAAATCCATATTTCCTTATTTTTTATTTTAATTTATTTATTAACTTTTAGTTTACAACATTCAGTTTCTCAGTCCTTTTGAGTTTCAAATTTTCTCTCACTCCTTCTCCTCTCTTCTCCCCCTGTGGCAGCAAGCAATCAAATATAGGATCTACAAGTACCTTCATGTTAAACATTAGTCAAGTTGTAAAGAAGGATTATAACCAAGGGAGTGAACAATGAGGAAGAAGAAATAAAACAAAACTAAACAGAAAAGAGAGAGAGCAAGTAGGTTTCTTCAATCTGCATTCGGATTCTGTAGTTCTTTCTTTGAATGTGAATATACCTTTCCATCATGAGTCTTTTGGAGTTTTCTTCTAACCTTGCATTGCTGAGAGAAGCACAGTCTATCAAAGTTAGTCATCACACATATGATGTGTCTATAATTGTGTACAAAGTCCTCCTGGTTCTGCTCTCCTCACTCGGCATCAGTTTATATAAGTCTCTCCAGGTTATTTTGAAGTTCTTCTGCTCCTCTTTTCTTATAGCACAATAATATTCCATTATATTCATATAGCACAACTTGTTTAGCCATTCCCCAGTTGATGGGCATCCCTTTGATTTCCAATTCTTTGCCACCACAAAAAAGCTGCTATAAATATTTTTGTAAATACAGGTCCTTTTCCCACTTCTGTGATCTCTTTGGGATAAAGCCCTAGAAGTGGTATTGCTGTGTCAAAGGGTCCTTATTTTAAAAGACACATGGTGACAGTTCTCAGCTCTGAATAACCTTTTCTTCAACTTCCTTAAAGAGCTTTACAAGAGTCCCCTATCTCTTTTACCTTTGAGTGAGACTTATCCTTCCAGGAATTTCAAGCTGCATATACTAGGAAATGCATATAAAGTTTTTAAAATAGTTCAAAATCACACCTGTTATCATCAAGTTAGCTGAAAATATGGTGGGCTAAAATATTCTTTAAAAATCCAACTTGTACTGATGCTTTTGCCCCAGGCAAAGAGTTAGTTAAATAATAATCAGGTTGTATCAGTGTTTACTTCTCTCAGAGCAGGCAGCATACATGCATCCATGTATGGGAACCAGTCTAGAACTTAGCTCCCTTTGGGGTTAGGGTGCACAGTTTATATACCCTTTCAACAGGGGCTATCACTCCATCATCATTTCACCTCTGGACAGAGAAAATATCTCTATTATCAGACTACTCCCAGCCATAGTAGACCACTTCTGGCCTTGGGCTGTATAGATTGTATTTTTGTTGTTATGTTTGTCCTTCCCTCTGGAAAAGGACCATGACATCAACTTGCAGTTGACTGATTTGAGTGAGGGAGAGACTCACTTTCTCCTCCAGAGCCATGTGGTTCTAGTGGCCTGATATTCATCAGGTTGACTGGAGATGGCCCAAGATGCAATGGAAGACACTGACCCTTTTAGGGTAAGGCCTTGTCAGGTTTTCACTTTGACAAAAGAGTCTATCTCCACCCAAATTTGAGTAAAACAAAATGGGCAAAAACAAAATGGAAGCTTGGGTGGGGGCTGACCAGGATAAGAAGAGTCAATGCAATTTCACTATCAATAATGTCCTTCTAAAGAAAAACTGAACTTCGAGTGAGGACTTTGGAAGAAGGGGACTGGGAGAAGCTCTGAATCTCCAAGATATGGGTGATTAATAATCATTTTTCACAATATACATTAAAGTTATCAGGTAACTTTTTTTTTCTCTTTTCCTTCCCTTTCCCCTGATAGCTACCACTAGATACAAATAAATGTATGTGTGTGTGTGTATGTATATGTATATATATGTATAGATATAAAATAATTTCATATATATGTATATATGTACACACACACACACACGCACTTGTATTTATCAGTTCTTTCTCTGGATGCAGATGGCATCTTCCTTTTTAGATCCTTGATAGCTAGTTTGGGTATTTATGATAGTCAAAATGACTTAGTCACTCAAAATTGTTCTCAGAACAATATTGCTATTATTGTACCCAATGTCTTCGTGGTTCTGTTCATTTTGTTTTTCATTAATTTGGGCAAGTGTATCCATGTTTTTCTAAGATCATCAAGGGCATCATGGATGAAAATGAATTTATGAAATCTACTGTTTGTAATAGTTGCACTTTCACTGTACTGTGAAGATAAAAATTTGAGAATAACTTTTAGTAGTTTCAAAATTAGCTTTCCTGATATCTCTAGCTAAAATAACAAATTAAAAAAGAAAGCTAAATTGGTTATTTTAAGGTCATTGTTGATTTCATTCTCTTTGATTTTTTTTAGAAAAGATTCTTTAATTTGATTTTTTAAAAAGCCTTCTGAGAATCAAAATGCACAAAGAGTAGACAAGAAAATGGACTTATGAGGAAAGATCCATTTATTAGAGAGGCAATAAAGGAGTAGCGGGGATTTCGTGGGCCTTGAAGTTGAGGTCTCTAATTTCAAAACTTTGATCTGCCATTTACTTCCCGTTGGATTTAGCAATTTAGCCCAATGACTTGGGCAGGTCCCTTAACCATCCTGAGCCAGAGTTCCCACATCTGCAAAGTAAGGATGATAAAACTTGCTCTGTCTACCTCAGAAGTTGTTCCAAGGATCAAATTAGTTAATAAATGGCAAGCATTGAGTAAACTGTAAGTCGTGTTATAAAATAAGTTATTATGAGAAAAGAAAAAGTGTAACAAAAAGCCATTTGGCAAAGCAAGTAGCAAGCTGGCCTGGGGGCCAAAGACACCTGGTTTTAAAACCTGCCTTTGAAACAACCTGTTTGTATGATATAAACAAATTTTTAAATTTTTCACTGTTACACGTGCAGCTAGGGCAGTGAGGTGCTACAATGGAAAGAATGTTGGCCCTGGAGTCAGGAGGACCTGAGTTCAAATGTGACCTTAGATACTTGCTGTGTGACCCTGGGCAAGTCACTTAACCCTAACTGCTTCAATTCCTCATCTGTAAAATGAGTTGGAAAAGGAAATGATAAACCACTGCAGTATCTTGACCAAGAAATCCCAAATGGGTCACAGAATTGGACACAACTGAAAGTACTCAACAAAGTTACATGTATTCTAAGCTGAAAAATTGTAGAGAAAGTGCCTATTTGCATTGACAGAATTTCCTCATCTATAATTTCCTTATGTCAATGAAATCACAGATCTAATCCCTATCCTTTTTTTCCTGAAAACAAAGGGTGTACGGTACCAAGAACAAAACAAAACAAATTAAAATACAGACCCATTAATTTGTAAGATTTTTGAGAACAGTGTGTCTATGGTATCTGTATTTGGGTTAAGTAATATTTATATAGCTAAAGCTGGAAAGAATCTCAGAGGTCCTTTGATCGAATGCCTTCTTCCCTCCATTTTACCGATTGCTGAACTGAGTTGAATTGTTAGTTAATATATCTTTTAATAAAAACATCAACCTTCTACAGCAAAAAGTTAGTTTTACGCTAATTTTTGTTCCATGACAAAAATAATAACCTTGAAAAAAATACCTTGGAAAAGCATTTGTTTCACTTTAAATGCAATAATTGATGTGATGCACATATGATTTCTTGGTGAATTAGAGTTTTATTTGTATATCTTGCCCCCTAGTGGCTACTGAATAGATTATCTAGAAAGCCGTAATGAAAAAGGCTGAATAGTTTGAGTGGCCTGCTTAAGTTAGGTGACTGTCATAGTAGGGACCACGGTAAAGTAAAAGAGTTTTGAAAAACTGCTTTTTAGTTCTTTTTTGTATAGTTAGAATAGGAAATCGTTAAATTTGCCTAAGTAACTCTTGAAAAAAAATGAACCAAAGATGGTATATCATTTTTTCATCACATCTCTATACCTTCACCT
>CM053590.1:145688870-145767856 GCA_028646515.1 Pseudochirops corinnae | reverse complement strand
GATAGGAAGAAGGGACATGTAATCAGATTCTCACAGTGTGCTCACTATGGAGAGGTTCTGCGTAATTTCACATGTTCAGTCTGTATTTGATTGCTTGTCCTTCCAGTGGGAGTCGGTGACGAGGGAGGAAGAGAAAGAATCTAGAATTTTAAGTTCCATAATCAAATGTTATAAATATATATCTATATATATGCAATTATTATTATTATTATTAACATTATTGTTATTATTATTATTAACTATATTCAACTGGAACTTGAGACACACAGGCACTGTGGTTGGGAGATCCATCCTGCCCTACTGAAAAGTCAGAGGGTTGAGGGGGGAAGATACAGGAGAGTATAGACTGGGGGAGGGGGGATACACTGGGATGGCAGTTTTGGGGTGGTGGGTAGGGGAAAGATGGGGAGAAAATATGTAACTCGAAATCTTGCGGAAATGAATGATGCGAACTAAAATAAAATTAAAAAAAAAAAAAGAAGAATGGCTTGTGGTCTGACTTGTAAATACCTTAAAGAGACGTCCATTTGTGTTAGGGGTATTTATTTGTATAGGTTTAGAAGCTGAAAATGTTTTATTAAAAATAACTTACTTGGTATGCATGCTTTGAAATTAATTATTCAGTGTGTTTTTGTGTATCATCCCTAATCTGGCAACTTTTTAATGAATTCATTTTTGTTTTTGAGTTCATCTTCTTGTAAAAAAGTGTTCTGTTAATTAATTCCTTAGCAGAATTGCATCCTTCTAATGGTGGAATGAATAGAACTTTTGCCAAGTTAAAAAAAATTGAGTTCTAATTTTTTATTTGTATTTGAGTTTGTTAGATACATCAACATGATAATTGGTCAATCTAAAAAGGTAAATTCCATGGTCCAAAAGGTTCTAAATTTGATTTTATAATAATAGAGACATAAGGGTTGAGTTAACTTTCACTGTCAAAGTAACTTAAAATTGTGTTAAGAACATTTTTTAGGAGATTTTTAATAGAGAAAGAGGATCTCTATAAGTGACTTGAATTTAAGAAGAGAGTCAGAAGGAAACTGCTCTGAGACCACATCCAGAATAGAGAGCTCCCTCAGATGGCATCCTGAGAATCAGACAGTTGTATGAGATGTGACTTCTGAGACTTGACTGGACATTTTTTTTCCTATTTGCTTTTTTTCTTTTGCATCTTTTATCTGTAAGGTCTACTTACTAAAGGGGACTGCCCCCTTTGGTTTTGTCAATATATCAATCAATTTCTCCCTGTTTCTTCCTCACATTATTATGCATCATAAATCCCATAGTTAAGAACTCTTGATGAAGTGTTTGTGATATCAGTTAGTGATTCTTTGGGGAGACTTCATCTTTCAGTTAGAATCAAATGGGAGAATGTGAGAAATGAATATTTCTCTCTTATATTTAGTAACTAAATCTATTAGAACCAAGGTTTTCCCCCTTTTCTGCTTACTCATCCAGAAACCAACTGGTGTGAGAAATCTCTCTTAGAGATTTACCCAGGCCAAGATCTAATCAGACAGTAAAAAGAAATTCTATGTTTGGCCTTAATGAGTATAGTCCTGCTCAATGTGTTTGCTCAAATATGTCTGGGAAAAGATTGATTCTTCCTATTATAAAGACAGGTGATATGGAAATTGATGTCTCTTTGATCAATATTTGAGTGACTTACTTCGCTACCACAAGATCTTCATTATAATATAGACCACATCTTCCATTGTGTTAAACCAGAATTGATTTCATTCCTCAGGAATATCTAATCTCTAAGAAAGAGATTTTCCACATTGGACTTCTGGATGAGGAAGTAGAAAAGAGCAAAAATCTTAGCCTTAGTACAATGTGTGTGTGTGTGTGTGTGTGTGTGTGTGTGTGTGTGTGTTAGAGAAATTCAGAAAGAAAACGTTTGTGGCATCTTCTGAATGGAATCACTAAAGGAGATACATATTTCTCAGCACCTTATGGAAAATTATCAAAATAAATAGAATATATATTAGAGCACAGAGAAATTACAAAAAATACTTTAAAAACAGATGTAACAAGCATATCTTTTATATTATGTTTAAAATGATTGCAAGGAGCACAAAAAAATGACAGGGGGTAATGGAGTTAGTAATGAAATCCTAAACAATGAATGGCAATGATGAAATACCAAAATTTGTTGATACAGCTAAATCAATCCATGAGGAGAAAAATAATTAATAAGAAAGAGTAATAATTAATTACATATGAAATTAAAAATGAGAAAGTCAACAATTATGTGTACCCAAAATAAGCACAAAATTTGAAAAATAGATAAATCAAATATCAAAATGGTATAAAATTAATAAACAAAACTAAAAGTTGCTTCTTTGAAAAGACTAGTGAAATCGATGGTCCTTTAGCCAACTTATTTTAAAAGAAGAGGAAGAAAAATCAAATTAAGTTGAAAAATCAGCAGAGAAAGGGAATAAACATTTATTAAAATACTCTCTAGGTACCATACTCAGAGCTAAGCACTTTACAAGTAAATTTGATTCTCACAACAATCCTGGGTGATAGAAGCTATTATTTATCCTCATTTTACTGCTGAAAATTGAAGTTAAGTGACTTGACCAGGGCAAGTATCTGAGGCAGTATTTGAACTCAGGTCTTCCTCACTCCAGGCCCATTGCTCCATCCACTGTGCCACCTAGCTACTCCTAGGGGAAATCATAACAAAAAGAGAAGATATAAAAAGAATTATCAGAACCTTCTATACTCAGTTATATGTCAACAAAACTAAGAATAAAGTGTATTATTTGAAAAAAAAATACCCAAATGATCAGAAAACCGAATAAAGATCTTATCTCACAAGACAAGATCCAATCTCACAAAAAGGAAATTGAACCCACTGTAAAATAACTACCAAAGGTGAGGAAATCCTGGTTTAGTAGAATTTACAAAACAACTCCCATCAATTTTTCAAACAATACCTCTACTACTCAAATTATTGTCAAAAATTGAGAGAAAAAATGCTCTACCAAACTCATTTAATGAGGTATATAAAATGCTAATAGCCAAACTGAGGAAGGATAAAACAAAGAAAGAATTTTTTTTTCTCTTTTCAATTGTGATAGCTATATCATCCTTCTAATTACTGAGTGGTTTAAAAATATTGAATTGATCCATTTTGAATTTATTATTGTAAGTGGCATAATAATTGTGTCTAATCCTATTTTTCATAATCTTATTCAAATTTGTAAACATTTTTTAAAAAGAATAATGAATGATTTTATCAGCTTGGATTTATTAAATTCTGAATGGTGATATGCCTTTTATTTTTCTTTAACCTAGTTTTAAATTTTTTAAAATACTCACTACCACATAGTTCTGATGATCACTATTTTATAGTACAATTTGAGACTTGGTACAGTTTGATCTCTGGAACAATAATGGCAACAACTAGCGTTTATATAGTGTTTTAAAGTTTGCAAAGCACTTTACAAATATTATCTCATTTTATCCCCAAAACAACCCACTGAAGTAACTGCCTTGACAATACCCATTTTACAGAACCAGGCAAGTGACTTGCTTCACACAGTGTGGAGTAGTGTCTGAGACTGGATTTCAACTCAAATCTTCTGGATTCGGGGTCCATTGTTTTTATCCACTAGGTCACCTAGCTGCCCTTAAAAGTCCCCCTTAATTCTTTCCCCATTCCAACATCTCTCACTCTTCCCTTACTATTGGTGTTCATAGATATAGTACATAACTGCAACTCATACACATATTACATTTTCATCTTAGTCTGTGAATTAGCTGTTTGGTGGTTTTGATTGATATTGAATTAAATATATAAATGTTAGATGAATCAAGCAGGTTTTTGGTTTCCTCTTCCCTGTAGGGCTTCACAGAGCAGTTGGATGACTACTTATTGGAGCTTGTTGCAGAGAGGATTTTTGTTTCATAAACAGATTGAAGTAAATGACCTTCCAACTCTGAAATACTGTGATTCTAATAATTGCACTAGTATCGCCATCTTGAGTTGATTGTATTGGCTCAACCTAGCTAATATGTTTCTAGTTATTTAATTCTTCCTTTATTTCTGCGAGAAATTAATTTATAGTTGCATTCTATAGGTTTTGCATGTGTGTTTGATAGGTTAATGTCCAAAAACTTAATACATTTCATCATGGTTATCACTCTTTCTTGCTCATTTGCTTTCTTGTTTTCTTCTCTTTTTTTGAGATTGGGCCTTCCTATCACACTAAGACATGTACAGTGGTCTCTCACAGGTTTGTTTCAACTACTGATTGTCATAGAAGCATTCACCCCCTCTGTTTTGGACCTGGGCTGCTTTGCAACTTAGTGGCCCTCTGCTCCTCAGAAATTGATGGTGGCATAAAAGATATTCATGATTTTTATAGGTTTTTGTTCACTCTGCTATTTTCGATGGAAATTTGTTATCTGACCTTTTGTTGTGAACCTCTGAATAATCATATTATCTGCATATTAAAAGTTTGACCAATTATGTCCTTAATGTTTTTTCCCTTGCATTAATATTATTATTTCTAAAATTGAGTTAATATTTATAGTGAAAAGAGACAGCCGTGGTTTATAAGCCCTGTTCTTAGTAGAAAGGCATCTAATTACATTCATTACATTTAATGACAGTTCTTGGTTTCAAGATATTCATCATATTGAGGAAAAATCCTTCCATTCCAATATTTTAAAGTTTTATTTACATAGATAAATAATGTTCTTTATCAAACGTCTTTTCTGTGTCTGTTGATAATAATCACAATATTTGTATGGTTTTGCCTATATGATTTATTGTCATTTTAAAAAATAGTGAAATGTCTTTGAATTCTTGATACATATTATACTTAATGATTGATTTTTAATATGCATTGTTAGATTCTGCTTGCTATTCTGGGTTTTTTGTGTTTTTGAATCAATCAATCCAGCATTAATATTGGCTATGGGGTTTTTTTGTTTTTACTTTGTTTGGTTTGGGAATCTAAACTATATTTGCCTTCTTACAAAAATTAGGTAGAATATTGTATTTATCTGAAAACATTTATTTGAAAATGGCTTATGTAATATAAAAATATTTGTGTTTTGACTATATGATTGAATTAACATTTAAAAGTCAGGTTACATGATAGCTCTTCTGAACTCAAACTTCTGAAATTTGATTATTTTCATTTTCTATTTTCTGATTGTGACTGGGTATTTTGTATTTGTTTAAATATTCATCTATTTCTTTTGAGTTGTTGTTTAGTATATAACTGTTCATGACAGTTTTTAATAATTATCTCTGTTTTGCCTTGGTTATGAAATATTTTCTCTCATTTCTACTCTTCATAGTTTTACCTCTCTCCTTTTTATGAAAAATTGAGATTATCCATTGATCATTTTGTCTTTTCAGAAATAGATCTTCACTTTATTTCTCAATTCAATTGTTCCTTTATTGTCTACATTAATGATATCTTCTATTTTGTAGTTTTCTTTTGATTTTTGTATATTCATTTTTAATTTATTTAACTAAAATTGCCTCATTATTTTTCCTTCTACAGTCTTGGATTTAGTTAGTCATATTTGTTGTTGCTGTTGTTCAGTTGTTACAGTTGTGTCACACTCTTTGTGACTCCATTTTGGGGTTTTCCTGGTGAAGTTACTAGGGTGATTTACCATTTGCTTCTCCAGCTCATTTTACAGATGAGGAATCAAGGCAAAAAGCGTTAAGTTATTTGGCTACTGTCACACAGCTAGCAAGGGTCTGAGGTCAAATTTTAACTCAGGAACATGAGTTTTCCTAACTCCAGACCCAGTGCTCTATCCACTGTACTACTTAGCTGTTCTAATCATATTTATTTTTTTTCCCCACTTAATGGTATTTTATTTTTTCCAATTACATGATAGTTTTCAACATTCACTTTTATGAGATTTTGAGTTCCAATTTTTTTTCTCCCTTCTTCTTTCCTCTTTCCCCCTTCCAAAGATGGTAAGCAATCCGATATAAGTTCTATATATACAATCACATTAAACAAATTTCCACATTAGTTATGTTGTGAAAGAGGAATCAGAATAAAAGGGAAAAATCATCAGAAAGAAAAAAGAGAGAAAATAGCATACTTCAACCTGCTTTCATATCCCATAGTTCCTTCACTGGATGTCGATAGCATTTTCCATGAGTCTTGGAATAGTCTTATGTCATTGTATTGTTAGGAAAGTTAAGTCTATGAAAGTTTGTCATCACACAATGTTACTGCTAAAGTGCACGGTGTTCTCCTGGTTCTGTTCACTTCACTCAGTTTCACTTCATGTAAGTCTTAAATTTTTCTTAAATCTGCCTGCTCATCATTTCTTATAGAATAATAGTATTCCATTACATTAATATACCACAACTTGTTCAGCTTTTCTCCAGTTGATAGTCATCCCTTCAATTTCCAATTCTTTGCCATCACAAAAAAAGCTGTTATAAATATTTTTGTACACTTTCAAAATGATCTCTTTGGGATATTAGCCCTAGCAGTGATATCCCTGAATCAAAGGATATGCTCAGTTTTATACCCCTTTGGGTATAATTCTAAATTTCTCTCCAGAATGGTTGGATCAGTTCACAACTTCATCAACAATGCATTAGTATTCCAATTTTCCCACATCTCCAACATTTATCATTTTTCTTTTCTGTCATATTAGCCAATCTAACAGGTGTGAGGTAGTACCTCAGAGTTGTTTTAATTTGCATTTCTCTAATCAATAATGCATCAAATGATTAAAAGAATTAGCTTGATAACTCAGAACTGCCCCAAGACTTTCCTTTCTAGTTTACAAGTACATTTAATTATCTGAGATCTTACTATTTTCTATACTCATTAAAAGATAATCTGAGGATAGCATTTCTTCATGAATTGCTTAAAATGTCTTAATGTTTAAATGTCCATCTGCTATTTCTGGTAACTGAATACCATCCTTTCCATTTCCCAAGTTCATTACCTCAAAACCATGCTGCTTTCCTCCTCTTCATGTATCACACATGATCATTTGCCAAGTCATGTCAATTCTGTGTCAATAACATCTCTTGCATCTGTTTTCTCCTCTCTGCTCATGTCACAACCACCCTAATGTAGGATCTTATTACTTTTTGCTTAGACAATTGCAGTATGACCTTCTCAATGGTCTTCCAGCCTTCATTTCTCCTTTATCCAATCTATCCTCCACATAGCTAACAAACTGATATTTCAAAAGTACAGATGTGACTATGTCACTACCCCCCACAATTAAGTTCCAGAGGTCCCCAGTGCCTAAAGTATAAATACAACCTCTTCTGCTTAGCTTTTGAAGTCTTTCAAAATTGCCTCCACTCTACATGTCCAAAATCATTGTAAATTATTCACCTAAACCTCTTTGGTCCAGTCAAGTTGGCTTACTTGTTATTCATACATGATACCATCTCCATTTGTTTCTCTGTGCCTTTGCATAAGGTGTTCTCCACATCTGGAATGTACTACCTTCTCCCCTAGTTTTTGAGGAATCACTTTAGGAATTCATTAAGGATAAGCTCAACTGTGTCCTCCTAGAACATGCCTTTTCTGATTTCCACAAAATATCAATATCCCCCGTCCCCTCAAAAAATTCTTTGTATTCACTTATTTGTACATATTTCACTACCTTCCAATAAAAAATGTAAGTTCCTCAAGAGCAGAGATAATTACACTTTTGTCTTTTATCCCTGATGCCTGCCTGGCACATGATAGGGATTTAATAAATGCTTATGGAATAAGAAAAATTTTTAAAAAATCTTTGTTTTTTTCAGTGCCATTGTCTTTCACTCACATCTGAGGACATCCAAGATTATAATGCTAGAGTTCAAATGTGGTAGCTCTATTGTCTTTGAAGATAAGAAGAGTTTGTTATAACAATCTTGACAACTCTATTCCATTACTCTATTGACTTTCCCCTCTGATCTGTGAATGCCCCTTAGGGTGATTTTGCTTAGTTGAATCTCTCATCAAGCATTCTTTAAACTTGATCTCCCTTCAACTACTTCTACTTGTTTTATGAGGTGACACTTTTTCAACATCTTCCAACATCTTCTTCATAAGATTTTATGATGTCTCTTTTCAGGGCATGTGGACCAAGTGAGAGAAGCTTGGGTTTTCTGGGAAGATTATTTTTGAATTGACTTATATAATTGTTAACTTTTTGTACATCATATTCTAATTTCTGTAATCTTCATCTTTTTGTACAAATCTTGCCAAATTCAAATGAATAGTTTTGTCCTTGTTGTGTTGTTGTTTGTTTATTTGCTTTGGTATATAATGACCTAGATTGCTTGTAGGATCATCGACTTCTTCTTGTAGTCTTAAAATGCAATAATTTGATGTGTCAAGATGAGTTGAAATTGTTATTCTTCCATGTTGCCATCTTATGGAACCTATCTGTATTTGTAACCTACATTTTGTTTTCTCTTTTTGTGAGAAAGTGTCTTACACAATTTCCTGGAATATAATTTTAAGATTCCTTTCTTCTTGTTCAGGAAGGCTAACAATTATTTTTGTTCACCTGATCTGACCTAAAAATCTGGACTTTGTGTATGAATTGCTTTCAAGACTTTTTTCCAGTTATGTATTTTCCTGAGTTTGTTTTTCTTTTCCCATTCTTTTGTTTCCTACTCTTCTGTCTTCTAATAAAAAATGATTCTTTTCATTGGAATTATGCTGTTCAATTTGATTATCATCTTGTTCTGAGATTATTTCATTTCACTGACATATTTTTAATTTAATTTTATAATTGTTTTACTAATTTAATTTCTTTGATTCATCAGTGCATTTATTGTATGTTTTATTGTCTAAATTTTTTTAGCTTAGTTGTTCATGTTAATGTTGTTTCAGCATATTTTCCTCTCTAATTACTGTATCTTTGCTTCTTTTAAGATATGTTTTCATTATATTTGGACCTTGCCTTTTTCTCTAATTCTCTGGCATGATTTTGAAATTTTCATAAAAAGTTTTCAACAAATTTTGCTTTTGTATTGTTTTATTGCTGTTTTTGAGGAGATATCAAGGAGTTGAGTCCCTTATAATCTCTCACTCCACTATCTTTCTGGAATTTCCAATTGATCAATAAATCATTGGTTTGGTTACAAATAGACCCAGAGAGCCATAGGATAGCATAACAGGACATAGTATTTTCTTATTGGTTCCAATGGTTTGCTGGTTCCTTATTTTATAAATGATGAAACTGAAGATCATTGGTGTTAAATTAGTGATAGTGGGAAGACCATAATCTAGGTTTCCAATATCCAGGATCATTTCTTTCCATTATGTTTTTTATAGCTATTGTTTTAGAATTCAGTTCAATTGCAGAATATGTCATTTTCAGGAAAAGCTTTTCTGTAGGATGGTGACACTTAATATTTGGAACATGGGTACTTCAAGGTAAAAAAAAAAAAAAGCTGGTCATTTTTCCTAGATCATTTCAACTAGTAGTATCAAACTCAAATACTATGGCCCTGTAGGCCACATATTAACTTAGAAAAACACAAATGAACATTATCTATGTCTCATTGTATTTTTATCTATTTTGTTGAACATTTCTTAATTACATTAAATCTAGTCTAGGAGTCTTGTGATGATCTACAAACTACAAGTCTGACAACTCTGACTTGGACTATTATATACTGATTTAACTTTTTTTCTATGAATTGATGAAAGCTCTTTAACTGAGCTCAACTGAAAATTCAGCCTGAATCCTTTTGCAAGCATCTAATTGCTACTCTCTTAGGATATTCCATAGTCATTTAAAGAATATTGAGTTTTACTTGGAATTGACTTTTTTATGTACTGGGTTATTGATCCCTACTCTTTATAATTAGATTGCAGCTTAGTCCTGTTTTCCTCATATAGACTTTATACTAACTACAAGTTAGTAGTGATTATAAAACACTTTAAAGACTTTACTTTACTATGATCCCTACAAAAACCTTATGAGGTAGGTAATTCATTATCCCCATTTTTCATATAAACAAAGTGATACTCAGGGAGGTTGTAACCTTTTCAAAGTCACAAATCTAGTAAGTGGTAGAGTTTCAACTCACACCCAATATTTCTGACAAATAAGTTGATTTGTTTTTTTTTTCTCTCTACCCTACACATGTCAATATGCAGGTCATATAAAAGGATTTTAGAATCTATGGTAATGACTTGTACGCTGTGGTAGGCAGTGAAATGCTTGTAGAGTGAATGAATTAAATTCATTTCTATCCAGCAACTATAACTGAGTTCCTACCATTAGCTGGGTAACTGAACAAGTCACTTAAACTTTCTAAGACTTATTGGGGATATCCTCTAGAAGGCTATCAAACAAAAAGCATTTAGTAAATACCCATTGTTTTGTAGGTCACTGAGCTAGCCACTGGGGAGAGAAATGCAAAAAATAAAGCAATCATTACTCAAAAGGAGTTTTACTGCTATAAATATATTGGTATGTTCTTGGTGTGTGTGATTATGCCAAATTGTTATTAATTTGGGCAAGTCAGATGAACCAATATTGAATTTTATGTCTTTAGTCTAGGGACTAAACTAAACTAAGTAAGAATGGAAGAACTCATCAGTGGAAGCTTGGCCACTAAATAACAAGGGTGATCTTTTGCCACCATGATTCATGGAGTCTGTTAAAGCATGGAATTGGTTCAACACAGTCAAATTCTGCAAACATAGCAAACACCTGTAATGCAAAAGACACTGTCTTGGGTGCTAAAGATGCAAAGAGAAATGTGACACAGACTGTTCTTCTGGGTGCAAAGCAATGTAAACAAGAGAGAATGATCCAAAGAAGAGTTAGGTAAATGTAAAGTAGAACTCCAATTAAAATGTTAGGTCAAATTTGAGTGGGAAGAGATCAGTCTGATCTGGGGGTGGGGGTGGGGGTGGGGTGGATGGAGCAGAAAAAGTAAAGAAATATTTTAGCTAGTTATCAAGCATTTATTAGGTCCTTACTATACATCAAGCATTGTGTAAGAGCTGGGTAGATAAAGAAAGGCAAACCCCTTCCCCCCAAAAATGAACAAACCCCAAATAAAACAAAATACCAGTCCTTGTGCTCAAAGAGTACAAACTATAATGGGAAGAGAGAGGCAACATAAAGTAGGTATGTATAAGATATATATAGAATAGATGAAGATAATCAGAAGACTTCATAGAGGTGAAAACACCAGAACTGAATGTTGAAGAGAGAGAGAAGGGATACAGGTAGTATCGGGTGTTTCATTCATGAAAGACAACATGAGCAAAGGCATGAAATGAAAAACAGCCAGACAACATTAGGGAACAACTTCTAGTACATTTTATTTGTGATGGAGAGTATTTGAAGGGGAATAATGTAAAAAACGATTGGAAAGAAAAGTTGAAATCATATTGTGAAGGGGCTTAAATCTCAAGATCAAGAATTTATATTTTTCTTTTTAGCCAATGGGGAGCCAATGAAGGCTATTTGAATGCAAAAGAAATGTTCTCAGGCATTTCAAAATGAAAATTACTAGTGCAATGATGTGGAGAAATTATAAAGATAATATACTAGAAGTTAAAAGATCAATTAGAAGGCTAATATAATAGCCTACGTGAGAAAAAAGGTCTGAACTGTGGAGCATAATGGAAAAAAAAGAATCAAGTTTTGAGATTATAGGAGTAGTGTTACCATCAATGTAAAGAGAAATTCGGAGGAAGGGCAGAGTTTTATCTTTGGGGGCGTGAGGGTGGGAAGATGAGTTCTATTTTAGATACATTGAATTTGAGAAGCTGTTGGGACATCTAGGTGGAGTTGCTCAATGGGCAGTGGAAAATGTAGAGTAGAGCTTAGAAGGGAAATCATATTCAGATTTACAAATTTGGGAGTCACCTATATGACTAGATGAATTTGCCAAGAAAGAAATTATATGTAGAATGATGTATATAATATATAGGAGAATGACAGGAAGAGAAAAGACAGATCCTTAAAGGAAGACCTATTGTAGGAGAATAAAGAGTGATAAAGCAGGGAGAACAAAGAGAGAATAGTTACATATAAGCTGAGAGAGAAGAATATATCAAGAAGGAGGACCACTACTGCATCCAGGGCCATTGCCAGTCTTCTTGACTTTTGTCCTGCCACTGAACTTCTATGATTCTGGAAGAAGGAGTGAAGCTGATGACTTTGTGCTATTCTGTCTCACTTAATTACAACTTCTGGGCAAGTCATCACCCATGATGTCATCAGTCCTTTTTGAAAACAAAGAGTGAACAATAACAGCAATGCTCAACAGGGTCAAAACCTAGAGAAAGGCCAAAGAGAATAAAGAATAAGAAAGGACTATAGGATTTGAAAATTACTGTAGTTGATCTTTGTTGATATTGGAGAGTGTGATTCCAGCACCATGACATGGACAGAAACTAGATGGTAGAGTGTAAGAGTGGTAGAAGTTGTTCTTGTATGTTCTTTGTTTTCAAAGAGGGCAAGACTTCCTAGAACTTTAGCAGTGAAGGACAAGAAAGATCACTGGATCTTTCAGATCAGGTATATTGAAGGTCATTTAGTCAAATCCCTTAATTTTATAGTTGAAGAAACTGAGGCACAGAGAGGTTAACTTTGGCAGTTATACTTGCCTAAAGTGACAAAGTTGGTAAGTATCCGAGGAGGTATTTGTACTTGGCTCATAAGATCATAGATTTTGATCTGGAAGCCATTCCACTATGCCACTCATTTTAAAAATTATGAAACTGAAGCCCAGCAAAGTTAAGTTACCTGCCCAAGGTCAAATGTTTAATGTGTAGCAACAGTCACAAGATTTGGACCTAGTTCCACTAACTGCAAAGCCTTGGCAAAACTCTTTTCCACCTCGCTCATCTGGCAAGCACTCCTTGCTTTCAAGTGATAGCTGGAGAGGAATGACTGAACATTCATGTGGATTAATCCCATTCATTAATTTCAGAGCTTCCATGACCCATTATTTCATTATTTTGGGGACTCTTACATTGTAGATCAGATCTTCCACCCTCATTAGAGAGAACACTCACTTAACAATCAGATTAATTCCTGAATTGGATAAGTTTTTCTTGTGCGCTTTTATCATAATATTCAAGTTTCATTTCTACAGAAATGAAGTTTACCTCTAAAAGAAATAAAATCCACAAGCATAAAATAGTATTCACTCCAGTGAGACATTCTGTCTTTGCTGAAGTGAAATCTATGTGTGTTCAATCCTTTTATACCACCCTTGTAAAATGCTATTCATATAAACCCAACAGTTGATTGGCAAGTGTTATACTCACTTTAAAATATTTCCATTAAAATGCTAATTAACTGCCTCAGGAACTTAAATGACTATGTGACCACACATCTGTGAAGTCGATCTTTCTAAAACATAGGTATGACCATGTTTTCCCTTATTCAATAAACTCCAGTGGTTGTCTATCATCACCAAATACACTATGATCCTATGACATTGACTTTACTGTTCCTCACACAAGATTCTCCATCTCCCACTTCCAATCATTTTCACTGGCTGGTCCCCATTCCTGAAATTCTCTCCCTCCTCATCTCTGCCTCCCGACTCCCTTGGCTTCCTTTAAGTTACAGCCTCAAAAAGTCACTTGTGATCCCTTTTAATGCTAGTGCCTTCCTTCTGTTGATTCTTTCCAGTTTATCTGGTATATATCTTGTTTCTATATAGTTGTTTACATATTGTCTCTCTCCATTAGAATGTGAGCTCCTTGAGAGCAGGGACTGTCTTTTGCCTTTCTTTGTACCCTTAAAGCTTAGTACAGTGCTTGGGACATAGTGATGGGGTTTAGGCTCTGGGAACCCCCTTGAAGCTTCCCCTCTTAATGAGGAATTTGTCTGAGGTCATAAACTTTTCATTATCCTAGGCCCAAATCTCTGTTACTCTTAACTTAGCCTAGCCCTCCATTGTTTGTCATCTCCAGTTAGTCTTCAGCTATTTCCCACCCTTAATCCCATTCCTAGAGTCTGCACTTAGTCACGTCAAGATCCTCCTTAGACTCCTCCTCAAAATCCTCTCCAAACCCCTCCTCTAGACAACCCCCTAGATCACTCCCACAGTTTTTCTGTATATAAGATCCATCTTGTCTCCATGAAGGTGCTGATGTTCAATCTAGCGTAGACTCAGTCTGTGTCAGATGTTCTGGCCTACTTGTCAACACAAGTGTCAGAAATACTTAGACTCCTTAAGAGTCTACCTATTATGGCAAATCTTTAATAAACTTTGTTTTACTTCGACTGAGAGAAGACTTGGGTTGAATTCATTTGGCAGGACCTGGTGTGTTGGTATTTTGATCTCTTGAGTACCCTCCCTAAAACCCTGAAATCTCAACAATAGTATGTGCTTAATAAATCCTTATTGGCCAACTGACTATACCTTTACTATAAGTATTGAAAAGGCAAGCATGTAATATGAACAATATGTAGATATATTTTTTCATGCCAATTCTAATGATTAATTTATTTATAAGCGAGAATTTCTAGTAACTTCTCACTTAATAAAAAGGAAATGTGTATTGTTAAATCAGCATATATTTTTCTGCTGTTTCAGCTGAATAGGGGCTTCTGGGATTTCTATGGGCAGGGATGCGAGCTCTTTCTCTTTAGCCATATACGTTAAATGCATCAATTTGAATATGAGCCAAATGAGTATGCTCAAACTTGACTTGTTCTGGTGAAGTGGAAAGAGTCCTTATTTTGAAGTCAGTGAGCCAGGATTTATATCTTGGGTCTGCTACTTGTATGAGTTTGAGTGAATCACTCAACCTGGGCCTCAGTTGTCTTAATGCGGGGAATAAGGGGAAAACAGTGTATTTGGGGGTAAAAGAACTGGGTTTCAAATTCTAGTGCTTCTCTTTATCATCTCTCTAAACCTGAGCAATTCACCTCTGAGCCTACATTTCCTTATCTAGAAAATGAAGGACTGGGCGGGATGACCTCTAAGATCTTTTCCTTCTTGAAATCTACAACGATTAGATTGTAAGCTCCTTGAAACCAGGAACTGTCTTTCACTTCCTTTTGTATTTTCAGAGCTTAGCATAGTGCTCCACACATAGTAGGTCCTTAATAAATGTTTATTGAATAGAATATATTCTGTAATGGAAGGTTGGAGTGTATGACCTCTGAAGGACCTTTTGACTCTAAATTGCTGAGCCAATTAAATTCTATCTTTTTTTTTTTCTTGGAGGTGGAAGGCAAGGCAATTGAGGTTAGCTTCTATCTTTAGATTATTATAATGGGATATAGTGCAAATAGTTTCCTTATCTTTTCAAGTAGAAACACCAAGGTACAAATAGGTTAAATGCTTAGTTCAGATTCACCTAGCAAGTCATATCAGAATGGGAAATACATATAGTACCCTGACATATATATATATATATATAATCAGTGCCTTATTTATCCAGTATTCAGTGTTGAATCTGGAGTCAGAAGCCCTTGGTTCCAATCCTAACTCTTCCACTTCTATCTAAGTGACTTTGGGCAAGTCTCTTTCCTCCTCTAGACTTTGGTTTCCTCATCTAGAAAATAAGAGGGTTGGACTTAATGATTTCAAAGGTCCCTTCTATCTCTAAATTAATCACCTGTATGGGTATAGATCTCAGGTCTGAGAAACAGTGAGTTCTAAGTTAGCACTTACACTGTTCCCATGGGCAACTCACAATTTCTGCCTGCTTTAGGTTTCTTAAGACAATAATGTCAAACTCTAATAGAAATGGTCTGCAACTAAACCATGCACAAAGGCAGTTAGATGTCAAAGTGGATAGAACACTGGTCTGGGAATCAGGAAGACTCAATTTCCTGAGTTCATATCTAACTACAGACACTTTCTAGCTATGTGACCCTGGGCAAGTCACTTGACCCAGTTTACCTTAGTTCCTCATTTGTAAAATGAGTTGGAGAAAGAAATGGCAAACCACGCCAATATCTTTGCCAAGAAAGCTCAAATTGGGGCTACATGAATGAAAATTAATTAAAACAACAAAAACTTACATGAGGATCCTTACAGGTCATATATTGACATAGAAAATCATATATTAATATCATCTACGTTCTATTGTATTTCTATTTATTTTGTTAAGTATTTCTCAATAACATTTTAATATGCTGTAGACTGCACTTGAGAATTTTGCGGCACCCAGCCTGGTGCTTGATACTTCTGTCTTAAGAGAATATTATTTTGAATCTCACCAGTTTTTTAAGGATTAGTTGATTACTTTGAAGATCGAGCATTCCATGGAAAGACAATCTGGTATAACTGGAAAAGTCTTAGAGTCAAAAGATTGGTTTGTCCTAGCTCTGGCCCTTGGTCTCCTCATTTGTAAAATAATACTTGAGTTACCTACATAGCTTCCACAAAAGTCCAACTCTTGTGCCTCATCATGCTATGGAGATGGTTCTTCAAGGCTAAGGTATGGATCGAGAATTCTAGCAGGGTCTACTTAGCTGAAAAGATTTCTGCTGTGGTATTGGCAATGGACTGAATCTGTTGTCTGAGAAACAACCTCAATCAGTGGCACAGCACCAACCCATTGGTGAATACCTAATGAAGTATTTGGTCATGGCAACCCATGAAATCTAGCTCATAAGACTGCTGTAGGAGATGCATTTTGTAAATCTTAAAACTATATAGAAATGAATGAGTTCTTTAGAGTTATCTGCCAATTACAAATACTATGTTATAATATCTTCAGGATGAGGTGATCTCTTAATGCCTTCCTCTAATCCAAAGATTATTAACCAGGGGTACACAGGTCTGTGGACAGACTTTAAGGATCTGTGGACTTGGATTGGGAAAAAATGACATTTTTATTTTCACTAATCTCTAACTAAAATTTTGCATTTAAAAAATTCATTTAAAAACATTCTGAAAGGAGTCCATGATTCAAAAAAAAGGTTTAAAATTCTTGTTCTATTCCACTAACTTAATGATGAGTTAGATGATGAAGATTATTTCTACATGTAAATAAAAGTGGTACTAGAGGTGGGAAAATAATAATAATAATTATTATTATTATAATGGTGTCAAACACAGTCCAGACTTATGTTTATTCCCCACTCCTACTTCAGTCAGGGAGTTAGCTAATAAATTTGATGATAAGATTATAATTTATACACTTGGTAATTCATTCTGAAATTAATTATATCTCTCATCTTTTGCCCAAAGTTATCAGTGCAATTTATATATGATCACATGATTACTTAGATCTTCAATGAATGAATAAATGAATGAATGAATGAATGAATGAATGAATGTATGAATGAAAAAAAATAGATATCAGAAATTTGCCAGGGAAAGGGATTCTTTGGTCTGAGAATTCTCAGGGATGATCAGTGGAATCATAGAGTAATTGTTATCCTTTTGTAAAACCAACCATGAGCAGCTCTCCAGAGGACTGCTGCTGTGAATGGCATTAAGGTTCTGATCACATAATATAGTGAACTCCATATTTATTCTGCAATAAACTAAGGCGAAACATTCACAGAAGTTTTCACAGCATTCACAATAATATAACATAACAACTTATCACTAAAGTGGCCACATAGTTTTAAACAAAAGATATCAGTAAGTCCTTAACTCAATCATCCTTAAGGAGCAATCCTCCTTAAAGGACACAAAGGACAAAGGTCAGTTTTCCCACCCCTAGGTAACATTGTCTTAATCTCTCAGTCAAAAGGTCTTCTTTCTTCTTGATTGAAAATTAGTTTCTAATCACCCTTTCCAATCATCCATAAAGGGTACAAGGTACAAATACAAAGTTCTTCAACTACTACGCCACAGTAAATCATGATCTCAGTCATCACTAAGTACCCAAGGAGAGGTCTTTTCATCTTGGCTCAAGGCTGGCTCCCAGATTCCATGGTTCCTCTTCCTTGGGTCCACTCTTGCTAGAATCTACCCAACTGTCACCTGGATTCAGGCAGGCAACTCTCAGTTCCTTGTCTAGCTCCTTGTCCGGTTCTTTATCCAGTTCCTGTTCCATATTGAAGCTCACAGTGATCAGTCCACCACAAGTATTGATTTTATTAGTTTTCCTAAAGTTAGAGGTAGGAAGCTGAGGGGGAAGGGTATGGTGGAGAGGGGCAATAGAGATATAATCTTAATACCTTGGGAAAGGCATTAAACTCTTTCATTGTTTCTATGATGAAAATATTTTGATTCAAAGAATCTACCACTGGTTATGATGAAAGTCCAGAAAGTTTTTCTTTAGTCAAGATCCTACCAGTGATGGAGAAGCCAGGACAAGTATCTTGCTTTCATCTTTTCATAATAATGATAATGAGATGGGACCATGGGAAAGCTATGCCTACCAACTCATTAAAAAAGTAAAAAGAACTTTAAAGAAAATGTCTTAGAAATGTGATCTGAATATGATGTTCCTGATAGCAGCTGGGGAGCTAACAGATTCCCTGAATAAGTGCATAGCAGAGGAAGAATTGTCCTAGATAAGATCAAGAAAGCTAAAGTATTATGGCAACACCAGAATTTATGCTAAGAAAGGAGAGTCATATTTAAATATAATTTGTAATAGCAACCACATGAGGTGGAGTCCATGTTAATATATGAGGCAGCTGCATAGTTAAGAGATAGACTAACACCACACTTGGTATTAGAAAAGACCTCAGTCAAATCCTGTCTCAAAAACTTATTGACTTTTTGACCCTTTGACTCTGCCTCTGCTTCAGTTTCCTCATTTTAAAAATAGAGATAATAATAACATCTACTTCTCAGGGTTGTTGTGAAGATAAAATGAGATAATATTTGTAAAATACTTGCAGAACTTAAAGCACTATGTAAATGCTAGAGATTAGTATACATAAAAAAGGGCTTTGCATGTCACATAAGAGACATAAAGTATGACACAGAGAGACAAAGAATTGCACGAATCTTGCCCATCCCAGGAGAAGCAACAGTTAGTTCTCGAGCCGAACACATACCTCTTTGGAAGATGTTTGGAGGAAGATGAGAATCACCCACATAATTCTTGAACAGTGTCCTCCTTGCAAAGCAAATCCATATGTGACATAAGGTGGGGCAAGAAGTCAGAACCGTACCACCCCTTGATAAAATAGTGTGCTATTCATATAGTACTAAACTTATTTAGCTATCCCCAAGCATGTTTACCTTCTGAGTGTAGTCTAGACTACAGAGTGTCATAATGAGTCCTCGAGGGATGGTATAAAATAGAGAAAGGGAAAGGGAGATGGATAAGGAGAGGAGGGAGAGGGAGAAGAGAAAAGGAGAAAAGGTATGGGAAAGAGTTGCCCCAATGGTAATGATGTTGAGGTTCAGGGAACCATATGTTGAGATTGAGGGGTGCTTGAGACTCCAAAATATCATCATGCCAGGTCCTGCCAAATGCATTCAACTCAAGTCTTCTCTCAGCCAAAGTAAAGTTTATTAAAGATTCACCATAATGGGTAGACTCTTAAGAATCCTACATGTGTTATGTTTTTATTGGACAAGCAGGCCAGAATAATCTGACATGGAGTGAGTCTGTGTTAGAGTGACTTCTCAGCACTGTCATGGATGCAAGATGGTTCTTATATACAGAAAGGTTGTGAGAGGGATCTAGGATGGTCTAGTGTAGCTGGGTCACGACCCCTTTGGGGGTCAAATGACCCTTTCACAGGGGTCACCTAAGACCATCGGAAAACACGTATTTCCGATGGTCTTGGGAACCAAGACACTGCTCCTCTATCCATCTCCAGGCGGGTCCGCCCACATGCAGATATGCCCAGATATGCCCACATATGTGTATTAAAGGGTTGTGTCATTAGAAAGGTTGAGAACCACTGGTCTAGAGGAAGGGTTTGGGGAGAGTCTTGAGAAGGAGTCTAAGGAGGATCTTGAGGGGACTGAGGTCTGACTCCAGTAATGAGATTAAGGGTAGGAAATAGCTGAAGGCTACCTGGAGATGACAGACAATGGAGGGTTAGGCTAGGTTAAAGGTAATAGATTTGGGTATAGATATTTTGATAGGAACAAGGATAGGAAGTAGCTGAACAATGGAGGGCTAGGCTAGGCTAAGAGTAACAGGGATTTGGGCCTAGCTGTGATGAAAGGCTTATGACTTCAGGCAAACGCCTCATCAGGTGGGAAGATTCAAGGAGAGTTCAAGGGCTTTCCCAGAGCCTGTACCCCATCAGTAACATCAGTTTTAGTTCCTTTCCAAATAGAATGTTTATTGTTTATACATATTTATGCATGAGTATTCCATGTGTTTTCTCTGTATATGTCTGATGACTCATTTTCAACTGGGGAGGGGGGAGTGAGGGGAAGAAAGAAAGGTAGAAAGAATGAAATTATAGGCTATCCCATTGTTTCCTTGAATTTCTGAATAGGAAATGGAAACTCTATTAGCCACATCCCAGAAATCTATGAGATAGGGGAATCATAAAGCAAAGAAAAATATTGACTCTCTTTTTGATAGCCCCCAAATTCAAACTAGATCTGTTTAAGGCCAGAATCTGTGTGCACTGGAATGACTAGGCTGTGGGTTGCATATGCTACTACTCTCCTAAACTTACCCAGTGTTCCAGACACATTGGCACATCCCTATATACAAAATTCCATTTCCCACCTCCATGCCTTTGCATTGGCTGTTCTTCCTGCCAGGAATGTATTCTCTCTTTTCCCCAGCCTCACAAAGTCTCTATTTCCATTCAAGTTCAGGTCAAGTGTCTTTCCTTATTCCTCCTTCCCCTCTCTTAGTATTCCTCCTTCCCTGGGAATAGCTTTGTGTTTTATTTATTTACTTTTTTTTTAAATTTACTTTCTATATATTTTGCATTTACTTATTAGTCAATCAGTTGATATTCATTTCTGAAGCACTTACTAGGTGTCAGGCTTTATGTGAAGTTTCTGGGAAACAAAGAAAGTTTAAAAAAATGTCAATCTCAAACACAATCTCTTCCCGCAAACAATGTAGATTCCAATGGGGGACATAATACGTAAATTAGCAGTTTCATAACAACTACAGATACCTGTTGAAGAGATGGAAGGTCATTTGAGAAGAGAAGGCATAAGCAGCTGTGTGAGTGGGTGGGGAAGGATCAGCAAAGCCCTACGGAAAAGGTGGGATTTGAGGTAAACCTTGAAGGAAGTCTGGGAAATGAAGGCAGAGGTAAATGGACTGAGCATTTTAGGCATGGAGGGCAGCAAGCACAAAGGCAAAAACTCAGGAAAGAGAATGTCATGCTTGAAGAATTGTTAGTAGGTCTGGGTAACTGAATCTATGTGGGGAACAGAATAAGACAAAAAAACCAAACAACTGAAAACGTAGAAACAGGCCAGGTTATAATGAGCCAAATTAAAGATTTCATATTTGGTCCCAGAGGTAATGGGGAGCCACTGGAGCCCATAGAGCCAAGGAGTGACATGCTCAGACTTAAGTTTTAGGAAAATTACCTTGGAAGCCCACTAGAGTCAAAGTGGGGAGAGATCTGAGACAAGGGAATCAGTTAGAAAGCTATTGTGATAATCTAAATGAAAAGTGGTCAAATTGTTTACTACTTGACATCAGGGACTGTGTTTTGTCTTTACATCCATAATACCTAGCATAATATTTGGTGTATAGTAGTTGCTTAATCAATATTTGTTGAAAGAATCAATCAACCAATCAATCAGAGTATAAACCCTCATCCAAGCAGCTACGTGGCACAGTGGATAGAGGGCCTGAAGTCAAGAAGATTCATCTTCTTGAGTTCAAATCTGACCTCAGACACTTACTAGCTGCATGATCCTGGGCAAATCACTTGATCTTGCTTACTTTAGTTTCCTCATCCGTTAAATGAGTTGGAGAAGGAAATGACAAACCATTCCAGTATCTTTGCCAAGAAAACCCCGAATGGAGTCATGAAGAGTCAGATAGAACTAAACAACACCTTGTACCTTCGTTACTATGCTATTAGTTTTTGATCATCATTTCAATTCAATTGAACAAGTATTTATTTCTATCACCCCACTGATACAGAGATGCTGGAGGATATGCTCCCTACTCCACCCCACCCCTAGGGCTTTTCATAAAAATAAATTAGATCTGTAATGAAAGAGACTAAAGCATTGATTATGCCAATAGAATATGAATGACTTTTTTAAGTTCCCAAAAGACAGTCCTGGTTCATAAGTAATGCTGAATTCCAAATGTCACTAACCAAATATCCAATTCCACATCATTAATATCAGTATTTAATTCAATACAATATGTTAAATTTGACTTCTGAAACAAAATGCTTTTAAATATTTCTATTTAATGGAAAGCCTCTGAATGATAGAGGCAATTGTTGAAACAATGAGCTTTAGTTTTATCACAAGAGAAAACATAAGGAAGAATTAATTGGAAAAGAAAATTTCACTGAGATTTGAATTTAATTCCTCTGAAAGAGAGAGCAGATTCTTCAATCACAGAAAGAAATGTATTTACATCAATTAGCCTCTGGTGACCAAAGGTGCTCCAGAATTCATGGATATAAAGGAGGAGAGTAAAGCACAATGGCCATGCTTCAATACCAGAATTTAAAATTTAGAGCTAATCTTTAATAGTAAGCATATGGATCGGAGGCTTTCTACAAAATGATATGCATGAAAATTGTGGACTCTGTGTGGCACATAAGTCCCTCCAAGGCATGGAACATTTCATGGACACATTTTATGCATTGCCCGTTCTCAACAAATATAGAATCAGTCTCTACAGACCAAATAAAAGCAGAACAAAACCAGATTGCCAGAGCCAGCACTGAATGCCTGAAAATTACCCACCATCCAATTAAAAAAACTCTCATTGTTTTATAGATGACAAGAGCCAAGGAGCAACATGGTCAGACTTAAGCTTTAGGAAAATTAACTTGGGAGGTAACAAACATATGAAGTTGGTAGGAAGGGTGTGAAGCAGAGATGATTGTGAGTAGGTGACTGACAGCTCCTGAGGAAGAAAATGAACCTTGTCCTAGGTAATTGATTTAATGCCTTCTTTCTCACAACACACAAAGATCTATTCAGTGGAAAGAGCAAAGATATTGGAGCCAGAAGATCTTGATTCAAACCCCAACTCCAATAATTACTAGTTATGTAGGTTTGGGCAAGTCATTCTTAATACTCTCTAGGTCTTAGGGTGTTCATTCTTAAAATGGAGAAAATAATGCTTATACTTGCTTGGATGTAAGGATGCAATGTGATAATATATATAAAGCACACTGAAACTTTAAGACAATAATACACTTGTTAGGTCTTGTTATTGTTATTAAAGTCCTGTTGCTTAATGACTAGAGTTAGTCTCAAAGTCAAGAAGTCCTGATCTTAAGTACCTTGTCTGATTGGCTATGTGACCCTGGGCAAGTTACAATACCTCTCGTATTCTGGGCAACCTCCTAAGACTTTAAATTTCAGTGAAAGTGCCAACCTGCGTTGGGACAGGTAGTTTCCTCATCTGGAAATTCCCTATAAAAAATGAAGTCACAGGTTGAAGTGTTGTACCCAAAACCCTCCACCCAGGTCACTACACACCGCCTGATTTGTGGCCCACCATTAAACCCTTCTTGTACTTCTGTCTTTGTCCCTGTTTTATATTATCATAGCTTGAAATGGTTTAAGGCATGACTGGGCATTGCTCAAGACGTAGTTCCCAGCCCCCTTCTTTCCTAATCAGCATTTCATATTTTCTCCTTGAATCATTATAGTATACAAGGTTCATTATGGTGCAAGGATTTTATCTACGGACCACCCTATCCTGTCTCACTGAGCAAGCAGTGTTCCCACCCCCTTGGCCCAGAACATGACCCTGGCCTGATCTGGAGAATTCCAGTCCTCCTCATCCCGTGACCCTCCACCCTGCTCTGGAAAGCTGACTACAGCTCTCCGCCCTGTGCCCTCCACCCAGTTCTAGGAAGGACCCCCACATCACAGGAAGGTTGCACCCTTGTACCTTTGTGCCATATTCCCCTGAACCATAGATTTAACCAATGGCTATTCTTTGCTTCTGTACATCATAGCTTCTGCTAGCTCCCCTCCCTATTGTGGTTTTTGTGGTTTTAGCCTTTATAACCAAGATCTGTATCCCAAAGGAGGACTGCCAATTTGAGTGGTAAACACTCTGGTAGTAGTGCGCTTAACCAATATATCCACATCTAAAATTACCTTGAACCCAGGTCTCGGCTTGCTCTTATTTTCTACACAACAAAAGGATTAATAAGGTATAAAGATCTTCCCTGTACATTTATAGACCTATGTGACCACACATGTTCCCTTTTCTCCTTGGAACAGGGGCTACGTTCCCAGGTCTAAAGGTAGGAGCATATATGACTGATTCCTCTTCCTTAAAGTGTTGGTCACCCTTCTAGAAACATACAGAATCAATCCTGTGTCCTTTAGAACAAAGGTATTTTGCCTTATCAACTACAGATGCCTTACTTCTTTGAATTCTGGCCCAGTTCACAACTGTAACACATCCTGTGCTGAGTCACATAGAGCCAATCAGGTGCTGAATCACATAGGCTTTTGCATCTTTTGGCTCTGAGCCTATCAGTGGAAACTGTATATATTCTGGGAAATTGATTTTTTGCCTTGGGGCTTGCTCATGGGAAGGACACTTTGCCTGAGACCTTTTTGATTTTCCAGATAGGACTCAGGGTAGCCATTATTAAGGGGCCCCCCAGCTGTGAATGTGAACCTAGATGTTGGTACTCTCTCAGTCTGGTGATGTATGTAAAAATTTCTATTACTTTGTTGAACTTTATCTTTCTTATATTTCTATAATGCTGTTTTGTATTGTGCTTGTGTGCAGAATAAATGTTATGTTGGTTTAGTTTTGAGTGAAGAATGCTTATTATATTATGCAATTTGATCCTTTATATATATATATATGAACACAAACATATGTATTCATAGTAGCTGCTCATATTGCATTAATGATACACAGGTCTAATCCCTATTCTTTATACAGAGGAATTTGGTATTTCTGATGTAGTGAAACATCCCACAGAAGTCTATTATTTCTGAACAATTATTTGTGAGGAAAGAAAAGATAGGCTGAGCTACAATTCTGTAGTTTATGGCATAAAAGGGAAGTTGAGGCTATTTTTGCTACCTAAGTGTTTACTTTCTATTAATAATTGTGTGCTCTGTCTATTGAGTAACCTCTCTGGAAGAATAACCAAGAATGCAGGTGATAAATGTTCCCATCTGGGCAAAATGATACTTAAAAATCTGTGCTTCACATCTGCTAAATGCCACATAACTGACTGAAGAGTGTGAGACTCCTCTCCTTTCTAGTAAAGCTGCAGACAATTAGGTCTCAGACAATCTCTCTCTTTCAATCCAATCATCCAATCCTTCAATCTAACCATCATGGCACTTTATAGGATCATGGATGTCAATTTAGCAGGGATCTCAGAGGCCATATCCATTTCAGAGAGGTCGTGATTTGCAAATGTAGAACCATCAAAGGTGAAATTTAAATCCAGGTGCCCTTCACCCAGAGCCAGTGATCTTTCCGATTCCAATAGAATTATAGAAGTTTGAAACTGAAAGGACCTGAGAGAACATTCAAAATCAAATCCATTTATTTTACAAATGAGGAAATTGAAGACCAGAGAATTAAAATGACTTCCCCAAGTTACATAACTACTTAATGGAAGCCACGGGGGCTAGATTCCAAATCTCTTGGCTTTCCATTATACCAGATGAGTTTCTTTGGTTTTAAATATACTAATCTTTAAAATCAAATACTTGCCTAAAGACAAATACTAAAAACAATTTAATGATTTAAGATCAGAATAAAGAAAAAAGAATATACAGTACGGTTGTTCCTGGACTGTTTTTGTTCTTTTTTTTTTCCATTTCACTTTTATTTGCACTCTAATGTCATATTTACTCCTGTGCCATAAGCTTTTGTTTCTTCAGTTTCTTCTGGGATATCTTTTTTCTTTTGAGCAACCTCCTCTTCTGGTTTAGGAACAATTTGTTCCTTTTCAGTAAGAATCATCTCAATATGGCAAGGGGAACTCATGTATTGTTTGATTCGACCATGAGCCCTGTAAATATGTCATTGCATTTTGGGAGACTTGTTAACCTGGATATGCTCAATGACAAGAAAATCCACATCCAAACCCTTTAGTTCTGCGTTACTCTCTGCATTTTTAAGCATATGCAGCAAGAATTCAGTGCTCTTTTTGGGCCACCGACCCTGTGTCCAACCCCATTTCTTAGCCTGGGCACAACTGCCAACTCCACCATTATATTGACAGAAGGGAATACATTGTTTCTTCAATGTGGCATCTTTCAAATACTTGGAAGCTTTTAGGATATGCATGCCCTTGACAGCCTGGGCTGTTTCATGGGTGTTCTTGAAGTGGATGCAGAGTTTGAACCCCTTGACTTGCATGATTTTATGGAGTTCTCTGGATCAAGAGAGCACCTCACCATTTTAAATGATTACCTAGGACCCCTCAAGGGAAGAGGCTGTTTTTATTCTTAAACGTAAAATATTTAATACTCTAATTTTTTCCTATATTGTCACAGACTACTTTGAAATTAGAACTAGGATACTAAAGCATAGCTTAACCCAAACTACTAGTGATTTACACACTTTCTATGGGACTCTAATGAAGTATAGACTCTGGGAACCCCCTTGAACTCTCCTTGAATCTTCTCACTTGATGAGGCATTTGTCTGAGGCCATAAGCCCTTCATTATTGCTAGGCTCAAATCTCTGTTACTCTTAGCCTAGCCTATCCCTCCATTGTCCAGCTACTTCCCCTTGATCCTATTAAATTATCTATACCCAAATCTGTTACCCTTAAACTAGCCTAGTCCTCCATTGTCATCTCCAGGAAGCCTTCAGCTATTTCCCTTAATCCAATTCCTGGAGTTTGACCTTGGTCCCCTCAAGATCCTCCTTAGACTCTTCCTCAAGACCCTCCCCAAACCCCTCCCCTAGACCACCCCTAGATCCCTCCCACAGTCTTTCTGTATATAAGATTTATCTTGCCTCCATGAAAGGGCTCAGATTCAATCTAGCTCACTGAGTCTGTGTCAGATTGTTCTGGCCAGCTTGTCAGTATAAGTGTCAGAAATGCATAGACTCCTTAAGAGTCTACCCATTCTAGTGAATCTTTAATAAACTTTGTTTTACTTTGACTGAGAGAAGGCTTGAGTCAAATTCATTTGGCAGGACCTGGTATGTTTGTATTTCGGGTTCTTGAGCACCCCTAAACCTCAAACCTCAACATTTTCAGGCTTAATATGTTTTATTTCTTTTGTTTTCACTCAAGAAAAAGATGATATAGAAAAAAACACATATTTCCAATGGTCTTAGGAACCAAGACACCCCTCCTCTATCCATCTCCAGGCAGGTCCACCCACATACAGATACTCCCACATACGGGTATTAAAGGGTCGAGGCATTAGGAAGGTTGAGAACCACTGATTTACATCCTTGATTTGCTTCTCACTTTCAGTGTGACTTCTGGATTAATCATTTAAAATTTCTGTTTTTTCTTTTTTTTTTTGGAGGGGGGAAGGTAGGGCAATTGGTCAAGGTCACATGGCTAGTTTTTTGTGTTAAGTGTCTGAGGTCAGATTTGAACTCAGGTCCTCCTGACTCCAGGGCCTGTGCTCTATTCACTTTGCCACCCAGCTGCCTCCAATCATTCAAAATTTCTAATTCTGAAAAGACATAGAGAGAGAAAAATGGTGGGGGGAGGGTGGGAAGAAAGAGAGAAAGAGAGAGACAGGAGAGAGGAAATAAAAAAGAAAGGAAAAGAGGAAGGAAAGGAGGGAGGAAGAGAGGGAAAGAGAAAGAGGAAGAATAAGAAAAAGGAAACTCAACTAGATTATCTCTAATGTTGTTTTCACCTCTAAATCTTTTTGAACTCATAGGAGCTTAGATCTAGCACTTCCAGAGACATTCAAGGTCGTCTTGCCTACCCCCTGCCCCCCATTTTTCAGATGAGAAAACTGAGATCCAGAGAGGAAAGATTTGCCTAAGGTTAGAGAGGAAGTATGTGTTAGAACCAGGATTCAAACCCAATTTGAATCAACTCTGAATCTTTCTACGACATTTCCATTCAGCTACCAGTTACTATTAAGTGCATTAAAAGTTTATATTTCTAAGGATGCCTACCTTAAAACCACGAAGCTGCTTAGGAGATGATCAAATGCAGCTCATTATTTATATATTTTGTTCGGAGTTCACCCTTTCCAAAATAAGTAGTATTTATATTCATATTGCCTGTGTCTTCACCTGTATTTATTATGACCTTTCACTCTCAAAGGTCATAACAGTTGATAGACATTTTGTCATTCTCACACACCATCTTTATGAAGCAGATCATGGGCAAGTGACAGCATGCCTACTATGACCATGAAGACGCAAAGCAGTTTGTCTCCCATCTCATGCCATGCACTGTACAAAAGGCAGAGGAAACCTAGAACTCTACTAATTTCCCATGCAGTGCAATAATGGCCTACAGAACTTTTGTATTATTGGAAAATGAGTTCTTTTATACTATGAGAGATTCTCATCTATATAGCACAAATACAGAACAAATTCTTTATTCTAAAATATGGCTATAAATATAAATGGTCCCATTTCATTAGTTAACAAGTATTTATTAAGTGCCTACTGTGTGCACAGCACTAAATTAGGTACCTTTGGGGAACATAAAAGTTAGAAGACATGGTCCCTGCTCTTGGGGAGCTTACATCTACTTCAGAAAAGTGAAGCATGCACAGAGGAGATTCTTTGAGAGACAAAAAACCATGTCAACAACTGCAAATAATATACGACAAATTGAAGACATATGTTGTTGAGGGATAAAGAATAAGGGAATGGATCAGAGGGAGCTGGGGTTACTCTGGACAGGTTTCCTGGAGGATATAATTTTTGAGTTGCATATTAAAGGAGGTTGTAAATCCATGACTTGGCAGGAATAATCAGGAATAGCTTATGCAAGCATGGAGAGGGCAGGAATCAGTAAGTTATTTAGAAGGAGATGGCCAGCAAGTTGGCTTGGCTGGAGCAGAGTTTTTATCTTGAAGAGTACAGGATGATGAGAATGTGGAAGCATGAGCAGACCAGTTGACAAGGAGCCTTACCAATCAATTATTCAAAGTAAATTACTTTTGTAAATGAATTCTAATGCTGAAGTACGCCCATAAACTAAGCGCTGGGCTTCCAAAGGGTGTGCTCTTTCTCATTCATTATGAAATATATTTATACCTACCTGCTGAAAAATATATTAAGTCACAAGATATTTCCATTGCTTCCTGCTAGTATAGCCTTATAGTATTACCTCGGGTAACATGAATTAGCCTTTTAAATTTTTCCTTCAAAAAACCGTTGCTTCTCTTAAACTTTATGGTTTTCCTCTAGATGAGACATTCAGACTTCCATCTGTGCAGTGCTACTGCCCAGTCTCTTTTTCACTTAAAAACTGTTGCTAACCTGACTCCTATTTTGAAATAAAAAGTCAGGAGTCTGACAATAGAGCATTTAATTTTTTTTTTCTTCTGAATTGGTAAGGTAGTGAATGAATTAGCCATAAACTGTTTAGCTAATATACATGACACTCATTCTGTTGGGGGCAGGAAGCAGGGGGGAGAAGGTGACACAGTCCTGCTCAGACTCCAACTGCAAAAATTTCTGAGAGCAAACTTTTTTGTAGGAAGAATATAAAAGAAGGGCATTCTATACGGCTGCATGTTTCGCATAACTCTTGGGCAAATCGCTGAGTCAATGTGTGGAGATTTCTTGCTCATCGCTTCTCAGGCTCTCATGTTCAGTAGAACCGATCAGGGAAGTCTTACAGAGAAGAAATTAGGGCTGTTATAATTAATCACTGGTGCAGAAAAAAATAAGTACCCTGTAGATCTTTCTTTATATCAGAAAGATAGTTGAAAATGACATTAAAGGGCAATAGAAATAAGGAAAAAGGCTTGAGATAACAACATGGAAATTATTTGGACATCCAGATGACTCATTATTGTTCCTTTCCAAGGGCAAGAGTATTCCTGAGTCCCAGAACTGTCTGTTAAGATTACTGGCCACCTGCTGCAGCTGCTAAAACAAACACATGAAAAAAAGAAGATAAAAAATTTAGTCTTCTATCTAATTAATAAATGTTTCCAAACAAGGTTACTGGAAATCTGCGCTTTTATAACATACTGGACACAGTAATACACAGTATTTTTATTAAAACACAGTAATTTACACAACAGTTTTGCATTCAAAGCATTCTTGTATCCTCACAGCATCTCTGCAGATAATAAGATGGGCAAACTGACTTTCTTTAACATTTACTCTTTAAAAAAAAAATAACTATGGCATTTAAAAAATGCTGTTTTGATTTCTTTTGTGATAAAGTGAAGTTTCAAAGGATCACAGAATTTAGGACTAGAAAGGACCCAAGAGCAATATGGAAAAGCAGTTAGAAAACCCTGGGCTTAGACTCCCAGGTTCCTCACTATGAATCCCATCCCAGACTCTGTGATTCTAATAATGTCTTTGCCCCTTAGCTTAATTTCTCTCATCTATGAAGTGGTGATAATAATACCTGTTGAACCAAGGGCATTGTAATTATCAAATAAGGATTAAAACCATTAAGGACCATGTAAAAAATTGCTCCAGATTGCTAATAATGAAAGAAATACAATCAATACAACTGAGATTTCATTTCTCACCCAACAATAGGGCAAAGATGGAAATAGTGGTGGAAGAGCTGTAGAAACACACAAATGGGGTGTGCTAGAGCCAGCTCTAACTTGCTTGGTAGAGCCCATTGTTACATTTCAGTATAAGCATTTCTTTAAATTTCAGACATCAGAAATCTCTATAAATCAGGCCTGTTGTATTGTTTTCTTGATTGTCTAGACTTAAGAAAGTTTTAATAATGCAAATCAAACTTAAAAGTGTGTATGTGTACAATGCTTTCCATTCCAGTTGTTAAACATTTACTAGCACACCTCTGCTTTGATCTATAAATATCACTTAGTAGGAGACTCAAAGAACGAGGTTGTCACCAAACTGGAGTCCTGGTGAATGTAGGCTAATGATAACAATACCTAGCATTTATGTAACTCCTTAAGATGTGCAATGTTTAACATCCATTTTCTCATTTGATCCTCCCAACACCCCTGAAACACAGGTACACTAATGTATTGAGAGTGGAGTCCAGCAATTCTGAAAAGCAATTTGAAATTATAGCAAGACAGTGACTAAAATTTCCACAAATTTGGACCTGGAAATTCCACTTTCAAACACTTATCCCCAGGAGGTCAAGGATAAAAAAAAAAAAAGTCCCCATTTATACCAAAATATTTATATCAGAACTTTTTTTTTCCTAGTAGCAAAGAATTGCAAATTAAAGTAAGATCTAAGAACCAGAGTTTGACACTTGGAAGTGACCTCAGAGGCTGACGAATCCAACTCCCTAAATGTACATTGATTGGGGAGTGGACTAAAAATAACAATGATATTGGTTAATATGCTGTAAGAAATGACGGATATAATGAAAACAGAAGAATGGGAAGAATTATATGAATTGATGCAAAGTAAAATAAACAATGAGGAAAATAATCAGAAGGATGATTTGAACTTCGTAATTGGCAAACACGATAGCAGCAAAACAATCAAAACTTAACATTGTGAGATTAAAATGACTAAGGAAGAAGCAGGAAAATGTACATCCTCCTGTTTTTCTGCAGGAGTACTCTGTAGAAAAAATTGTATCACATAAAATGTGGTTGATATGTTAGTTAATTTTGCTAAACTATTATCCCCTTTTGTTCCTTCTTATAAAATATGGCTTTCTGGGAGGGGAAGATGGAAGGGATACATTTGAAAATATAGGTGATGTCAAAACAAAAGACCAATAAATATGTTTTTTAAAGTTTAGTTTTTGTACCACATTTAGTTTATTTATATTGCAGTCCATTTACATTTAGTTTATTGTACTACAATTCTTCTTAATACTCCTCACTAATGGAAAGGGAGGGTCCTTGGAGGAGAGTAACCAGAACAAAAGGCAGTCATAACTATAATATTTTGTATTCCAGGGCAAGCATCACAAAAAAACCACCCTCAAATCTATTTTTCAATATACATTTGGTGGGAGGGAGTGGAGTGAGACATAGAAACATGGAGATACTGGCTGCTTTGGATGGAAACACCAAGATATCATATCATTGGCTTTTTAAAGGGATTAATTTGGAGTTAAGTACCTGGGAGAAGAAATTTGTACCAACCAATCAGCTTGTAGCTTCCTATTTTTGACTAACTATTCTTGGTAACTAGGTGCTAAAGTTTGTAAGGATTGTAAATTCAATCAGCCTCCTTAAATATCCGCACTTCACTTGGGCAAGACCTTGGTCTTTGCACTCTCATTATGACTTTGGGTAAAAGGTGGACTTCAGAATAAGAATGATAGGAGAATATGAGAGGCTTGAGAAGGCAGAAGAGAAAAGGACTGAAGTTGATGCATAAGCCTAGCCGTGTGATCTCTAGGTCAAAGGGTATGGATACTTCCAGGAGTGGGGAACCTTTGACCTCCAAGCCACCATTTGGATTCAGCCAAAGGACCACACGAGAACCTAGAGGGCCACATGTAACCTTGAGGCTGCAGTCTTCCACTCCTGCTTTAGTCACTTATAATTCTGAACTGCTTTATAGGATTGTTAGGACAATTCATAGCACTACCAAGAGTGCAATAGTGTGCTTGTCTTTCCACAAGCCCTCCAACACTATAACCAGATTTGGTCATCTTTGTCAATTGTAGAGTGTGTAGTAAAACCTCAGACTTCTTTTAATTTTATATTGCTTTTTTTTTCTTTTTCAGTGATTTGGAACAATCTTTCATAAAGATATTAGTTTGCAGTTATTTTGAGAATTGTTTGTTCTTTTCCTCTGAACACTTATCAGAAAATGGCATTTTATTTTATATCTTGGTTAGTTCTCTATTTCTTGAAAATCAGACCCCTATCAGAGATATTTTATATAAAATTTTTTTTTTCAGATTTCTGTTTCTCTTCTTATCCTATGTGCATTAACTTTGCTGTTCAATTTTAAACAAAGTTACCTATTTTATCTTTTGTGATTACTTCTAGCTCATATTTACTTAAGAACTCCTCCTCCAGGCATAGCTGGAAAAGGTTGTTTAATATTCAGCTCAATTTTGAACTAATTGTAGCATATGGTGAAGGTGATAGTGTAAACCCAATTTCTGTCAATATGCTTTCCAGTTATCAAAGCAATTTTTGTCACATAAGGAGTCTTTGTTTTTTGTGTTTATTGAAAACTGGGTTATTGAGTTTTATTATTTCTGATTCTAACTTATCTAATCTATTCTATTGATCTACTTTTCTATTTTTAATGAGTACTAGGTAAGTTCCATAATTACTGCTTTATGGCATAATTTTAGGTCTAGAAGGCTCTCCTTAATTCCAACTTTTCCCCTGGAGATTTTAAATATTTTGTCATTATTTTATCTATTTCTATAAAATAGTTGCTTGTTGGAGCATTAAACCTGTAATTAAATTTAGGTACTATCATGATTTTTATTCTATCAAAAAAGTACAGGCATGGACATTGCTTATCCCTTCAGATATTTAAATGTTTCTTTAAGGAATGTTTTGTAATTGTATTTATACAAGTCATGAATAACTTGGTTGATTAACTTTCAGAAATTTTATTCATTTTTTAGTTATTTTGAATAGGATTTCTCTATCATTTTCTCTTGAATTTTGCTATTGCTATAAATGACATTTATTTTTGTGGGTTTTCTTTTCCGATTCTCTAAGCTTTTTCAAGTCAACCATCATGTCATTAGTAAATTGAATTGGTTTTGTTTCCTCTTTGCCTATTTTTTCCTTTTAGTTTCTCTTTTTTTTTGTCATTGCTATTACTAGCATTTCCAGCATAACTATATAAGTATATCTTATCGGACACTAATGCTTCTACTACCACTACCACCACCTTGCTCCATATACTCTCCCAAAACATCTCTTAGAAAGAAGAGGAAAAATCCACTTACAAAATATTGTCACAAAATTATTTCTAACCTGCTCTGGCAGCCGCCATTTTTTTGTTTCTCAATTTGTTCTCCTCGGCTTGCTGTACAACGAAAAGAAAATGAGAAGAAGAAACATTTCAGTCTCTTAGTCTTTTCCATGATTTGAAAGTAATGAGATACTATTTCCATACAATGAATGATATCTTACCATCTTCATCTTCTTCTTTAACTCTAAGTTTCCAAGTTTCTGTACCTTGCTAGCAGCATTGAGATAATAGATAGTCAAGCTAAATGAAAGGAAATTAAGATAATTTATATTCCTTTTCTCTCAGAAAACTTAAAACTATCATTTGAATGATAGAATTTTACAGCAATGAGGAAACTTAATAAGAAGAAGAAATTGAGGTCCAAAGAAGTGTTGGACTTCTTGTCCAGTCTCACACAAATTATGACAGAGTTCAAACTAGAATCCAAGTCTCCTAATGCCCATTCACATGTGTGGGACTTCCTGACATCTCCCCACCTCCTTATACAACTTACATTCCTTCTTAAAGGCAGCTAAATGACGTAGTGAATGGAGCATTGGACTTGAAGTAAGAAAGATCTATGTTCAAACTCTGCCTCAGATATTTCCTTGATGACCCTGAATATTAAAAATTATCACTAAATTTTGATAATTCACTGATGTAATACTTCAAAAGAAGGAAGAAAATGCTACAGGTTTTGGTACTTGCCAACTTAAAAGGAAAATCACTCTATTAGTGTCTTCCAGTGACATAATTCATCACTGTTATTTTTCCACTAACATAGGTGTTTCACATAACTTACATATATATGCTTATTTTTTAAAAAGCAAACTCATATTCTAAAGGCCTTTTAAGATACCCAGAAGTGGACAGTGAAATGAATCTACAAAAAGAAAGATGTTCATCTCTCATAATGTATAGATTTGCAGGCAGATAAATATGCATGTCACATTATTCTTTGCTGCTGATAACTGGAGATAGAACACAGTTCCTCTACTCACAAACATCCTAGATTAAAACCTTTATGAGCCATCTGGCCCTAGCAGGGCAATTACTAATATGATTTGGCTCAGTTTAAACTGGTATTAATCCAAGTAATATGTGAGTTTGAACTCATTCACACAACCTGTCAATCATTGCTTTAAGAATGATGGTTTTATTCTGGAATCTACTCAATAAGACAAAATATTAAAAACTCTTTAGGTCTCTCCTGGTCCTACAATGCAAGCTTAATATGACATATATGGAAAGATGCTAGACTTGGAAATCATGTTCTAGTTTTACTTTAACCACTTGGTGGCGCTGTCGCAGTAATCAAGAGATAAGATCTTGTCCCCCACTAACTAGTAGAGCATCCTTGGGCAAATCACTGAACTACTCTAGGTCTCATCTCATTTACTTTTTCAGTTAACTAACAGAATAGGAAAGTAAGATTTAACAAATAACTTTAGGAAACCAAAAGTTAGTCAAGTAATCAACAATATTCATTGACTGTCTACTATGTGTTAGGCACAAGAGATACCAAGACAGAAGTGAAATAATTCACGTAAGGAGCTTATTATTGTGTATTAAAGAAAGGAGAACAACAGACACACACATACTCTACACAAGAAAAATATATTATTATTCAGACTGAAAGACATAGAAATCAAAAAAGGTTTCACGTAGAAAGCAAATCTTCAACTAAGCACAGGGAAGTACTGGGGGTGGAGGGGAACAACAAAAAGAAGACCTATTTCCCTAAAATGGAAAGGGAATATTGCGTAATAAGACTGGAAATATAGATGAGAGCTTATGGAAACCTTTTAATGCTAAACAGAGGAATTAAAATTTTATTCTAGAGGTAATGGGGAGTCATTGGAGTTAGTTGGGTAGGAGAATAATATAGACCCATACTTTAGGAAAGTCATTTTGACAGTGCTGTCAAATTTAAATAGAAAGAGAGGCCACTAAACCATACATAAGCATCCCTGTGGACTGTGTATTGACTTAAAAAATAACATATTAGTGTTATCTATGTATGTTGTATTGTATCTTTATTTTGTAAAATATTTTCCAATTACATTTTAATATAGTTGGGGAACTTGAGAGTGTTACCCCACGTTTGATACTTCTGGTTTAGAGAATGGATTGGAATGGGGAGAGATCTGAGGTAGAGGGATCAATTAGAAAGCCATTACAAAATTCCAGGAGAGATAAGATGAAGATCTGATTTAGGTCAGTAGTTATATGGATGGGAAGAAGGGGATGATTTTAAGTGATGTTGTAGAAGTAAAAAAAAATAAGATTTGACACCTTACTGGGTATGTAGAGTGAATGACATTGAAGATTCAAGAACAACACTAAGATTGTGAACCTGTCTGAGGCTATGACCTCAGTAGAAACAGGGAAATTCAGAAGAGGAGTAAGTTTTGGGGGAAAAGATAATGAGTTCTATTTTAGACCCATTGAATTTGAGATGCCTAAAAGGACATACAGCTCAATTGTCTAATAGGCAGCTCAAAATCTCTAACAGGAAATTTTTCCCATTGCTAGTCTAACTTAAATTAATAATAACTAGCATTTACATATCACTTTATGGCTTGCAAAGTACTTTACACATTACTTGTGATCCTCACAACAATCCTGTGAAGTAATTAGTATTATTATCCCCATTTTACAAATGAGGAAACTGAGGCTAAGAAAGGTCGAGTGACTTGCCCAGGATCACAGAGCTAGCAAGTGTTTGAACAAGGATTTGGACTTACATCTTCCTGTCTCCAAGTCCACTTCACTAACCACTATTCTACCTAGGGCACTCCAAAAGACAGGCAGAGAATATCATCCTTAATTTTTACCAAAACTAGTGTCAGACTGAACCCCTAAGGTACATAAATATTAAAATTCTAGAGGGATAGTTCATAGCAAACTCTAAACATCACTCTACCAAATCCGAGAATCCTAACTGTGGAAATACATTTAGTAGTACCTCTAGTACAATCCAAGCTTTCAGTAACCCATGTTACTAATCTTCCCATGGCAGATTGTTGCTATCACATTCTTAAAAATGCCCTGAAGTAGAGATTCTGCATTTGTACATAATGACCTGTCTTGGTGTTATCTAATTACCCCTACTGTAGTCAAGAGGTTATTCCTTGTGTCAAACCAAGCAATATTAAAATCAGAGAATTTTCAGTATAAGAAATCATTCAGTTTAATACTTAATTTTCCAGATAAGGAAAGAAAAGTCCTTAGAAGATAAATGACTTATCTAACATCACATAGTTCTGTGTTATTACATTTTCAATGGAGAATAGATGGCATCTTGTCCATCTCCCTGATTTTATGTATGAATGAATTGAATTAAATTCAAAGAAACTGAATAATTCCCCTGTGATCACAGTTAAAGGGCCAAATGGAAGATCTGAATCCATGTCTTCCTGACTCCAAGACACTATTCGCTAAACCAAGATGGCTTGGTGGTACCCTTCTCCCAATTAGATACTATTGAACAAAGACTGGATGCAAGTTTGGTGGGTATGTTGTAAAAATGGGTCTTGATCCATGAACAGCTGGAGTAGGTGACCTGTGAAGTCCTTCCACTTCTGAGAGTTTAGGATTCTATGAACTCTTGCTATTTCTGTGTACAAAACTAATAATCTTTTCTCCCCCTTTAGGTTCCTAGTTCCAAACCTTTCATTCTGCTGTATTGGTAAGTCTATGGTTTGTTTTTATTTTTAAGTGTGAATGTCTCAAGGGAGTGAGAAGAGGGAAGGATTGAATGTTACCCTTTTTGCAACCAAAGGGAAGGAGGAGATGATATTTCCAAGGATCCTTCCAGTCCTATGACTCTATTATCATAAAGAAACATTTATGTGTGGCCCACTGAGTGCAAGTGCTTGTGACCTCTAAGTCCTTCAGCACTGAAAAATGGCTTAGAGGATACCCAAGGAGAGGACTAATATTCAGGATCATCATATTTGTTTATTCAATGCCATCTGCTGTATGGGTTTGAGGGGTGTGGGTGTCGGGTGAAATTCAATCCCCTGATTGGATTTATCATTATATCCTTCCCTTCTGTTAGATGTTTTAATTATTATTTTGGCCAGTTGGCAACAAATTATTTAATCCTGAAATGGTGAGAAGAGATGTGGAAGCCTGAATCACATCCAATAGGATCAAGATTAAAGCTCATGAATTTCAGTCCCTCACCACAAAGTAATCAATCCTGAAATTGGTTTGGTTTCAGTGAGACCTTTGGGAATCTGAGGGTGTAGGGAAAGGAGAGAAGTGAAAAGAAAGGAGGTAGTGGTGGGATGGGAGAAGAGAGTTATAGAGGCTTTTTCTCTACACAGAAGAAGTATACATACACCATGATCAAAATGATAGCAATGACGAGTCCAGGGTTAGAGAGCTGCCGTAAGATTTTTGCCAGCCAGCTGGGGAAATCGTGCTCCAGAGTTTCACCAATGACTTCAAACATTCTGTTTTTGCCACTGAAAAACCGGAAGAAAGGATACTTTAGAACAGAGGATAATCAACAACTTTTGTGAAGGGCTTTATTGTTTTCAAGGCTCCCTTTATAAGCATTATGTCACCTTAGTCTAGCAACAGCCTTATGAGATAAATTCAATAGCTATTATTATATTTACTTTACAGATGAACTAATTGGCGCTCAGAGATATAAAGTGATTTACCCAAGGACACACACTTAGTTAAGTATCCGAATCAAAATTCAAACCCAAGTTTTTGTGACTCCAAATAGAGTCCTCTAAATTATGCCCTGCGGCCTACAGAAACGCTGCACTAATGTTTCAGCAAAATTGAAAATGATGGGCTAACCCTGCTCAAGAGCAGGGAAAGGGAACAAGGTACCACATAGTCCATGGCCCTCTTCACCTAGTTGTGTTTGCTTCTTAGTGAGATGAAGTGCCAAATTGCCAGCCTTTATTTGAGAAACAAATACAGCTACATCCCTTTCTCTTTTCCCCTTTCCCCTCCCTTCTCCATCTTCTTGTCCCCTCTTCCTCTTCACATCTAGTCCCTTTTGCCTTCTCTTCCCTTTTATTCTTCTCTTTTCTTCTTTCTCTCATAGTCACACACACACACACACACACACACACACACACACACACACACACGCCCCTCCAACCTTTAAATGGCTTCCTTTCTGTGCCTATAACCATGTTCATGTCTCCTTATACCACAATTAAAAAAAAATTACCTTTTCCTTGACCCCCCTCAAGCTATTAATGCATATCTCTCTATCTTTTTCCCCTCCCAGCTAAACTTCTAAAAAGAGTGATACTCATTCTCTGTTTCCATTTCCTCAACATCAGGTCACTTCACAACCCCCTGCAATCCAAGAAGGGGTCTTCTTAAAACATACAGAATAATAATCTTCAATGAAAAGTTTGGAACTCTGCAGCTGAAAATGATTTATCCCTCCTCTAATTTTCTTTTTTTTTTTCTTTTTGGAGAGGGAAAGGCAGGGCAATTGGGGTTAAGTGACTTGCCCAAGGTCACACGACTAGTTAAATGTTAAGTGGCTGAGGCGAGATTTGAACTCAGATCCTCCTGACTCTAGGGCCGGTGCTGTATTCACTGTGCCACCTGCCCCCCACCCCTTCTAATTTTCTTAAAGAATTTTCCCTAGGACTTCAATTACTTTTTTCCTTCAAGACATTTTACTTTGTAACCAACTTATTTTTATAAAAGTTTTATACATCCATTAGACTGTAAAATGTCTGAAGTCAGGGATTATAAATTCTGGGTTTTTTTTTCCCTTTTGTCTTAGTTTCCCAAGTGTTCATTCTAGTGCCTTGCACATATTAGGTGCTTTGCAAATGCCCTGAATTAAATAACTAAAAGATATTAGGCAAAAGATATTTATTTGGCTAAACTCTATAGAATCTGAAGATTAATTTGTTAGTCATTGCTAAAGTTGCTGTTGAATCACATCTTGGATATAGCTAAATTTTCTCTTATTTCACATAGTTTTCTTTGTAGGAGAAGGTACTCTTTGGTTGCTGACATAATAGGTTCTTTGTATTTGTTTTCTAACCAAAGATATAAACTTTAGCAATAATTCAACAAAGTGTAAACTAGCGATAATCTCAAATCCCAATAATTTTAATATAATTGTTCAATAAAGCTGCAAATAAGCAAACAAGTGAAAAATTGTTTCCTTTTTTTTTTAACTTCCTTTTCTCACTCTCGCAGCCTCATGGCTAACAAAGTGATGCAAAAGCCAAGAGTAGAAAGGAAATGAAGAACTATAGAGTGGAGTAGTTGAAGGAGCGCTGGCTTTGGAGTTAAGAAGTTGTTGCTATTCACTTGTTTCCGTTATGACTGATCCTTTGTGACCCCGTTTGGGGTTTTCTTGGCAAAGATACTGGAGTGATTTGTCATTTCCTTCTCCAGCTCATTTTACAGATGAGGAAACTGAGGCAAACAGGGTTAAGTGCCTTGTCCAGGATCATATAACTAGTAAGTGTCTGAAGCCAGATTTGAAACTCAGGAAGATGAATCTTCATCGTTCAGGTTTGTTGTTTAAATGCTTTCTCTTGTACTTACTACCTGTATCACGTTGGGCTACTCACTTAAATTCTCTGGGCCTTGAGTTCCTCCTCTGTAAAATGAAGGGACCTGGTACTGTTGCCTAGATGGCTTCCAAATTCTCTTCAGTTCTAAATCTAAGATCCTAAGAAAGGTCTTTGATAGTACATAAAATAGAAAATAAACTCCTAAACACTTTAGATTAAATCTACTTCTGTCTTATCCTAATATATAAATATTTCTCATTGTAGGTTGAATTTATTAAGTTCTAAACATTGTGTACATTATTGCTTTTATAGTTTACATATTGATTTTTGCAATGAAAAATTATTATTCCCAGGAAAGACATTGGTGTGAGTTCTTTTATAGACATCATGGACTATTTAAGATAAAGGACAGTATGTCCCTTTACCTAATACTTTTATTTATTTATTTATTTATTCATTCATTCATTCATTCATTCATTCATTGTTTGTTTATTTTTGGGACGGGGAAGGCAGGGTAATTGGGGTTAAGTGACTTGCTCAGGGTCACATGGCTAGTATGTATTAAGTATGTGAGGTTGGATTTGAACTCAGGTACCTAATGCTTAAAAAAAAAACAACTTAAAAAACATTATTAGCCATAAAGTCTGCATGCCTCAGATATGCAGAATTGCTTTGTCAATTGTGATGCCTTTAGATCCTCCAGGAAACCCAGTCTGGAGCCAAATGTTGCTTTTGCTTGGCTACTGACCATGAGACTGCAGAACAGCTTCCCAAGTCAGATTTCCCTCCAGTGTTTTCCACTGATTTGAGGGAAGAAAACCAAACTTTGTTGATGGGGCAGAATGGAAGAACACCTCAGGATTCGCTTTACTTATTCAAAAATGTCTTGATGCTGTTAAGACACAGTGGTATTTCCAACCATTCAATGTGATAGAAGAGGCTGTATCTATCATACTAGAATGAAGACCAGAAAAAGAAAACAGAAGTAATTTCCTTCTTTCTCTAGATCCAGGAAGGTAGCATAGTGCATAGTATGCCAGATTTGGAGTCAAGAAGGTCTGAGTTTGAATCCTGCCTGAGATACTTACTAGCTGTTGGCAACTGGTTACCAAACCCCTTTCAGATTCATTTTTCTCATCTATAAAATGAGAATGAGAATTATTATTATATAGCCCTCTCTTAACTGGGGGTATGACATGTGGGTAGAAGGAGAGTAACATCATGTAATCTTTGCCTACCTGGATGGTATGGTGAGTAAAACACAAGGCCTGGAGTCAGGAAGATCTGAGTTTAAATCCAGCTTCAGACACTTATTAGCTGTGTGACCTTGGGCAAGTCATATAACCTCTGTCTACCTTAGTATACTCACCTATAAAATGGGGATGATAATAGCACTCACCTCCTTAGAAGAAGATCAGATGAGATAATACTTCTAAAGTGTTTTGCAAATCTTAAAGCATTATATAAATGCTATGTCACTATTATTAACTACCCTGAGTATGATTTGGGCTATATTTTGGGGGAGAATAGCATAAGGGATGCAGTTCTAGGTTTCTTCTTTTCTTTGACCCAGGAAAAAGTTTTAAAGCTCCAAGTGATGGACAACTGCCAAAGTAGCTACAAAAAGTGTGTCCTAACATATCAGTTTAACTTAGCTTATAGAGTCTACCAAATTAGTTGGGGTGATGATCATTTGACTGCAGTGATATACAGATCTTTTAACAGAGTCTGCCAGAATCATTTTCTGGGCCACCTTTCTACTCTGGTTAGGTCTTCCAAAATCAAGTCTTTGCTGGCCAAATTAGGAGGTCTGTTCATTTTACTTTGCCGAATCAGTCTACCACTCAAAGAGTAAACATTCTGTGTGCCACCTTATCCGGAACTGGTGGAAGTGGAGGGAAAAGTTTTCTCTTAGGCACAGGTCATCATTTTAACAGTTCTATTAAAATCTCTTACTTCTTCAAATTTATGTTCACTTTTCAGGTATTTCTAATTATCAGGAAACAAGCTCATCAGAGGACCTCCACAGGTCATAGACTGGGAACATTTACCAAGATCACAGAAGAATCATAGAATGTTAGTTAGAAGATACCTTAGGAATCATCTGGTTCAATCCATCCTAGAATGATTCCACTTTTCAAAAAGTCCTGTCTTTTGAAGACTTCTGGTAAGAAGCAAACCATTATAGCCTGAAGCAATTCATTCCACTTTGGGATAACTCTAATCATTACCTTCCTCCTGGACATTATTCCTTTATTAATGTAGTTGAAAATCACCAACATACAGGCAATATTTTCCAAAAATGGTGAACCATGTTTTTTCCCAAAAAAATATTTCCCACTCCACATGTATTTCTTGGGGGGAAAAATTATCTTTTTTCAACTTGTGAAATTAAACCACAAAACCAAGAAATCAATAATAATGTAAGAAACATTAGTTTGTACAAAGTGATCAGCTTGAAAGAAAAAATATACTAGATACCAAAGGACCTAGTGAATACGTGAGACAACTATCCACATGACATTCAAATTAGAGGGAGAGAGAGAGAGGGAAAGAGAGTTGGAAGGAAAGAAAGAATAAAAAAAGAAGGAAAGGAAGGAAGGAGGGAAGGAAGAAAGGAAGCAAGCTCAGGGGAAAAACTGAATATGAATATACAAATTTAGGAGTTGTGCGTAGAAATCATATGATTTATATCCATAGGACTTCATGATATCAGCAACTGAGTAATTAGGGAATAAAAGTCCCAAGACAAAATCATGATATATATCTACAAATAGGTGTTAGCCAAACAAGTCACAGGAGTATCAGAAAAGAGCAATGTCATGAAAACTCCAAGAAGGAAACAGGTCTAGAAGGAGAGAGAAGTCTGCTATTTAGATGTTAAGAAGATCAAGAGATGATAAAAGGCTATCAGATTTGACAATTGGTAACCTTGGAGAGAGTAGCTTTAGTTGAGTCATGAAGATAGAAGCCAGATTGCAAGGCACTGAGAAATAAATGTGAGGTGAGAAAATAAAAATGAGGAGTGTAGACTTCTTTTTTCAAGGAATTTGGCTTTAACCAGGAGAAAAGATATAATATGGTAGATTCAGGGCAAAGTATGATTAAGTGAAGGTTTTGTTTGTTTATAACTAGTAGGAGAGGAACCAGTAGATACTTCACAGGGTTGTTGTCAGAATCAAAATACAGTATATATGCAAAGTACTTTTTAAATTGAAAATTAGAGAGAGTGAGTTATATATGAGAATATTTCGATATAAGGTCCTAAGGTTGAATGGATAATTATTATGAAAACAATGATCTTTCCATTTAAGAATGACTTCTATGTATGGTGGAGATCTTTACTCTTCAAAAGCTGTTCCAGAAGAGTACAACTCTTCCGGGTACTAGCAAGATGGAAATATCTCAAGAGTGGGTCTAATCATGGACCCTATATCTGTTAATTAAGGCCCTGTTGAGTAAAACTTGGAAAGAATCACCACCAGGTTGCATAAAGGATGATTAATTTTTCAGCCATGACAATTCTCAAAAACTATTTACTAAGTTATTTGAGGGCAGGAATCTGTGTTAGGCACTGAGTTTTCCTAGACCAATAAAATGGATTTTGGATGTATTGAAGAACTGATCGTTTACATATTTATAGAGCTTTATTGTTGACAAAACATTTGAGCTAGGTTATTGTTCTTGAACCTCACAATATCCATTTATGTAGGTAATATATGTTTATTTTACTGATGAGAAAATTGAGATTCAGAAAAGCAAAGTGTCTACCTGTGACACAGTTTGTAAAGGCTCAAGACTGAGTCTTGGCAGCTAGGTGACACAGCAGATAAAGCCAGGGACTTGGAATCCAGAAGATGTAAATTCAAATAGGTCCTCAGTCACTAACTGCATGACCTTTGCCTGTCTCATTTTTCTCATCTGTAAAATGAAGATAATAGTAGCACCTACCTCCCAGGATTTTTGTTAGGATAAAATGAAACAATATTTGTCAAGTGCTTTGCAAACCTTAATTACTACAGCAGTGCTGGCCATAACTATTATCACTGTGTCCTTTGACTCCAAAGTTGTAACATGCATACTGCATTGCCAGATTGATAGCTAAAAATTCTTTTCCAGGGTGTAAAGGGGACCTTTCAACTGTTAAAATAAATTGAGATTTTAAGCACAACTATCTGACCACTATATAATTGTTCAGCAAAAATTTTACACACGATCTCATTTTATCCTTTTAATAACCCTCTGAAGCAAATGAGGAAGCTGAGACCCAAGGAGCTGAAATGATTTATCAAATGGTACACAACTAGTAACAGACGGAATGAATCCTTGAACTCAGGACCTCCTATAATCTTTTCATTCCCAGGGATCGTTATCATGCAGATAAAGTCGCTTGGGTTAACTCCACCTCTCTAAGAGAAATGGAGAAGTTATTTGAAAAACTATGAAATTGAGAGGGTTAGGTCAGGCTGCAATTTCATCTTCATCCTCCAGATGTCACTCTCTGTATTATTTATGACAGCCCACTTGAGAAACGGAACTCATTACTCAGCATCCTTTGCTTGGGGATGAGGAGTCCACAAAGACTCAACTAGCTGGGTTGCTCTTGAGGGGAGAACTATTTTACAATTATTAAAGTCATGAGTTTCAGTTTGCAGATCTGAATCTTCATGACACCATCGGGAAAAAATGATGCAAACACTACTACAATCATGTTTGTCCCATAGATTTCATTTGATGACCCCAATTCGCTAGCAAGGTGTGACCCAACTGCATGCTAATTGGTGACTAACTTTTTCATTACTCAGAGACTTTGATTTGTGGTTTCCCTCACTCCTAACAGAGCTTTAGGGAATTAACTGGCCCTGCTCAAAATACAAATTTACTCAATCATCGGATCAATTCTTTAAACTGTGTTATAGAGAGAAGAATATAATAAACAATTTGCAAATTGGGTAGGAACTCTGATTTATGCCTTCTTCTGATTACTGACACAAGAAGTTTGCTGTTGGCAGCTGGGCAGTACATGGGAAAATCAGTGTCATTTTCTCATCAGTCTCTCTCAGGATTCATAAAGATTTCAGTAGGCTAGAGTAATGAGTCAAATCTAATAATATGAATTTAATATAGATAAATGTAAAACCCTAAATGTGAGTTCACTAACATCTCCAACAACTGCACACATCTCCAACATCCATTCTTTTGCAATGGCTGACCCCCATGTCTGAATGTATTTCTCACCTTAGCCTCTTAGAATGCCTATTTTCTTTCAAGACTCAACTAAAATGCCATTTTCCTCATAGCTCCAACTCCTAATGGCCTCTTACCCTCTTCCCACTACCCATCAATTCTTTCTCTCTCGTGTATGTATGTATGTACACATGTATGTATAGGTATATATAATATAGGTCTATGTATGCACATATGCATGTACATATGTATGCATATGTGTATATGTCTGCGTATATATTTATATGTGCACACACATATACATATACACATACTACACACGTATACACATATATACACACATATGCATGTCCTGTGATAGAATATAAGCTCCTTATGGGCAAGAACTCTTTCATTTTTGTCTTTATATCTTCAGCAACTAGTAGCATTCCTGGAGCATAGCAGGCAATTAAAGACTTGCTGATTGATTGGTTGAGCTAAGGTTGTGCAATCTCTTTCTCTCTCTCCCTCTCTCTGTTTCATTTTTGTACTTTCTGCTTCTGTTCACAAATGTATGGTCCTACTTTTTGTTCATTATCTCTCACAACCAGAGCTGTACCATTCGAGAGGATAATAAGGCTTTTATTGGGTGACCTCTGGGATAACCTGCACTTTCTGTACTTCTGGGATGCAAGGAAGGAGAGGCTAACCTGCTGACCCTGAAAAATCTGCCTGGTGGCGTGGGAATTTGGGTAATGTGCCCTAAGAAGATAACCCAGACTTTATAATGCCACTAATTGCCTCCATTACCCTTTGAATTGGAAATGTCTCTACTCCACTATTCACATTTCTCTCAGGGAGAGATTTAGATGGGGAATTTGTTAGGTAGAACTCACTGTCCCTGGATTTTATGGAACCTAGGCCCTTCTAAACAATTTTGCCTCTATGGGAGGGAGAAATAGCATTACAACTTGCAAATGTACAGCAATCTCATTTTACAATAAGTAAAAACCTAGAGTTTCAAAAGTAAGGTACCTGAATGGGCCACAGTCAAAAGATGGTGGGAAGGAGACAATCATATATAGAACTGGCATTGTAGACAAGAATAGGATGAGCAGAAGCATAGCCAAGTAGAAATTATTAGATTTGGAGGCTTTGAAGACTCTGGCTTCAGGAACATTGCAACACATTACAGCCCAGCACTGAAAGTACATGGATGTATGCAGACGGAGTATGTTGATAGCCGGAAGACAAGGAGCATAAAACGATCCCATCCTAGAAACAAACAGAAGAACATGGCTCAATTTTGAAGTCTGATTCCCACATTAAAGCCACAAGACCCCATTTTATATCACCCTCTTGTTGGGAAAGGTGAAAATTATACATTCATTTTCAACCTTATTTTAAATAAATTTAACAGTTGGCCTTGTCTATCTTTTCTCTACATATTATAATGGTTCCACCCAAATATGGTCTATATTATTCTATGGTTTTAGTAAATGTTACCTCCCAAATATCTTTGTATATGCTGTCAGGAAAGGAGTTTATAATCAAAATGATTAATCAACATTCCATATAATTATTAGTGTTTTTTTTCTTTCTCTATGGCTCTAAAATGGATCTTAACTTTTCCCTCATAGATCACAGAATGTTAGAGGTAGAAGGGACCTTTGAAATCAGTTAGAACTAAGAGGAAGTTTATTTACTGCTCCTTTCTCCTCTACTGAAAATCTCCTTTTATATCTAGACTTAAAAAATTTATTTTTGAACAACTTTTCATAACAGGAGCAAGTTACAACAGGTCAGTTTCTCCTTGTTGACATAGCTACTAAATTCAGCAAAATAGGAAGAAATGACCTTTAAAAACCCCCAGAAATAATAGCAATAATACTACTGTTGCTAATAATAAAGGTAGCTTACATTTTTTGCATAATACTTTATTTTTTATAAGTTTAACTTACCCCAACTTTATAAAGCACTTTAAACCATTATTTGGATCATTACCTAACATAGGAATAGGAATTATTTATGTTGTGACTGAGCTTACTTATATCTAAATAATACCAACTTATCCAGTTTATTTTTAATGGCAATAGTTGAGTTTATTTATTGACATTATGCAAATTAACTGATCAGACTGATGTCTCTCCTCCCCCCCAAAAATTTACCTTTTAAAAGGTCTGAATATGACTAGAACAAGGGAAGGTTAGTTCTTTTAAAAATTGACAAAAACAGCAAGCTTGTTAATGACATGAAGTAAGGAAGTGAATACTCTCAAAAGTAAAATGTAAGCTGAAGGATTGGGTTTAGGAAGCAGAAGAGAATTTTCTAAGTTATCAAAACCTATAATGTAATATAATGGGTATTATATTCATAACTTTAGGTGGGGAGATAAAAGAAGAAATGTTGGAAAGAAAAAAGAGAAGGTGAGACAGAAGAAGGGAAGGAAGGAAGAAGGAAGAAAGCGAGAGAGAATAGAGAGAGATGGAGAAGAAAGGAAGAAAGGGAAGAAGGAGAGGGGAAGAGAAAGAGTGAAGGAAGGAAGGAGAAGAGGAAACAGGAAGAAAAGGAAAAAAGAGGAAGAGAGGGAAGGAAGGAAGAATAGAAAGAGAAACTGGTGAGGGAGAAAAGGTGGGAAATAAAAATCCAGGATTTACTAATCATTAATCAATAATTAAGGAATTATTAATCAACAATTAAGGAAGCCTAGTGGACTACTCCCAACACAAGTGAATCAAAGACTTACTACTTACCTTGGTATCCTCATTTATCTATTAAAAATAATAAATACCTTGACTTTGTATAACACCTTTCTTCCAAAAAGCTCAAAGTGTGGATTATTTTGTCTACTTATTTTCATCATTTCTGTGAGGTAGGGAGGGGCAGGTAAATTATCACCACTGAACAGCAGGGAAGCTAATGTACAAAAGGTTAAATGAATGAATGATGGTCACAGAGTCAATGATGAAGTCATGTATAGGATCTAAGCCTTCTATCTCTCAAAGCTCTATGCTTTAGTGCTAACCATCTTAATAGAGATGCATAACTTTAATGAAATAACCAATCAAACTGGAAAGTCCTTTCTAATTGCAAATGTAAAGCATAAAGGCTTGCTAATCATTTCATCTCTATCATCACAACGTAATAATGGACTGTTCTTATAAATGCTGTTTCAATAGCATTAAATATTCAACCAACTCATCACCTCTGGCATCAGTAACTGAATCTTTCCCCTCACAAACCGAACTGAAAACAAAATCCCTAGAGTCTTTTGTCTCTTCCTTTGGAACACTGCCAAAACCTGTCCTCTGCCCTTTCTACCTCAGAAATCATCAGCACTACTGTGTGGGACTATTTGAATGTCTACTAGAAAGGTTAGCTTTCCTGTGTTCATATACTCAACCCCCTACTGACTTCCTGGGAGTTAGGAAAAAAGGATCTGAGCAAAGGATTTGGCTAAGTCTAAAAGGAACAAACCATTCTGCTTTTGGATCTCTAGGACATGAATGCACCCACACTCTCTAAAAGGCAGTACAGCTGCTTTTCAAAGCACTACTCATGTTCATTGTCCATCTTTCTTTAGAAGAATCCCCACCTGTTATCCAAAAGGCAGTTATCCAAGAATGTCAGGCACATTTGTGAGAGAACTGGGGAGATAGTACATGACTTTGGGAAGGAGATCTGGCTGTGGTTTCATGGTAAAGAAGTTTGGGTTAATTGTTCAGAGACAGAACATACCACCAATCAAGACAGGCAGCTACTTTGACAGCTTTTCAGACAACAAAAGCTTATTTCTAGTCTAGGCCAATCTGTTGTCTTAACTCAGAATGTAGCCTGTAGACATGTTGCATATGACTGTACAAATGGCACTAAGTTGGCCTTGTGGATTGAGTTGGACTTTCTTTGAGAGCTGGTCATTTAAAAAAAATTGTATTACTGGGCAGTTTTTTTTTTTCTAATTACCTGGCTAGCATTGAGCACCAATCTATCATCATGTAGTAGAAACCCAGCAAAGGACTGAGATAACCATAATGCTTAGTGGTGATTCCCTCTCCTACTGTTGGCAGTTAGTCACTCCTTAAACAATCCCAAATAGACTCTTCGTTCCCTCTTTCTAACAGAGAAGCAATCATGATGTGGAGTTTGCATGCCACTTCTTTCGATATCATTTCAAGTTGAACGAACTGCTACTTTTAACAATTCAGAAAGCTAAAGTTAAAAAAATTACATTTTTCCTTTAAAATATAAATGGAGAAAATTAACAAAAGCCTCACTATCATCCTTTTCCTACAGCTACATCATGTTAGTCCAAGGGGATTTTGAAAACAGAAGTAAGAGCACAGTGTACTTGTTGGCATATTATTTTCTCCTCCTATTACTGTAGCAAGATGATTTTAAAATTTAACAGAAGAAACCAGTCTGACAATACACAGTGATTCAATTATTCAGATCATAAATGATTTAAATATTTAAGCAATAGATGAGGGTTCTTCCAAAAGTGTTTACAGTTGATTATCAGTACATTCTGTAAAGTCTGAATAATCACTTAGTGGAATGATATTTTGTTGCACATGCATGGTATGATAACAGTATAAAGTGGATCCACCATAACCATTTGTACTGTGAGTTAAAAATGACTTCTCTAGACCACCAAATGAAGTACATGATTTGATTCAATTTTTTAAATTGAAAGTTTCTACATAAAAATTCATTTCCATTATAGAACTTCATTGCCAATTTGCTAAAGGTTTATGAAGAGAATTAGTGAAGAGAATATAGACTTTAGGTCAATGGACCTAGATTCAGATCCTTCCTCACTTTTGTATAACCTTGGCAATGCCATTTAAAATCTTTGGACTTCAGTTTCTCTGACTATAAAATGAAGAGGTTGGATAAAGTGGCTTCCAAACTCCCTTCCAACTCTCCATCTGGGATCCTCTCTTTTATTTCAACATAGTGTGTGAGCTAACCATTTGAACCCATTCTGATATGGATGTCTCCATGTAAAAGTGGTTGAAAACTAAACATCCAGCATTTCACTGGACCTCTGGCAAAATGCACGTCCCATGATACACCTAAAATGGTCTCATCAACTGTTGGACCCAAGAGACAAATTAGATATCTTCCAGTTTAAGCCTTTCATTTAAGAAATGAGGAATTCAAAGCACAACTATCTTGCAAAAGTAGGATTAGAACCTTTGTCTCCTGAATCTAAGTCCAAAACTCAACATCTTTAGATCAACTAGGAACTTGTGTAGCAATTGAGGACTTGGGACAACTAGGCAGATACAGCACAGGGTCTTGAGTTAGGAGGACTTGAGTTCCAATCCAGCCTTAGAGATTTGCAAATCACTTAACTTTTGATCGCACTGGTGTCCTTATATGTGAAATGGGAATGATAACAGCCCCTCCCTTCCAGGGTTGTTATGAGGGTCAAATGACATAATAATTGTAAATGTTTAGCACAATACCTAGCACAATAAGTGCTATGTAAATATTAGCTATTATTATTATGAAAAGCATTGTTATTTAAAGACTTGTAACCATTACATGAGAAGCAGTGTGATATCGTAAATAGCAAGTTGGTTTTTGAATCATGAAGATGTGAGTTCAAGTCTTGCTTCAAATACATATTGGTTATGTATTTTATGCATGATGATGGGAAAGTCATTTCATCTCCTCGCTAGGGGCAACGCACTTTATCTTGCTCAAAGCAACTAAGACTGTTACAAAGGAATTGTCAATCTGTTTTGCAGAAAGAAGTTTCCACACAGAGACTTCTCTTTACTTATGAAATCAAAGGTCAGGACAAAAAAAATTATTTGTAATCAAGTAAGATTGTGAAGTACTATTTAAACCTACTTAATATGTGTGGCAGTACTGAGATCAGGTAAAATTCCTCATATGGTTTTTAGTTTCATAAATGCTGAAAATTACTTCAAAAAAGTCTTGCCAAGCAGCCCCATGGGCAGGCTCATCATTCATCCTCTAGGAAACATCTGGAGAAAGAAGACTGTACATAACAAATGCTACATGGCTTTTGAGGGTCAAGGTTTCAAGGGTGAATCAACCATAGACATTTTATAATCAGTGCAGAGAACTGTCAGATTGTATAGTATCCTTTGATACAAGGTCATGGTATTACATGAGGACACATGCCCTTTTATATTATCCTTCCAATCCTAAACCATCATACACTTTGCCTACCAGATCATGCCTTGATTGAAGATCAGTGCTAGGACATTGCCGCTGATATCAAATTCGGTATAAGAAGGCTAAAAGGAGACACAAATATTCTCATAAGTTTAGGCTCACAATGATTTCAAACAGTTTGTGAATACTGTCATACAAGCATGGACAAGACAATTAATTGCTGATTACATTAAACACTAACAAAATAATACTACTAGAATAGAATATGATCTAGCACAACTATAATTTATTAAGTGACTACTTGTGCAGAGCATCATGCTAGGCACAGGGATATACAAAGATTTCATAAGTCCCATTTCTTTCTTTCTTTCTTTCTTTTTTTTTTGCTTTTTAGAGGACAATTGGGGTTAAGTGACTTTCCCAAAGTCACACGGCTAGTTAGTGTGTCAAGTGTCTGAGGCTGGATTTGAACTCAGGTCCTCCTGATTCCAGGGCCAGTGTTCTACTCACTGCACCACCTAGGTGCCCCCAGATAAGACACATTTCTTGCTTTCAAAGAATTTACATTTTACCAGGGGAGATACAAAGGCATCTGTAACATACAGTTATAATGAACACTATAATATAAACTCATTAGAAAATTATTAAATCAAGGGTAGATAGGTAGCACAGTGAATAGCCTGGATGGCCCTGGAGTCAGGAGGACCTGAGTTCAAATTTGATCTCAGACACTTAACACTTAGCTGTGTGACCTTGGGCAAGTCGCTTAACCCCAATTGCCCGCCTTCTCCCTTCCAAAAAGACAAAAAAAAAAAAAAGAAAAGTATTAAATCCAATACTATGTGAAATCTAAATGTGAAGGGCAAGAAATGACTGGGATTGGAGAATACATCCAAGAAGAAATAACATTTCAGTTGGCATTTTAGTTAATTTTTTTTTTTCTACTAGCAAGCATTTATTTTTTATGCCATGTCTGCTGGGAAAAGAAAAAAAAAAGAAAAGAAAAATCCTTATCTAACAAGTATTCATAGTCAAGCAAAACAAATTTCCACATTGGCCATGTCTCATCCTGAATTCATTACTTCAGGAGGTGGGTAGCATCTTTCAACAGTGATCCTTTAGAATTCTGATTGATTAGTAGAAGGCTGGGGAGAGGGTCAATGAGTGAAAAAAAAGGGGGGGGGGAGAAGGGCACTCTGGGTGTAGAAAATAGTCTCAACAAAGAATGGAGGCAGGAAAGGGCAATATATATGATAGACTAAACTATCTCCTACTAAAGTTGTCCCAAAGAACTGTTCAATAAGCTTATTATACAAAATGATCTTAAATCCCAAAATGTATTTAATGATAATAAAGTCATTTTGTTCACCTATACAATAATCTATATTCTGTACAACCTCAAATGCAAAAGAGTAGCTGGGCAGTACTTTTGCTCAAAGGCATTCCTAGCTGAACTCCTTTGGATAAGATGAAAATGGAAATAACAATAATAATTGAAACAATGACTACAGCCTTTAATATGTTCAAAAAGCTTTAGATACATTATCTCATTTGTTCCTTGCAATTCTTCCTTAATGCATGTATCACATTGCTATTATTTCCATTTTATACAGGAGGAAACTGAGGCTCAGGAATTTTAAGTGACTACCACAGTCACACACCAAGTAAATATCAGAGCTGGGATTTGAATCCAATTCTTTTTCTGACTCCAAATGCAGGGCTCTTCCCATTGTACTACATTGCCTCTCTTTAAAAAAAAATTAGGTGTAAGGTTATGAGAGAAAGTGTATGGTGGTGCTACTTATAGAATTAATGAGCTCAGAAAGAGTAGGTTTAGGGGGAAAGAGTCTTAGCGTGGAAAATAATCACTCAACAAGCATTTTAAGCACTTACTTCAGGCTGTTCACTGTGCTAAGCACTTTATAAACAATAGAAAGCAAAAATATTCTGTGATTTCAAGGAATTTACATACTAATATAAATAAAACATATATATATATAACATACATGTTAAGTGTATATGTAAATATTTGCGCATATACATTACATGTATATTGTACACACATGTATTTGCATGTTAGATACATGATAAACTTAGAAGGGAAGCCTTCTTGCAGAAGACAGACAGTAAAAGGAAATCATGGAATTTTGGAGACTGAGAAGAATAGCATTTGAGGCATATGGGGCAGCCAATGCAAGGGGACAGAGAAAGGAAATTGTGTGAGAAATAGCAAATAAGTCAGATTGGTTGGACCACAGTGTGGAGAGAAGGTGTAGCAAGACTGGAAAGATTGGAAGGAGTAAGGTTGTGAAGAGCTGTAAGAACCAAACACCGTATGTATTTGAGACCAAGAGTAAAAGGGAGCCAGTGGAGTTTATTGAGAAGCAGAGTGACATAATCAGATCTACACTTTAGGAAAACTGGCATAACAAACCACTCATTTATTTAAATAATAAATGAATGGTTTGTTATGCCAATAAATGCTTTGACAAGCATTTATTAAGTGCCTAATAAAAGCCATGCACTAGACCAGGTGCCAAAGAAACAAGAATAAAAATAAAGTAGTCCCTACCTTTAAGGAGCTTCTATTCTATTCTTTCTATTTGTAAAAATAGCTGATAATTGCTGAAAAAGAGCACACTCCTTGACACTCCAAATTTCCAATCACTTAGGCTGCTTGAGAGATTGCTTTAGGGCTTAACCTCATGATTGAAAAAGCAAACAACAAGCAGGCATAATTATACTCAACTCATCTATTCAACTCCCAGACAAAGGAATTTTTCATTGTGTAACAGAACTAAACCAAAGGATAACTAGCAATGTTTTAAATCATAAAGGGAAATGACAAGATGCCAAATAAGAGGAATGCCAAGTGTTTGTGTATTAATAACCCAAGGACATGATGTAAATTTCCAGTAAAGGACACCATCAAGTCCCTAATAAAGGTGCTAATAGAAAATGGAAAGTGCATCAGTATTTCATACTTTTCCTTGAATATAAGCAATGGCAAGATTCAGAAAGATTGGTGTGTGACAGCTTTGGTCTAAAAGCAAAAATGAATGCACTCTATTCTTTTTCTATGAAAATGACACTAGGAATTTAGCATCGCTGGAACATGAGCTTTGAGCTGTTCCCCTCCCCCACAAATATTAGTCATATTTTATAATAATAACTGACATCTTTATAGTGACTTAGAATTTAGAAAGCACTTTCCAATAGAGAGGCAGCATGACATTAGACACTGTTGTATTTTGCTTCTCCTCTGACTTGTCTGATTTATCCTTCTCATTCTCCTCTGCAGGTTTCTCTTCTGTGTCCCACTCCCTCTTCTTAGCTCACTCTTATTCTCTCTCTCCTTCCTTCCCCTCACTCTTTCTCTGTCTAACTCTATCTCTCTGTCCCTCTCTGTCTCCCCGCTTTTACTCCTCCTCATCAGCTCCCATGGATTCATGTAGCAACTACAGGCAGATGAATACCAGATCTACATAATTACTCCTCATCCATCTCTTGAGCTCCAGTCTGGCATCTCCAAATCCCTGCTGGACATTTCTACTTGATGATCCACAAACATCTCATACTCAACATGTCCAAAACAGAACCTAGCATCTTTTCCACTAAACTTGCCCTTCTTCATTTTTGTTGAGGACATCGCAATTCTTCCAGCTACCCCTTTTGTAATCTCAAATTCATCCTCAGCTTTTCCCTCTTCCCCATCCCTTTCATTCTATCAACTGCCAAGACTTGTCAATCCTCCCTTTACAACCTTTTTTTTGCATCCATTTTCTTTCTCTTCACTCATACCATATTCTCTCTAGTTCAAGCATCTGGCACCTCTCGCCTTGATTATTGAAACACCCTCCTAATTGGTCTCTCTGCATATAACCTCTCCTTTTCCCAATCCTTCTTCTGTACAGTTTCAAAATTGATATTCCTAAAAGATAGGTCTAACTATACCATTTTGTCACTAAAGACATTCTATTGGTGCCCTATTTTAGCATAAAAAAATCATTTGTATAGCATTTTAAAATTTTATTTTATTTTATTTTAATTTATGGAATAAAATGAACATTTCTATAACATAGTACAATAAAAAAAGATGATTGCACATGAATCTGCAAATCTGTTATGTACAACTTGCTATTCCTTTTGAATATATAATAAAATTATCATGTAAATTTTATCATGCAAAATGTTTGGCATTTAAAGTCTTTCATAATCTTATTCCAGCATATCTCTTCAGGGTAATAATGCATTACTCCCCTTCATGCACACTGGGTTCTAATTAAACTGATCTGTTTGCTCTTCACTGTGTAGAATGTTCTATCTCACACTTCCATTCCTAGAATTCTCTACCTTCTTTCATGAAAAACTCTTAGAACTCCTCAAATATCACCTCCTTCAAAAGGTCTTTTCTGATTCTCCTACTTGTTTGTTAGTCCCTTCTCTCCAAATTTCTCTGGATGTGTATATACATACATATATATATATATTTATATACTCTTATGTATGTTCCTATGTATGTATGTATACACATAATATACAAATGAAATGCATTTATCATGTATAGTATATAAATGCAAGATATGCATATGTTTAAATATATATGCCTCTGTGCACATGTGATATGTGTACATATGTCTACACAAAATACATATATATATTTCTCATTTATTTTTCTGCAAACATATTATATCCTCCCAGTAGAATGCTCTCTTTGAAATCAGAGACTGTCTTACTTTTGTATTTTATCAGTAGTGTTTATGCTTGCGATAATAGCTTAAAATTTCACCAGAACTTTTGGGACACCCTGTGTAACTATCAGATTTACATTTTCTCATTAGAACTTCATCACAATCCTGAGGAGTAAGTATTCCAGGTATTGTTGGTTCCATTTCACAGATGGGGAAACAAAAGTCATAAAGGTTGACTAACTTGTACATTGTCACAGAGCTAGCAAATTTCAGGGGTAGGATTTGAATCCTAGACTTCCTGACTCTACTATACCACACCCAGGAACATCTGCACATTTTCGTGTAATTCCTTGGGACCATGGTGCATACTTGCTGGATTCCACATTGGGCAGCCTAGGCCATCTGTAGTCATGGGCCAGAGTTCTTATTTCTTCTAGTCTAGGAATGGAACTGGCAACCTTTGTCTGCTTAGCACAATACTTGACATTCTGAACTGATCTCATGTAAAATGAAAGAGAATAGCACAAAATTCTCAATGTAAGTTTCCTTTGCCCTCAAAAGTACAAAAGCTTCCAAAATGCTGGCTAAGATGAGATCGATTACTAGTCAGTAATGACCACCCCCCCCCAAACCCTAGATGAATATAACATAGTCTTGAGATCCTATGACTGTGAGATTTTGTGACTGCAGCAACAATACACATTGAAATAATGTCTTTAATGGTCAGATTGGCTTGATGGAGAGAAGTAACACTTAGAAATCTACCACAGCACATTATAACTATGTTATGAAAAGTAGCATCTTATAGGGGAAGTCCTAAAATGCCAGAAACCAAGATTCCAGGCCCAGCTTAACTATTAACCAGCTATATGACTTTGAGCAAGGCCTTTAACTTGGCCAGGCTTCACTTTTCTCACCTGTAAAATCATGGAGTTGTTGAAGGTTGGCAACAAAGTCATCTAAAATTATATGATTGTAGGGTTTGACTATAATTTTTTTCCACATCTGTGGCCAATACAGAAATGTGTCTCTGGATGTGTCTCTATGCTGCTTTTTCAGACTTAAACCTCAGAGTTTAGCTTTCTTGCTTTCTCCTTTGGCAAAGTTCAGAACTCATTCTTTAAGAGGTCAATGATTTTCTAAGTCAAAAATTCTCTTGAAGTTATTTTGAAAAAGCCCCATAAAACATTTATTTTAAGGTAAAATTAATTAGAAATACTTGTATCATGTTCCCTTTCAAATGAACATGGTTGTGGGAAAATGATTAAGGAAGAACACATTTCATAAATCCCAAAATAGCTGAAAAAAATATAATACATGGAATCAACACCCTCCAGTTAAGAAGGGCCATTTGACCCTCATCAGACATGCTGTGGTCAACAAGAGAGGAGGCCAGTTGGCAGGTGTCTGTGTTAGTAGAAGAAGGTACAGTTTTCATTTTGTATTTGTACCCCCTGACTGGCACAGAGTAGGTATTTAATGTAAGTTCATTGAATAAATAAATAAACAATGAAACAAGATCAAGTCAATGAAAAGATGAATGAATTAATGAAAAAGCATGCACTGAGAACTTAGTGTGCACCGTCCCTGTGCTAAGTGCTAGGAAAATCAATATAAGCAAGCACTCAAAGTTTTTGCGTTAAAAAAAAAAGATTGGATACATACGATATTCCAGAGGTCAAAGGAGCTAGGATTAAAACCAAGAATCACCTACCCAGCAAAACAGAGTATAATGTTTCAGGGGAAAATATGGTTATTCAATGAAATAGAGGACTTTCAAGCATTCTTGAGGAAAAAACTAGAGTTGAATAGAAAATTTGACATTCAAATACAAGAAGCAAGAGAAGCATGAGAAGGTAAACAGGGAAAAGAAATCATAAGGAACTTATTAAAGTTGAGCTATTTATATTTCTATATGGAAAAATGATAATTGTAACTTTTGAGACTTTTCTCATTATGAGGATAGTTGAAGGGAATATATATGTGTATATATGTATACATACCTATATATTTATATGGGAGGGTATATGTGCACATAAATACATATGTGAGTGTGTATATATGTGTATACATGTATACATAGACAGAGGGCACAGGATCAGTTGAATAGGAAAGGATGATATCTAAAAAAGTAAAATTAAGAGGTGAGAGAGGAATATAATGAGAAGAGATAGGGAGAGACAGAATAGGGTAAATTATCTCAGAAAAGAGGCAAGAGAAAACTGTTACAATGAAGGGGAAGAGCATGAAGCCAAAAGGGAATGGCTCAACCTTACTCTCATTGAATTTGGCTTAAGGAGGGAATAACATACACACTAAATTGGGTATATTATCCTACAGGAAAGTAGGGGGGAAAGAGATAAGAGGGAGGATGATAGAAGGGGGAGCAGATTGTGGTGGAGTGTAGTTAGAAGCACACACTTTTGAAAAGGTACAGGGTCAAAGTAGAAAATAGAATGAGTGGGGGTGGGATAGGATAGGATAGGGGTAATATAGTCAGTCTTTCACAATATATCCACTTTGGAAATGTTTTGCGTAACAACACATGTACAACCTATATTGAATTGCTTATCTTCCCAGTAAGGGTGGGTGACAAGGGAAGAAGGGAAAGAATCTGGAATTCAAAGTTTTAAAATCAAATGTTAAAACATTATTATTATTATTATTATTATTATTATTACATGCAACTGGGAAATAAGATATATGGTCACTGGAGTATAAAAATACATATTGCCCTACTAGAAAGTCAGAGGGGATGTGGGAGAGGATATAAGAGAGAGCAGATTGGGGGAAGGGGTATTTAGTAGGATTGTTATTTTGGGGTGGTGGTTAGGGGAAAGACGTGGAGAAAATTTGTAACTCAAAACCTTGTGGAAAGGAATGTAGAAAATTAAAAATAAAGAAACAAATAAAAAAGACTGGGTACCCAGATCATATTTGGGATGGAAGTACAGGGACTACTCAAAGACCTGATCCCACTACAGATTGGTATAGGAGTTTTGACTTCCATTTCCAAACTGGGACAGTTCACTACTCCTTAGACAACCACATCTGACAAGGCCTTCACTCTGGGACATTTCTGGCATAACCTTTTATTCCAGGATCTGACAGTGGGTATAATGTTGACTCAGACTTCCTTATCAGTGGAGTTTAGAAGTGAACTGGATTTGGCCAGAACTGATGCATTTGACTCAATGGAATTTCTAAGGAACTGACCTTTAGCTGAACTACATTCTGGAAGCAAACTATTCACTTACATAGACTAAATGAACTCTTATTAGAGCAATTAAAAACTATTGATCTTCCTGGAAGAGGTGTCTGGAGAAATTAATTTACCTTACATGGCTTAATAATTTGGTCCCAGTGAGTAATTTCCTTACTTCTGAAAACAGGATCTGAAATGGTGGTCCATAAAGCAAGAAGTGGAAACCTGAAAATGTCTAGGGTCACTTCAAATCCACCCAGTCCAGATATAATTTGTTTAGCATTATCTGCTCTAAAGATTTGTATGTTGTTGATTTTCTTCCTAACATGTAGGGGGAATATAAAGGTATCTGGGTCTCTGTGTAAAATAGTCCCTGTCCAGAACATCATTCTCTCCCTCCCAATAAGTTTATGTCTCTGTAAAGTGAACTTTTTACCCTCTACGTGTATCCAGGCACCAAGATCTAGAAAAGATAAAATAGTCTGCCTGAAAAAACTGGCAAGTAGTTATTCTTGCAATGATCTCCTTATTTAGTTGTAGACAGTTCTTCCACAGGGAGATATTTAAAACCAGTTGCATGTTATTTCTCCCTATGTATAGGAGATTGTTATGAACAAACTAAAAGGATTTGGATCCTGAGATCCCAAAGCAGTTTTTTTTTTTTAATGGGGATAAGGATACAGCCTACTATTTCACTGATATATGGGACCTACTACATAACAGGCACTAGGCTAAGTGCTTTTTAAAAAAAAAAACACATTACTGTATTTATTCTTCACAACAACTCTGGCAGGTAAATGCTATTATTATCCCCCATTTTGCAGTTGAGGAAACTAAGGAAAACAGATATTAAATAACTTGCCCAAGGTCACACTGCTCATAAGTGTCTGAGGCCAGATCTAAACTTGTACTTCCTGACTCCAGGTCCAGAGCTCTATCCATTGCACCCAGACACTTCACCTCCTGGGTGAGAGTTCCCTCTACCAATGTAGGTCAGCAACTTTTTCATCAAACTTATGATTTTGGAAACTTGCCTAAAGCACTGAGAGTTTAAGTGACTTGCCCCAGGGTCACAGAGTCAGTATATCAGGTGAGAGACTTGAACTCACGTCTTCCAGACTCAGAGGCAAGTTCTCACTCCAATCTCCATACCGCATCTCTCAAAATATGTAGTTTTTAAAAATGCTTGTCTGAGAAATAAAGTGTTTTACAAACTTTGCTGTAGTCAAAATTAAGATATGCTCAATTTGTCCTGACCAAAATGAGATGATCCTAACAAAAAGATGGATTCTCTATCTTCATATACAAGTGCAAGGAGAAAATGAGTACGGGAATTGGGTGGGGGGAGGAAGGGTGGTGTAATTTTTTTTCATTCAGTTTTATTTTATTTACACTTCCAGATTCTCTCCTTCTCCAACCCATTGAGAAGGAAAGAAATACAAAACTTTTACAAATATGAAGTAATGTAAAATAAGTTTTTATATTAACCATGTTTAAAAAAAAAAAGAAAAAGAAAAGAATGAGAAAAAATATGCTTTAATCTGCATTTTAAGCTTATCAATTTTCTACCTGGAGGTAGACAGTATTTTTCATCAGAAGTCCTTTGGTACTGTGGTACATCACTATGTTGAGCAGGGTTACTAAATCTTTCACAGTTGATTATCTTTTCAATATTTCTGTTACTGTGTAAACTGTTCTCTTGGATGACAGCTATCACTTTGCATTAGTTCATAAAAGTCTTCCTAGGTTTTTCTGAAACAGTTCCTTCATCATTTTTTATAGAACGATAGCATTTTATCATATACATATGCTAGAATTCATTTGTCCATTGCCCAACTTATGGATATTCCCTCAGCTTCTAATTCTTTACCACCACAAAAAGAGCTAGTATAAATCTTTTTGTACATATAGGTCCTTATTCCTTTTTCTTTTATCTCTTTGCAGGATTGCTGGGACAAAAGGTATCATCCACAGTTTAATAGCTTTCTGGGCATAGTTCCAAATTGCTTTCCAGAATGGTTGGACTAGTTCACAGACCCACCAACAGTGCATTTTTATACCTATTTTTCTACATCCTCTCCAGCATTTGTAATTTTCCTTTTCTGTCATCTTATACAATCTGATGAGTATGAGGTGGTATCTTAGAGTTGTTTTAATTTGCATTTCTCTAATTATGAATGATTTAGAGCATTTTAAAAATATGATTTTGATTTCTTCATTTGAAAACTGTCTGCTAATATTCTTTGACTTTTTATAAATTGGAGAATGACTCTTATTCTTATATATTTGGTTGAGTATCCTTTATATCTGAGAAATGAAACCTTTATCAGAGAAACTTACAGCAAAGATTTTTCTGTGTCCTGCTTTTCTTCTAATTTTAGCCTCATTAGTTTTGTTTGTGCAAAAAACATTTTTAATTTAATGTAATCAAAATTGTCCATTTTACTAGCTCTCGTTTGCTTATAAATTCTTCTCTTATTTATAGATCTTACAGATAATTTATTTCATTCTCTCCATCCCCACTCTACCCCCCAATTTGCTTATGACTTCACTTTTTATGTCTAATTCACATACCCATTTTGGGCTTATCTTGGCATATGGTATGCAATGATGGTCTGTGTCAAGTTTCTACCAGTCTACTTATTAGATTTCTAGCAGATTTCCACCCCAAATAATGAATCCTTGCTCCAATAGTTGAGATCTTTGAATTAATCAACTACTAACTTACTGTGCTCATTTGCTTTTGTATATTGTGCACTTAAGTTGTATCACTGATTAATCCTGTTATTTCTTATCCAGTGTCAAATTCTTTTGATGATTGTAGCTTTGTCATGTTGTTTAAGATCTGTTACTTCTAGGACTCATTCTCTTGGAGTTTTTTTTTTATTGATTCTCTTGATAGTCCTAATCTTTTGTTCTTCCAGATGAGTTTTGTTATTATTTTTATAGCTCTGTAAAATAATTCTTTGGCAGTTTGATTGGCATGGCACTGAACAAGTAAATTAATTTAGGTAGTATTTTCATTTTTTAAAGATTGGTTCAGTCTAACCAGGAATAATTAATATTTATACAAATTTTAGGTCAGTCTTTATTTTGTGTGAAGAGTGTTTTGCAATATATGTCTTAGTAGGTAGACCCTACCTAGAAATTCCTAGTAGGAATTTCTCTTTCTATTTCTTTCTACTGGGTTTTGTTGGTAATATACAAATTATGATCTGTATGGGTTTATTTTATATCTTGCAACTTTGCTGAAGTTAATTGTTTCAACCAGCTTTTTAGTTGATCTCTACGATTCTTTAAGTAAACATTAAGTGGCATTTGCAAAAAGTGATATTTTTGTCTACTCATCTATGCTAATTCCTTCAAATTTCTTGTTCTTGTCATTGCTATAAATTCTAGTATAATGTTAAATAATAATGGTGATAGTGGACATCCTTATTTCACCACTGATCTTATTGGAAAGTCTTTTAGTTTATCCCCATTATCAATAATGCTTACTTTCTGTTTTAGATAGATATTACTTATCATTTTTTAAAAGCTCCATTTATTCTTATGATTTCTAGTGTTTTTTTCTTAGCATGAATAGTTATTGTGTTTTGTTAAAATCTTTTTCTGCATTTGAAATAATTATGTGATTTTTGTTGTTTTTGTTATTGATATGGGCAAAATGTTTATAGTTTTCCCAATATTGAACCCGTCTTGAATACCTGGTATAAATCAAGCCTGTTCATAGTGTATGATCTTTGTGATATATTATTGTAATTGTAATAATGTAAATATTATAATTATTGTATTTTATTAAAATTTTTTGCATCAACATTCATTAGGAAAATTGATCTATAGTTTTCTTTCTCTGTTGTGGGTCTTTGATTTAGGTATGAAAGCCATATTTATATCATAAACGAATTAGGTAGTACACCTTCTTTACAAAAGGGAAGTGAATTATCCCTTGCCGTGAATAACTCCTCCCCTTGTGTCCTTGACCCCCAAATCTTCCAGGCTTCTCTGCAACCTAACAATATTAATAATTTATTTTCATTCTCTGTCTCTTTGTTTTTCTCTATCTCTGCCTCTCTTCATCACTGCCTCTCCTTTTGTCTTTTCTTCTTCATCTCTACTCACTGCTTTGTCAATGTCATTCACTTCTACAAAATGAAATGTCTGCATATGTATGTGTCTACATACATACACACACATATAAACATGAAAATGTCAGGACAGCCAAGTATAAACATACACATGTACACATAATGTACATATAGATGTATATGTATAGATGTATATGTTTATATACATGTATGGCTATATATGTATAGATATAGATCTATAGATATATACTTCTCTGTTTCTATTAATGGCACCACAGACCTTTTCATTCCCTAATATCTGCAACCTTGGAATATATGTTTTTCACTTTCATTTCCCTTGCCCTATATTATATCAAATCAGTTACAAGGTCTAAAAATTCTGCTTTCATACTATCTCATCTCTCCTTTTCACTAATATTTCAGGATGGGTTGATGAAAATTGGAGTCATGAAAAGTCAGGATTCAAATCCTGGCTCTGCCACTTACTAGCTATATGGTCCTCAGCAAGTAATGATTTAATTTCAGTTTCTTCTTTTGAAAAATCAAGACAGTTATAGCACCTATCTCACACTGTTGTGAGGCTCAAATCAGAGAACAGATGTAAAGCACTTTGCAAACCAGAAATCCTTCTGTAAATGCCAGCCGACATACTATTGTTGCTTCAAGACTTCATTATCCCAATCTCACAATAGCCCCCTAACTAGTCCCCTTGTCTCCAGTTTCTCCTTTCTCTGATCCATCATCCCTGTACTTGCCAAAATAATCTTCCAAATGTACAGCTCTGATTAAATGACTTCTTGTCTCAAAAACCTTTCATGTTTTCTCTTTGGCAAGAGAATAAAATAGAAACTGTTCAGCCTTCTTGCAATCTGCCTCCAACCTACCACTCAGTCTTAGTTTGTTTTATTCTCCTATACATACTCTGCATTCTAGTCAAACAGTACTACTAAGTTGTTCCCTGATCTCATCCTGTCCCCTTCTGCCTCCATTTGTAAAGGTCATTCCCCATGGCCGGGACTTTCTCCCAGCATATTTCTATCTGGGAAAAGCCTTCTCTTCCTTCAAGGCCTGTTTCAGGTGTCTTTTCAGGTGTTTCCACTATGAAGATTGGATGTTACATTTCTGGGACAGGTGTTATTACTCTTCCCATTTTATAGAGAAGAAACTTAAACTCAGGATGCTATTTAATTCTCATTTTGTAAATGTCAGTCAATAAGCATTTATTTGTTTGTCTGTTTTTGAGGGGGGGAAGGAAAGGCAATTGGGGTTAAGTGACTTGGCCAAGGTCACACAGCTAGTAAGTGTGCCAAGTGTCTGAGGTCAGATTTGTACTCAGGTCCTCCTGACTCCAGAACCAGTGCTCTATTCACTGCACCACCTAGCTGCCCCCACAACAAGCATTTATTAAGCCCTACGTGACAGGCACCATTCTAAGTGCTGAAGATATACCCTACCTCTCCTAAAAAAAGGAGTAACAATGTGTAAGTGACTTGTCCATTGTCACGTAACTAGTAAAGTTATAAACAAGATTCAAGTCAACTTCTTCCTAACTCAAAATCCAGGACTCTATCAACTATACCATGAATCCCTTTACATAAAATGCTGATTCTCCCTTTTGGCATTTATATTCTGTCCCAAATTACAGTTATTTGGGTATTTTATTTCTCCTATTTCACTTGAGAATCCATTTAGGCAAGGATATTTTTGTATTCCCTGCAGCACCTTGATGTGGTCCTTTGAACATAATAAGGATTGAATAAATGTTTGTGGAATGGATCCAAACTAGAAGGAACTTCAGGAGTTGTCTCATTTTATAGGTGAGAATGATGAAACCCCAAAAGGTTAAATAACCAAGATCATACAAGTAGTTGGTAGCAGAGTTAGGACATCAGACTCAAGTTTAATGATTGCAAATTCACTGTTCTTTCCACTACAGTATAACTCCTAACATGACTTATTAATCATAAAATTTTAAAAAACACACACATCAGAAGGTTAGTATTTAAGGACATTTGATTTCCAGAATACTGGCTTCCTCCTCTCTCTAAGATCCTCTCTCTAGCAGAAACCAGAAGGATAAGACAGGGGTTAATTCTTTTTCTATAACCTAGGATAGGAACTTTGTCCTTTTCTCCTGTGCTTTCTATGGAACCAAGAATACTATGAGCACTCACTCAATAAATAATAAATTACAGTCATTTAATTACAGCTTTTATGCATCCAGGTCATAGTTTATTGACTTCATTTTTTTGCAGCATGTTTTCTAGCCCTTAAGAAGAAAATAGCCAGGAGAAGAGATAAGCAGAAGTCCAGGCAATGGTATAAGATTCCAGGTGGAGAAACTTCCATTGTGACGCCTAAGTCAGATTACGCTTGCATCAGGCAAGAAAAACAGAAATGAAAGCCAGCCAGCCAGGTACGTCATGGTAAGGAATGGGAAGGAGACTTAACGGCATCCTGAGTCTATAGCATTACTTCATTGTCATCCACCAAAGAGCATTAGCTAACTGGTCTTGGCTGAACTGGGAAGGCATTCTGAGAAAGCATGATAGTGATGACCTCACAGATGGCATGTAGTCAAAGTCAGGAGTAGGATCCAACTTGGAGCTAGAACAGATATACAGTCAGAATGACCTTTTCCATAGACTCAGTGCCTAGACATGGCCAGGGATGGTCGTTACTAATTTAAATGTTACTAAGAAATGTTAGTCATATCGATTATATGAGTAGTAAAAAAGCCTTAAACTTAGACTCAGATGATTTGGGTTCAAATAACCATGGACAACTTACATTTCTCTGAGCCACAGTCGCCTTACCTCTACAACAGAAAAAGAAAACTTGCACTACCTACTTCAGGTCAGGGACTAGTTTTAATCAACCAATCCATTGACAGACGACAAGCATTTATTAATCATGTATTGCACTGTGTTAAACACTGAAAACACACACAAAAAAAGGTATTTCTTGCCTTTAGGGAGCTCACATTCTAGTGAGGGAAATAGCATCATTTCCGTCTATGTATCGCTAGCAACCAGCTCAGTGCTGGTACCACAGTAAGTAGGGCATTTAGTAAATGCTAGTTGAAATGAATTATATAGTTCAAATGGAATAATGTATGTAAAGTACTTTGTAACTATGAAGAATTAAGTTTTTAGTCAAACCAGCCTTCTCACTGCTCTTCACATTTCTATCACTCTGCCTTTGCACAGAGTATGACCCATGTCTGGAATGTACTACTCTTCTCTTTACCTATGCCTTGTAGAATACTTAAGTTCCTTCCAAAAATTCATCTTAATTTATACATCCTACATGAGGCCTTTCTGAAACATTATCTGCTAGTTCTCCATTTCCCTTATAAATTATCTTGTGTAAACAGCTTGAGATAAAGGATCATTTCATTTCTGTCTTTAAATTCCTAATAATATTGTACATCATACCTGGCATTATAGCAGGTCCTTAATAAAGGTTTGGTGATTGAACGACCAATTGAAATATACATTATTATAATCAATTGAAATATACATTATTATAATTCTAGATTAGATACAGGAATCAAAGAATATAGTCTTGCACAGCTCTAACATTACTGGTATAGTCCTAGAGGAGGGACACACAGACATGAGGAAACATGGGGCTCAGTAACATCTCTAATGCTTCTGTTAGAGACAAGGAGGTGACTTGATAGAAAGAGTAATGGGAGGGAAGGGGAGAGCAGAAGAGTGGAAATGCTAGGTAAAAAGACTGGGAGTCTCAACCTTTTGTGACAAGGGTGTACTCTGTGCCTCGTCTCAAATTCTGGAAAGTATTGGGGGGAAGGTGTGTGGTGTGAATAGTAATCATGAGGGGAAATAGCCCGAGAGCTTGAGGGAAGAGAATAAAAGCAGAAGTGATGACAAGAATTGTTCATCAGTATTTCAAATAGACACGAGGAGGGTAACATAGGGGATGTCACACTCTTTACCCCCCTGCCTCACTTTTAGAAATATGAGAGGCTGGGGAGGAGGAAGGAAAAGTAAGGGCAGTATCTACTGACTCAATAATCTGCCACATTTTCAAAACTGATCTTAATCAACAGGTTAGGACCCTCACCTTCCTTACCCTCCACCATGTTCCTTAGACACATTCTGCTTTCATAATTCTGGACTTATTTAATTAGACTTTACCACGTGATGCAATTTAGAATTGTCTTTTCTTTTTTTCCCTCACTCTTTTAATTATCACTTGCAGCATTAAACATTTCATATTTATAGTTTGAAAAGGAGATTCCCATATCACAAACTATGAACCACTTTCTTCTCTTCACTGTGATGAGCTACAAAGAAGTAAGTGACCCTGAAACAATCTAATGAGAGCTAAGGAAGCCAGATCAGTACTTACATAGCCATATTCCAGGTCCCAGCACCAGCAATAATTACAAAACCTGACAAAGCAGGCTCTTACAAAGTCACCAATGAGAATTGTGACATAGGTTGTCAGGACATCAGACACAGTCAGTCGCACAAATTCCTGTTGAGAGATCATCAATCGATCAACAAACCAATCAATGAACATTTAGTAAGTGCTATGCCTCAGTCACCGTGCTGGGCAATGGAGATACAAAAAGGTAAAGGACAGTACCTGCCTTCAAGAAGCTTATAATCTAATGGATTGTCAGCAATGAATTATCAATATTAAAACAAATATTTTTCTTTGGGATAGTGGGTTAACAGGAGGACTAGGAAATTCTAGGTTTGAATGTTGCCTCTTATCCGTACTAGGTGACTCAACAGATAAAATAGAGACTTTTGAGTGTCTACGACTAAACCCTGCCTCAGACACTGACCCTGGACAAATCACTCAGCCATGTTTTCCTCATCTGTAAAATGGGCACAGTAAAAGCCCTTACCTCTCAGGGTTATTGTGATGATAAAATGAGTTAACATATGAAAAGTCTTTTGCAAACCTAAAAGTCCCTAAAAATATGAGCTATTATTGTTAAATATCTGATTCTGGTCAAGTCATTTCAACTCTGTGGGCCAAAGTATTCTCATCTGTAAAATGAAGACAGTAAGAGCTGTACTAATGTCACAGGATTGTTATGAGATTCAAGTTATATAATGTATGCAAATATTTAATTATCTATCTATATCTATATATGTATCATTTGTTTCTTTTTTATCTTTAATGTTTATAAAATATGCTTTATGGCTTTTAAATATGGATGCAATTATAACTAAGAAAAATTCTATGTCTCCATCTCCATCCTATTTCAACAATTCTGAACTGAAACTCATTGCTTCCCATTACTAAATCTCCCCACCATCTGTCTCAACTCTTCTTTTGGTGGGTCTGAAAGTGAGGTAGAAAAAAGGAACCATAATGAACCTACAACTCTATCTAGCCTTTTCCTTCTCTGAACTAAAGAATTCCTAACCTCACTGTAATTTCAAATTTGTGGGAAAGGTTGAAAGGCATAGACAGAATGAATAAAGAAGGGGAAGAGAGAAAAGGTGGAAAAAAGGTAAAAATGGGAAAAGAAAGCAAGAGGGATCCTCCAGAGAGGTTTGCACTTGTAGACTAAAAACCAACAAAAGAAAAATGTGGTGATTATTACCCTTGCTTCCCCCCACTTCCCTCTTCTTTCCTACTCTGTCCTCCTGCCCCCCCCCCCCGTTTAGCACTGTCTTTATGCATAACATATGTGCGTGTGCGTGTGTGCGTGTGTGTGTTTGTTGGCATTAGGGAACACACAGAGTGAAAGGGAAGAAGAAAATGACCAAACAGAGCCATCTAGTATCTTATGAGTTAAAATTTGGCCTTTGACACCTGCTACCTGTGTGACCCTGAGCAAGTCACTTAAGCCTGTTTGTCTTATTGTCCTCATCTTTAAAATGAGCTGGAGAAGGATATGGCAAACTACTCTGACTGAAATAACTGAGAAACAACTACAGCAAAGGAATCTATCTATCCTGTGGTGTTCTGATGACTCTCCAGGAGATCATGAATGTTGCAGTCTCATGGACCCTACTACTGAATTTAAAATGTCTGCTCTCTGGTTACATGCATTTCTTTTTTGTTGGATCAGCTTAAACCTGGCACCTTACTCTGTCTTGGCGTCAAGCTGAACAAAAGGCAAACTGTGTGAAAATACTCCTAGTCTTCCTGAGGGGAGGTTGGAAGAGTTACTTTGAATTCACAGCCAGCATGGTGAGGTGTGTATAAGAAGGCAGGAAGTTGAACCTCAGAGACTATCTTCTTCTTCTCCTTTATATCATCTTCATCCATCTCTTTGCCTAACTTGGACATTTTGGCATAAGGAAATGGAACAATATATTGTTTTGAATCACTTTTCCTCTTCAAGAGATATCATAGTATAGTAGATAGAACCCTACTCTTGGAAATCAGGAAATCTTGAATTTCAATATTACCTCAGATACTTAATAGCTACGTGACCTTGGGTAAGTCCATAGGCCTCAGTTTCTTCATCTATCAATTGAGGAGATAGAACTAAATGATTTCTGAGGCTAATTCCAGCTTGACGTCCCATGAGATCTCCACAACATGAGTGTGCTATGTAGTTACAAACCAGGAATGAGCAGTCAAAAAGCATTTACTACCCAAAGCCATGAAGAAGAGGCAATACTTTACCTTTGGTCAGAGAACTGACTTTTTCCAATAAGATGTGTCTAATTTGGGGGTGAGGGTAAGGGGCTCAGTTTGCCCCTAGGAGGCTAAAGTCAAAATTAATGGAACAGGAAAGAAAGCAACAACCTGTGATGCAAAGTCACATTTGACCCATGGTACCTGTACTCTTTGTACTTTTATAGCAGAGGTTCTTAACCTCTTTTGTGTGTCCTGGATCCCTCTAAGGTAGTCTGGTAAAACCTACAGAACCGTTCTCAGAACAATGGTCTTAGATGCATAACATAAAATATATAGGACTACAAAGGAATCCAGAAGTGAGTCAAAATAAGGATGTATTTTAATTCTCAACCAAATTCGTGGATCCCCTAAAATCTAAACCATGGGGTTCCATGGACCTGAGATTCAGAATTCCTGCTTTAGAGGAAAGAAAATAGAAGCAGCCATAGCTTGGCTGGCATAATCTTCTCAGACAGCTTGTCCGTGTACCTGTGAACACTCCATTCAGTGGTGGTGGCTAGAAGATGCTATTTCCCCATCCCTGATCACAGGGAAACAAATCACACTATGTGGAAATCTCCTCTTGCCTATCATTTCTGTGTGAGTAGAATGTGATGACAATGAATAATAAGGGCAATTTTGATCAATGCAACCACTAGTCAATCAGTTAATAAGTATTTCACAAGCATTTGATTCAAAGAAAGGCAAAAACATGATCCCAGTCCTTAAGCTGCTCACATTCGTTAGGAGGAGACAACACACAAATAACTATGTGCATGGAAAGTATACACAGAGAATAAAAGGTAACTTGAGAAATGAAAGGAAAGGAGTCAGGGATAGAGTGGAGCCAGCTCAGACAGCTTATTACAATCCATTATTAAATTTTCAATGTAAGCATTTATACCTTAGAATTTGGCAAACGCTTTGAATTAAGGCTTGATTTATTGGTTTTTTTATGGTCTAGACTTAGAAAGAGATGGAGAAAATAATAATGTAGATCAAATTTAAAAGCATGTCATGCATACATTTGGGGGGGGAAGGGAGCCGGTTGTTAAACATTTAATAGCACACCACCAGAGGAAGCTTCCTAAAGAATGTGGAATTTAAGTTGAGTGCTGAAGGAAGCCAACTGAGAAGAAGTAGAAGAACAATGTAGAAATGGGAAACAGCCAATACAAAGGTATAGAATTGGGGATGGAGCTATAAGACCTTGGTCAAGGTCACATAGGAGGAGTTTGCTTGTCCATAATTTGTATGGATCACCAAGTAGACTAGTGTCCCTGAAATGCAGAATGCATGGAGGAAAGGAAAGTGCGAGAAGGCTGAAAAGGAAGGAAGAGTCTAGGGTGTGAAGGGATTCAAATGTGGAAGGGAGAATTTCATATTTGGTCCTGGAGAAAAAAGAAGGTCATAGGTTGAAATCTTTTCCTGACACAAAAGACGAGCAATGTCAGAAGAAATTATGGAGAAGTATATGGAGGTGAGCAGTACCTGGTACTTTAGCTTCCAACAATGGGCTATCTTCTTTTCTCCCATCCAACCTATTTCAGAGAGTCTGTCTGGCCTGGCCCAAAGCAAAGAAGTCCTAGCAACAGCATCAGAGCATCATAGATTTAGAGCTAAGACATTGCTTTGGATGCCATCCTGCCCACCTCCCTCATCTTAGAGGTTCTGCTTTTCTCTTGTTGTTTTCTGTCCTTTCTTCTCAATGAGGACTATGACATCAGTATAGCAATGCCATGACTTGCAAATGAATTGGATTTAAGGGAGGGAGGGCTGTGCAAGGTCACCAGCCTCACTCTTTCCTCTGGAGCCATCTGGGTCCAGTGGCGAGATATAGATCAGGATGACTGGAGGTGACCCTGGATGCAGCCGGAGATCTGCTCTCCTTTATTCCCATGTCAAATATTCTAAGGAAGACTGTTGCCTAACGCAATCTACCTTGCATTTAACTAACATTATTGTATATATGTATGTATATACATAGGTATATATGTATATAGTTGTATATATAAATGTATGCAGGCATACATGCATATATACATATGTGTATGTACACATATATACACACACACATACACGTGTATATACATATAACAACTTTATACTATATTTATTTTCATATGTACTTTCCCCTTCTGTTAGAATATAATCTCCTGGGGAGTAGGAATTTTTCATTCTTGGTATTTGTACCCCTAGGATCTAGCACAATGTGTGGTAAATAGTAGGCACTTAATATGTACTTGTTGACTGATTGACACCTAATGTTATAAGTAAGGGCTCCATTAGAAAACTCATCAAAGGGGAAGAAAAGATCTTCCCTGATAACTTGGCTCCAAGTAGGAGTAGACTTGACCAAAACTGCTCATCTCTCAGAGAAAGCAAATTTGGCCTTAGACCCAAATAGAAGCAGAGGGACACATCAGGATGACTAACAAGTTAGAAAAGGTCACATAAAATTCAGAGCCTTTGGAAAAAATATATAACAGGGGCAGCTAGGTGGTGCAGAGAATAGAGCACCAGCCCTGGAGTCAGGAGGACCTGAGTTCAAATGTGGCCTCAGACACTAAACACAAAAACTAGCCGTGTGACCTTGAGCAAGTCACTTAATCCCAATTGTCCTGCCTTTCCCCCTCCAAAGACAATAAAAGGTATATAGCGCTCTGAAAAGTTTTTTTTTAAGTTGAGCTTTTAATGTTTTGGTATGTTTATTTTTAAAATCTGTCTATATTCCATATTGTTTTGTTATGCTCCCCTTAAAAAATGAGGACCAAACCATTAATGTCTGAAGTGCATAGATAGGGATATTAATCTTCCAAAGCCATGGCCTTGCTAACCCTGCTATTTTTTACCTTCGTTATGTTCACTTTGTTCTCTTGCTTTCCACCTGGCTCATCAGAAATCCCATACAGAACCTTCCCACTCTCTCTCTTCTGTCTGCCCCATCCAACTATCTCTCAAGTTCTAAATGTTCTTTCAAAGAGGAGGCAGGAGGACAGAAAGAAAACAAACTCTCCCAAATAAATTGACTAATAAGAAAGAAACAGAGAGAAGTGCAAAAAAATAGAAAGGGGCGGGAGGTGGGGAAAGAAGGAAAAGAGAACAGAGAAAGAGGAAGAGAGCAAGAAGGGGAAAGAGGGAGGGAGAGAAAAAGAGAAAAGAGTGAAGCAGACAGAGAGAAAAAGACAGAGACAGAGAGAAGCAAGGAAATTCACTAAAAGCTTTAAAAAAAAAAAGAAACAAACCAGATCGATACTTCATGACAGAACAAACTGCATAGTCCGGGGACTTCGGAAAGCAAGAAATTTAATCAATGAATTTCCACCTTTGTTCTGAGTCAATATGCTAGGAAAGGTAGATAAGCTTCTCTATAATCAGAAACTGAAGGACATTGTTAGATTACACTGGCAAATATGTCCAATCAATCACCCCCAGATGTGGACAAGCTTGTTCTTTGTCGTCAGGCACAAGCCCCAAGTCGTCAGGTTTGTGGCAGATATTAGGTAAATGTCAATTTAATGGCTTTTGTTAAGCACTTACTATGAACTAGAAACCTGGGGACACACAGAAAGGTGAAAAGCATCCTCTGCCCACTTCCCTTGAGGTGCTTTCATTCTAACAGTGGAGACAATATGCAAACAAATAGAGACATATACTTAGAGTATGTGTAGGTCGTTAACCTTATACCAGACCACGTGGCATTGGGAAAGGGAATAATTTTCAGATTCTGAGGTTGTTGAAGCTATACATCTATGTTGGTTAGTATGATGCTGAATCCTTGGTCTATGGGATGATGCTACAGCCTGGAGGTAACAAAGTAGTTGTATAATAGACATGCCCAGATTTTCTTTGAGAAAAACCCTAAAATGTGCCTTGTGGAGCCCTGGATTTCTTTGAATGTCTAAAAAAATCACGACCATGCAAGGATCCCAATAATTCAGGTAGTTTAGGCCCTCATTAGCATCTCTATTAGCAGGAAGATCCATAAAAACGTTGTCCAAAGCCCTGCCAGCTGTTTCTTCTTTTCTTTGTTAAAGAATCCCAGGAATGGGCATTGACCTTGTCTATAAATACCTATCATAGAAACAAGCAACCTAAAATATTGGTAAATATTTGAGTCATAAACAGGAATTTTTAAGTCCATGGAAAAATTGATTTAACAGGGAGGTAAAGAGGGAAAAGGTATGGTATAGAGGACAATCTGCTCTGGGTACAGGTGCATTAGAAGAAGGGATTGCCCATCCCCAGAAAGTGTGGTCTGAGTTTCGATGGTATCAGTGGTATTTGACTTCCCAACCCTAGAAAGGTGAGGAAAAGAGGAAGTATTATAAAAGTAGGCCCAAAGAGAAAGGTGCCACAGTAACAGACCCCCTGCAGCTAAGAAAAGGAAGATGGGTTCTCATGCTCCAAAAGAATGATAAACCAGCAGAGGACTTTATCCTTGCTAGATGTTAACACCTTAGAGCAAAGCCCTGGTCACCAAATTATCTTACAGTATGGACCATATTTGGACATACCTCCTGATAGAAAAAAAGAATATCTGTGACGTGTAAGGAAATGATAATAGCAATAGATTTCGGACTTAGTGTTAACCAGATATTTCCAATACAATGTAAAAATCTTAATAACATGGTGGGAGTTGCTGAAAATTTGCTGAAGCAATATTAAGAGTTTAGTTTTACCTTATTTTTTTCCAAACTCAAAACCACTTTACCATTATCTGGCCAGCCTCATAATGTGCTATTTCCAATTCTAGTTCTGACAACAGTGACTAAATCAGCACTTTCATTTCTATAAAGGACTTCTGTAAATTTCCTTCCAGGGGTGTGCTGAAGTCAGTTTTCCTGAAAGAACTTGGCATTAGACCTGGAAAGCTTAGGTGGCACGGTGGATAGAGCACTGAGTTTGTAATCAGGAAGACTCATCTACATGAATTCAAATCCAGATACATACTAGCTGAGTGACCCTGGGCAAGTCACTTAACCCTGCTTGTCTCAGTTCCTCATCTGTAAAATAAGCTGGAAAAGGAAATGGCAAAACACTCCAATATCTTTGCCAAGAAAACCCCAAATGTGGTCACAAAGAGTCAGACACAACAGAAACAAATGAACAAGAACTATGACCATAATTGGTTTGGAGCAAGGTGTCCAAATGAAAGGAATTTCAAAGAAACATTTTCTGACAATGCCTTTAACCATATTTCCTTCATATTCTAATAGACTACAATTCAAGAGTAGGATTCTATAAACTTTGTCAGTCCCACAGATGGCTCATGTATTCTGTGAGTATCCTTAAGATGTCAAGAGAAGTTGATGAAAGCCCCAGCAGTACACTGAGTGGGAACTTATGTTAAGAAGTGGACAAAAGCGTCACTTGGCGAACAGGTAAGATGAGTGCAATAGACATCTTTGCTGAGATAACAAATCTTCTTATTTGAGTCCTGAGGCAACCCAGTTCCATTCATTTCATTACCTGTCCTACCATTGTCTCCCAGCAGGGCCCTCTGGGTACATCAGCAGGTTCCACAAAGTAAGGAGGACCAGTGCTATTTTCACTCTGAGATGAATTGAAGGCTTTGATCATGTTTGCTTCCCATATGGTAATGTTTGCCATAACTAACTTCTCTTCTTCCAGCTAGAAAAGCAAACACAAAGAAACCTATGAAACAATTAATCAATCAGTAAACATTTATTAAGCCCCTGCTATGGTCCCGGTACTCTGCTAAGTACCAGGTATACAAAAAGAGGCAAAAGACAATCCTCCCCTCATAGAGCTTACAATCTAATATAGGAGACAACAAGCAAACAAATGTATACAAAACAAGGTATGGAAGGGATAAATAGAAAATGATAAACAAAAGGAAAGATTAACACACTTGTCAAAGGCATCCCTAGCAGTCCTATAACAGGAAATCATGGGCTCATCAAGAATCCAAAAGTAGTACTTACCTTGTTATTGATCTCATCCAACAAGGCAAGAATAAATACATACAAGTTGCCCAGAAGAAGAGCAAAGATGCGACCCAGGAGCCATTTCAGAGCTATAAGGGGGTGATAGTTTTCCAGCTCAGCAAATAAATCAAATAAGGTTGGACAGAACATCCCCAAGAGAGACATGATCATGTTCATCTGCAAAAACAATTGAATGAATAAATGAAACTGGGAAGAATCCAGTGGTGAGATCTTAAAGTTTTCCCTTTCCCTAAGATTCTTTGTTGATAACTTTTCTTTAGTCCTTGTAAGACGAGAGAATAATTTTGGGCCATTATGACCTTGGTCTTTTTCCAAATGAATGAATGAAAGGCACGTATTAAGGAATTACCATGTACCAGACATTTGGCTCAGCATAGGTGCTTAATAAATATTTATCAACTAATTGATTAGAGATACAAATACCACCCAAGTAAGAGAGTCTCAGCATTCAGGGAGTGTGTCTTCCCATTTGGGAATGCGTGACTGTGGAGAGTGTTTTGGTTAGAGGGGGTGGTGATTGGAATCATAGGCAGGGATGTCCTGGTAAATATTTAACAACCAATTCTTGAGGGGAAAAAATATATGGATGTTTTAAAGTTTAATCTGAATTATTAATATTTTCCCATCACTTTCTTAAGTCTAGACAATCAACAAAACAATAAATCAAAGTCTGATACATAATGTTTGCCCATTCCTCAGACATAAGACTTTCAGAAAAGCTGGCTCCAGCATACCCCTGGAAGGAAATTGATTAACAAGTCTTTTACAGAAATGTTAGTGCTGATTTACTCACTGTTGTCAGAACTAGAATTGGAAAACAGCATATTATGAGACTGACCAGGTAATGGCATGGTGGTTTTGAGTCTGGGCGTTGAACTCTCAATATGCTTCCTGGGGGGTGAGTGTGTGTGTGTGTGTGTGTGTGTGTGTGTGTGTGTGTGTGTTAAAGCATAGTAGAACATTTTTTAAATGGTATTAGACAATGGTTAATCAATTTTCTGGGTTTTCCCTGTGCTATGATACATTATGATGTCCATATCGAATATGACTTTGCTTGTAACAGAACCAACATTATGGTAGGGATGACTTGCTTTGATGTAGTTTTTTATGAAACTTGATTAATAAATTCGTTTTCTCCATTTTGTCTGGGAGCAAGTAAGATCTAGAAGAGTAGGTATACTGTTGTACATTTTAGTTTAGCCTTGAATAATTTTTTTATTTGTAAAAGTGTGGTTTACTTTTTTTCCATTTAGTGTATTTTCACCAGCCTTCCCTACACTTTCTACAATTTAATTATCTATTTGCTGGCATAGAGCTGGAGTATCATAGAATTAATGATACAGATTATACAGTTCAACCTTCTCTTGCAGTGCATATTTTAGTTCATTCAGATGGAAGTAACATACAAGGAAGCTCTGGAAATAGTAGATATTGTATAAATTTGAAATCTCTGAACCTCTTATCTCACTTCCAACCAGCCCCAAATCTCTCCCATTCAATTCCTTCGGGCTACCTTGTCACCAATTTATGGAAGCTTTCAATCACCCAATCAATATTTGATGAGTACCATCTAGGTGTAAGGCACTATGGAAAATAAAGTAGTAGTAGTAGTAGTAGTAGTAGTAGTAGTAGTAGTAGTAGTAGTAGTAGTAGTAGTAGTAGTAATATGAAGTAGAAAGTATTGTGTGGTACTTTTAATAGCACTTGCATGGCTCATTAGGGTTTGCAAAGCACTTTACATAAACAGAAAATAACTATAGGATTAACATGGGAGTCATATAAACTAAAAGATGAAGAACTAGACACTTTTTTTGATCCTCACAATCTTTTGGACCTCTTCAAAACAGAAATTATATACTAAAGACAAAGTAACTTTAGCTGTCTCCAAAGTCGAGGACACCTAAGAATCCAAAAGGTTAAAAAAAACCAAATGCCCATGAATTGACCCTGAGCTCACTGAATATGTAGAGCCTTTTTTCTTCCATACAGTGTCAGAACTGTTTTAGAATGGTGCATTAAACAAAAGCTCAGAGCTGTTTGAGTATCAGTATACTCAGCCATGTCTTCATTTTTAATGAAGGCAGACAAAAGAACTAAAGTAAAGACAAAATTAACAGGGAGTCAGAAGGTGCAGATTTCAGACCTGGTTTAGTAAGTAATTAACTGTATGACTTTGGTCTACTTGGCCTCAGTTTCCTGATCTGCAAAATTAGGGGCTTAAATAAGATGATCCTTTTAAGATCCTTTCTAGCTTTGAAATTTTGATTCTAAGTTTTGCCATTTTTAGCATTTATTTTTTCACCCAAGGAACATTTATTAAGCACCTGCTACACACAAGGCAATGAATTAGTTGCTAATGAGCTACTAATGATGATGATGACAATGATGATGATGATGAAGAAGAAGAAGAAGAAGAAAGAAAAAAGGAAAGGAAGGAAGGAAGGAAGAAAGAAAGAGAAAGAAAGAAAGAAAGAAAGAAAGAAAGAAAGAAAGAAAGAAAGAAAGGAAGGAAGGAAGGAAGGAAGGAAGGAAGGAAGGAAG
>CM053590.1:145673631-145688770 GCA_028646515.1 Pseudochirops corinnae | reverse complement strand
AAGAAAGAGAAAAAAGAGGGAAGAGATATTCCCTTATGGATCTTTCATTTTCCTGGGGATTCCAATATTCAGAAAAGTACATTTTAAATGCATCCAAAGTAAATGCTACATTATATTAGAAGTGGTGAGGGAGAGTGAGCAGTAATAATTGGAAGGAAAAGGCTTTCTGTTGGAAGTCATTCCTGAGCTGCACCTTCAAGAGGCAAAGGAGAAGAGCACTCAAGGGACTTGAAACAGTCTCTGAAAATGCAGAGACATGTAAGAGAAGGAATGTCATGTACATGGAACAGCGAACAGTTCAGTTTGATTTTAAAACAAATTAGGCATAAGAGAATAATGTGAACTAAGTCCAGAAAGGTAGTTTGCTTCTAGATTAGAAAAGACTCAATGTGAGATAGAGGAGTTAGTACTTTATTTAGAGGCAATAGAGAACCACTGCCATTTCATGAAAGTGAGATGATCAGAAATGTACCTGAGGGAAAATAAATCTGTTGGTGATGTGGAAGATTGGAGGGGGAAGAGACTGGAGGCAGGGAGACTGAGTATGAGTCTATTGCAATAGTTTAGAAGAGAGGTGATAAGGGAGGATCCAAACCAGGGTCAGAGCCCAATGAATGAGGAGAAAGGGATGAACATGAGAAATATCATAGAAGTAGAAGTGACAAAATTAGGCAACTGATTAAATAACATGGGGGAGGAGGAGAATTATTATGATTCTGAAGATCGTAGAATTATAGAGCTGATTGGTGATGAAAGAATGGTGATGTCATTAACAGAAATGGAGAGGTTGGGAAAAGGAATGGATTCAGTAGGGAATTATAGTGAGTTAGACTTGGGACATGTTGAATTTGGGGCATATTTGGGATATGCATGTGCAGGTTTATATAGGTAGTTGATGTGTTAATAGAGCTCAGGAGAGACATGTTGTTGTTTGATAATTTCAGTCGTGTCTAACTCTTCGTGGACTTATTTGGAGTTTTCTTGGCAAAGATACTAGAGTGATTTGCCATTTCCTTCTTTAGCTCATTTTACAGATGAGGATACTGGGGCAAACAGGATTAAGTGACTTGCTCAGAGTCACACAGCTAGTAAGTGTCTAAGGCTGGATTTGAGCTCAGGTCTTCTTGACTCCAGGCACTGTACCATCTACCTGCCTTCCAGGAGAGAGTAGTTATGGAGATTTAGGAACCACATGATGAGATCTGATCATTGGGCCCATAGGAGCTGGTGAGATTGCAGAGAGAAAATATGAAATCTACAAATGATGAAAAGAGTTGTTGGCTATCGCAGATTCTTACAGTTATTCAATTGTCTCCATTCTTCCCATATATTGCAATTCCCTCTAACCCTTTACTGCTGCTAGTATTTTACTCAGTGGGCTTTGCATATATTTATGAAATAGTGATAGGAATGGAAGAAAGAGTGATCAGGGAAGTAATGCACCTACTTCATTTACAAATATCTTAGTACTACCAAAGAAAGGGGTGTCCCTCCTTAGGGTGATGGCAAGAATGAGAGATGAAGCAGAGTGGAAAGGAAAATGAAAATTTTTTTCTGAGGCCCAGAATTGAGTATTGTCATTGTTTCTCAGTTTTAGATTCAAGTGACTCTTCATAAACTACTTAATCTATAAATTAACTTGCTTACAACACTTGTTTGGGTTTGAATCAGCCATTATTCAGCAACCAAGAAACACAATGATGAGGTCCAAGGCTTATGAGGTCCCTCCAACCTTTAAAATCCTAAGAATCGTTTATTTAAAGCTTTAGCTTCTTGTTATATCTTCTCCCCTTCCTCACTTCCCCCCACCCCCTTTTGTCCCTTCCACTTTTCCCCATATTGCTCTCACTATCTGAACTCAGTCCCTGACCTGAGTTTAAGTCCCAGTTCTTCAACTAACAGGTTATACGGCCTTGGACAAATCTCCTTGAGTTTTAGTTTTCCCATTTTCTCATTTCTCACTTGTGAAATTTACTCGAGATTGATTAATTAGTAAACATCAGTCAAGATCTGAACCCCTGTTCTCTTGATATGGAAGTCATAGGAATAGGAATAGAATTGAATGGAAAACTCAGAGAACAAAGTCAAATAATGGAGGGGAGAAAAGAAAAAAGTCAAGGCATGTCCCATAAGCCACAAAGCAGTAAAAGACAAATTCCCAACACATAGGAAGCATGCAGAAACGAACTTCATTTTTTTCCCACCACCCAAGGGTGTCTGGATCTTGCTGTGCAAATTCCTGGGATCGCTTGACGGCCCAAAAAATGAGATATCCACTTGCACCAAGTGTGAGGAAACAGAAGAAGTTAGCAAGAAACCTCAGGAATCGGATCAAGTGGACATTTTCTTCCCTTTGGGCTGCAAATTCCTCATCAATAGCTTCCTATAGAGAGGAGAAAAGAAAAGAGTAAGTGAACTACTTAAAGGATCATGGCTTCAGATGAGCCTTGTGAGAACTGAAAGCTGAAAAATTAAAGTTTTCATTAGACCCCTGGGATCAATTCCGCATGAGAGATGAAATGTACTTGGGAAGAGATGATTTCTGCGACCTGGAGAGATCTTTGTCATAACGCAGGCCTGCAGAACCTGCGGCCCATGGGTATGCCAAAGGATTTGGGGAGACCCTCGAAAAATGTAGAGCATGTTTTCCTCCACATTTTTCGTGGGCCATCGGAAATCCTCTGGTGTGCTGCAAGCGGCATGTGGACCTGCCTATCATAGGTGGTAATCGTATTTGGAGTATTTATGGTATTTTACAGTATTATTTTGGGGAATGGTTTGTATTTTGTTTGAATCAACTTTTTTAAAAAATATACAGAATAAGGCCTCCACAGAGAAATATGAACAGGTCCAAAGCTTTTCCCCTTTGTAGAGCTGGTATATCCATGGATATGGAACATTGCTTAGAATGCCAGATTTTATTAAACATCAAAATAGAAATCCTGAAAACCAAAAGAGGAATTAATAAAATTGAAAGCAAGAATGACAAGTTTTTAATGTATTAATGTATTAAGTGTATTTAAATGTAAAAATGTATTTAAAAAGTTTTGATGATTTTTCTCCCCTTCTTAATTATTTATTTCTTCATTCATTTACTTTAATTCTTTGTTATAACAGGTGGCTCTTTGGGAGGAGAAAGAAAGGAATATAGGAAAAAATCTAGGTTAGGTAATATAAAAACAAGAGATATCAACAAAATTCTGTTTCAAAATTAAAAAAAACCTTTCTTGAATAACTCATTATAATAGCTCACCTTGGTATTTTAAAAAATTGTTTGCAAAGTGCTTTCCTCAAAATAGCCTCATGAGGTAGATAGTAAAAGTGGGGTGGTGGTTGGGGAAGAAGGAGAAGAGTAGCATCTGAACCTATGATTGCTGTGGGATAGAGAACTCCCATAGAGAAAATGTTCTCTACCACTGCAGATCTGCAACCATCTGGCAATTTACAGTCTCTGTTGTGTGCCCATTGTCACAAGTTCATTATGCTTCAGAGGCTGGATTTAAACCCAAGTCTTCCTGACTCAGAGCCTGATATCCAAGGCTCTACTGCCTCTGAGTGAGGAGGAAATATCCTCAGAAAAGTTAGTGGCTTGCCCAAGGTCCCAGAACTTCTAAGTGGTAGAGTTGGGCCTAATTCCAAGTCTACCGCTTTTTTCCACAACAGAGAACCTTTTTTCTAGTGTTAAAATCGTGAATGACGAATCTCTCATTTCCTGTCAATGCTATTATTGTGAAAATTGAGGAAGCAGGACAATGCTATGACATTAATGCTGGAAAATGTCATCAGATTTTCTCTAACCACAGCAGGAACTGTCCCCAGATTCTGTCAGGCAGATATGATGAGTCAGCCTTTCCTTTCATCCTGGGGATATTTCGCCAGACCACAGGAGGTGACTTACGATAGCGAGAAGATTTTGCTCACAGAAATTCAGTAGAAAAATCTCTACCTTAAAGTTCATTATGATGGAGTTAAATTTGTTGTCTGCTGTTTCAGGGTTACCAATCAGGAAGTCCCAGCTTGTGAACATTTTCCAGCTGAAATTGAAAGTGTTGTCATCCCCTCCTCCATCCTCACCAAGGTTCTTTGCCATCCTGTAAAGACAAAAAAGCAAATCCAGAACGTGGGCCTCAAAGGTGAAGAAAAAAAGCTACTATTATGACAAAAACGTAGACAGTAAATTTGAGGAAAGAAAAAACTGGAAAAGAAAAAGCGGGAGGGAAGAGAAACATTTTTTTCCCCAAGAGTTTTTGGTTCAGGTTTTTTTCCATTTCTTTTTCCTGGGGCCTTAACACTTCTATGGATGCCAAAACATGAAGATTTTTTGAGCAAACTAAGGTATATAAAATACTTTTATGTTTCTAAACTAACAGAACTTTAGAACTGTAAAGGAAATGTTTTAAAGGCCTGTATTTTGATTTTTCTTAATTATCCTCTGGCCTAGTGGATTATGTGATGTTGTTTGTTCTTTATTCTCAGAGAAGACCAATGACTTCATGAGGGTGATGTCTTAACTTGTGAGTGAATGGGATTTAAGTGAGGCAGAGCTGTGCAAAGTTTCTCCTCCAGAGTCATTGGAGTCCAGTTGCAGCATACAATCAACACAACTGGTGATGACCCCAGTGTATAGAGAACCAATCTTGGAAGTCAGAAAGACCTGGGTTCGAGTGTTGCCTTTGACAGATATAGGCTGGCATTTAATCAATAAGCTTTTACTAAGTTTCTATCATGTGGCAGGCACCAGGTTAAGCATGAAGGATGCAAAGAAAGGCAAGAAACAGTCCCTATTCTAAAGGAATTCATAGTTTAACGGGGGAGACAACATTAAAACAACTATATAAAACAAGGTATATACAAAATAAATTAGAGATAGTCAACAGTGGTAAAACTTGGTTACCATCAAGGAATTAGGGAAGCCCACCTGTAGAAAGCAGTATGCTAGCTGGAACTTGAAGGAGACCAGGGAAACCAGTAGGTGGAAGATGAAGATGGAGAACATTCTAAGCAGGAAGGAAAGCCTGTGAAAATGCCAGAAGTCTGTGACTCTGGGCACAACTTCTCGATGACCCAGACAATCCTCTAAAACTATAAATGTGGGGAAGCTAGGTGGTGCAGTTAATTGAGCACCCACCCTGGAGTCAGGATGACCAGAGTTCAAATCCAGTCTCAGATACTTGGCATTTACTAGCTGTGTGATCTTGGGAAAGTCATTTAACCCTTGTTACCTTGCCTTCCCCCCTCAAAAAAAAAAAGAAAAGAAAACTATAAATTGTAAGGTAGGTGCTAGATCTTTAAGTTTAGAGAGAATTTCTTCCTCCTGAGTTCCTAAGACCAACAAAATTATAGGTTCAGTAAAAAGAAAAACGTCTTTTATTAATTTTTTTTTAAATCCACCATCAAAAGAAGAAATGCTACTAAAAACATTTTTTTTGTTCACATAGCTCCAAAATTTTCCCTGAATTGATGGAGCTAAATTTTAAAATATTTTAATACCAAGTAGTTATAGTTATCCCAATTAGAGGTAGAAATAGAAACAGTTTTTTTTCTCCACAGAGCATGAATGATATTAACTTGCAGTTTGGTTTGAGTGGTTCCAGATCTTGGTTCCACATGCCCCAACTCTATTTCTATCATCATCAGTCTATTCAGTATTAGAATTGTAGGCATTAACATTCTATAAAAATTCACCTCAAAAGTGAACAAAACCCACAATGTGATTAAAAAAACCAACACAACAACCCTCAATTCTCCATCTAAGAACTTTCTTAAGGAAACTGTTCTATTTGTCTTTTATCCTAATTTTATTAAGAATTCTCCCCTAGACAGAGTTACAAAAGGTAGCTCAAATGACATGATGAAGATGACAACAATGAAAATGATGATGGTGATGATGATGATGAACATTTATATAGGTTAAGATTAGCAAGGCACCTTTTCTGTATTATCTAATTTAATCCTCATAACAATTCTTTGAAGAAGATGCTGTAATGATTGTGCCAATTTTGCAATTGAAAAAATTGAGTCTGAAAGAGATTAATTGACTTTTCCAGAATCCCAGAGTTGATGCATGACCAGGACGTTGGGACAAGATCCAACCTCAGATCTTCCTGCCTCCACATCCAACACTCTTTCTACTATAAGGGACTCAACCTCAGTGTTTACCTAGTCCAACTTCTTTTACAAATGTGGAAAAGTGAGGACCAGGGCCCTCAAGTGTGTTACCTGGGAGAGACAAACTTTATTCGACTATCCCTTTATCACTCATTACCTTTAGCTGGGAAAAGATGCTGAAGGAATAAGATACAAGACAGGAGAGCTGGAAAAAAGGGGCAAGAGATAGGAAAAGGTGGCTGGTGAGGGGTGGTGGGAAGCTGTCAGGGAAAAAAAAGACTTAGGAAGAGAAATTGGGAGACATTTGGGATGTAGAAAGGAATGGAAGGCACTGAGGATAAACTCTGCTTTTCTCTGAATTTTGTCTCAAGATGGTCAGTACTACTTTACACATAGTTTGGACCTAGCTTAAATTTGTGTTTCGAGGAGCTGAACTAGGAGACCATGCCATGTAATACAAGCAGTTTGGACCATGAAAAGTTTTATGAGACATTTATAAACCTTATGTGCCTTTAGCTAAGGCTTTCATGCTGAAAAGCATTTTTTGTTTGTTGTTTCTTTTTAATTTTGCTCTTGTATTATTTAATATACGGTTGAATTTTTAGCATTTTGTAAATATGCCCAGATGCATGCTTTCCACAAATCACATAAAAGACCTCCTGAAAAATAAGCCGATAGTAGTATAGAAATACACTAGCAATGAAGGGAGGGAAAGGAGGTAGAGAAGTAGTTGGAGAAGGAAAAGAAAGACATTTCACTAAGGTACAATACTTGTGACAACTGCAGCCTATCTGAATCCAAGGTGTAGTCCACTTGAAGTTTTTTGGCAATTAATCAACCAGCCAATCAAATAATGCTTTGCCTAAATTTGCTAATATACATGTAATAATAACTCATTAAGCATCAACCAAAGGCTATGAGACCCTGGACAAGTCACCTCACCTCTTTCTATCTTAGTCCTTAACTGTAAAATGTAGATAATAGCACTACCTCCCAGAGTTGTTGTAAAGATAAAATGAGATAATATTTATAATACTCTGAAAACCTTAAAGCACATATAAATATTGTTGTTACTATTATATCAAAACCAGGAATGTTTGGGTCTCACGGGCTTTGTGAAAAACATTTCTCTTTCATGAATCTATTGATGTAGAATCTGAGAGCCACTCAGTTATGGAAACCTGGGTTCAGGAATCAGCTTTGCCTTGACTCAATATACCCCATAGTTTTTGACTCTAATTCTGTCTACTAAAACCCGATATTTTCCTTGACTTGATCAAAATTAGTCCTAAACCTGTACTAATGTGATTTTAAATGAATAATATTGATTAAATTATTTATTATGTTACTTTTGTATTTCCCCTTTAAAATTCACATGTGGGAATAATGATAAGCTTAGACTTCATCATTAAAAAAATAAAATTATGTAGTTATGTGTTCTGGATCTATGATTTTATTGCAGGCAGGGACTTCTAGAAAATAAGTCCCAGTCTCAGAAAATAGCTCAATACAAGAAGAGGTGAAGTGACTTGCCTATACAGTCAGCATTTGTCAAAATCAGGTCTTGAGCCCAGGTCATCATGATTCTATGGTCGGCTGTCTATTCACTACACCAGGTTGCCTCTCAGATCATCATGAGGGAAATGATTATTTCTCTCTAATATTAATAACCAATTTCTATTGGGGAGATTCAGAATTTTTCCCCTTCCTATTTCCTCATTCTCTACTCAAGTCAGGCCCTAAAGTATAGAGTTGATAATGAGATTGGATTTAACATTCTTCTCAATCTTGTTCAGACCCCACCTAATGGGGAAAGCTTATTGTGTTCTACTCAGGCTTGGGTGGAGGTAAGTCCTTTCAGAGGTTCCCAAGTCGGCAATACCACCTCCTGGGGACACTGGAATGATCCAGTGGGGCTATAGCAGCCTTAGGTGCAATTGGGGGGTGTTGAATAAGAATAAGAGGGTGGTGATAGCATAAGGAAAGAAGAGAAGAAAATTTTGAGCTGTTTGTACATGTTTCAACTGTTATATAGCAGAGTTAAAGTCATAGTAATTACATTATATTCCAAATAAACACACAAAATGCAAGTTATAGCCAATCAGTGGTCAAGTCCACTCTCAGGTCTTAATAAGCAAGTGTTGGCAGGCGAGTGTGTGGAGCACTTCAATGCATGAAAAAACCCACAAATTTACAAAAACTTATTAAATTTAAGATGTGTCATTTAAAAATATATATTTTATATATTTTTTGAAATGATGCAATTTTTAAAAAAATATTAAAAGAAAATAGATTTCCAGGGGGGTACTGAGGAATTTTTTTTTAAAGAGGGCAGTAGGCCAAATAAATTTTCGAACCTCTTCTAGATTGCCAGGCTGAGGGTCTTCTAGGAATAAGAGTGACATAATCAAAGTCAGTGTCCCATCCCCTCTTTAGCATAAGTCTACCTCTCATTATAACAGTCATTCTCTCATTAATTGTTAACCAACCAGAGTTGATTGCTGTCTGCTGGGAACACCCATTCTTCCAAGGGCATATAAGCATCAATAGGCTGCCATAGTTTGTCTTTGATGTACAAGGGCTTGCCAAATGATCATCCTTTTATTAATTATTCACTAGCCATAATTAATAGAATGATTAATTTCCTAGAAATCATATCTCTCAAAATTTTTATACATCACAATCATTATCATTTACAAAAAATTCAAATGGCCTGCCTCTACATGGATTTCTGACGGTCGTCAGAATATCTCCTCACTTCTCACCTGGCTATAATACTGTGTCATTCTCTGACTTTTCCATCATGCCTCAGGAAAGCCATTCTTGACTTTCCCAAGTCACACACACACACACACACACACACACACACACACACACACACCCCTCCTTTTGAGCTTCCTTTGGTGTGTTGTCTTCCCTTATTGGATTATAAACACTTTGAGGGCAGAGACAATCTTTCTCTTTTTGTACTTGTTTGTCTAGCATTTATCACAGTGTCTGGAACACACTAAGTGTTTGATACATGTCTATTGATTGAACAACTGGCCCAAAATTAAGAAAAATTTAAGCATGTCTTCCCACATTGAAGATTCCACAGAAAGCACTATAGTGAAGGCAATGGAAAGATTCAGTGAGACAACAATGAATTGGATTGGGCTCAGGAAACAGACCCTCCAGGGAAATTTGGGTTGAAAAAGATGAAAATTGCTTAAATTCATATGGAGCCAGCAAAACCTTGTAAATGTCCTGCTGGTCACTCTATGGGCATTCTGAGGATAATCTTAGCATGAATAAAATTATCAACCTAGAAAATTTAGCTCTTCCTTATTGATAAATGAATGAATGAATATTAAAGAGTTATTGCTTACACATCACACAATACACACTGTATTGGGGTTTTTGTTAGTTTTTGGGTTGTTGTTTTGGGTTTTTTTGCTCCATTGCTGGTCAGATGTAGGTTTTTATCTACAATTATCTCTACTGATATCAGAACATTTCTTAAATGGCTGCAATTTACTTTTGGGTCACTAATGGCTTTATTCCCAAGTATTACCTCCTTGGTAATAATAGGGCTGACATTGCTGGATTTTGTAATAAATAATGAAGCTCATTAAGCATCTAGAAGGCAGATGGTACTAAAAGATAGTAACTTTAGGTTTTAAGTACTTATTGATTTCTTGTTCAAAGAGAGGGGGAAAATGTATATCTTAAGCGGTCTCAGTCTTATGTATGAACGGAGTACATGTTCAAGGACTTAGCTGCCAGCTGCCCCAGAAGCCCTCCATAGCACTATTAGAGAATCAAACTTTTGGAATAGGCCTTATTTTTAGAGAATTTGAAAATGGGCTCTATTGCCTGATCATTGGCACTTCCAAGCCACCTTTCTAAAATACACAAATATCTCACAAAGTGATAATAGCTTAAACTGTTGTGGGGAATTAAAAACTAATGTGAATTACATTTCTTCAGGCCACTAAAGAAATGGGAATTTTTGTTAATAGTAAGGAGGAATGATTTTGGAGGCTAAAACATTATCTAATAGAAAGTAAACTTCAGGAGAATAAGGATTTTTTTTTTTCCTTTTGTATCCCCAGCACCTTTATAGATGAAAAACTGAGCCTGGGGGAGGTTAAGTGACTCATCTAAGGTTACAGAGTTGTTATATGATCCAGCTTCTGAGGAAGGATTCAAGCTTAGGTCTTTCAGAATCCAATACTCTATCCACTACACTGTACTTGACCTCAGAGAGCATCTACTACAACTCCTTTCTTTTACAGACAACAGACAAGCATCCAGTCTAGTATAGTGCCAGGCACAAAGTAGTGCTTAATAAATGTTTTCTGAATTGAATTGAATTAAATCGAATCCAAGGAGGTCAGGGATGTGTGGAGTACACAGCAAATCTGGTGGAATGCATTTGTCTCACCATTTTTTCGTTTATTCACTAATGTTGCCTCTTTGTAACTAGAGAAGGAGAAGGGTAGTGAGGGAAGGAGTGATAAGAAAAGGAAGAAGAACACTGGAAAAGACTGAAGAGAAGAGGAAAAAAGGATGAATTTTGCTTATAAAACATACAATTTTTTTCAATGCCTCACAGAGATATTTTTTTCTTTTTATGTCTTTTGTCATGTAAATTGTTGCAACAAAGGCTTTTTGACAGTTGCTTGGCATCTCCCTTCTTAGTTATCCTTGATAATGTGGTAGTTATTAACAGGCGTATCTTAAGCAGTCCCAGTCTTATGAATGAAAGGAGTACATGTTCAAGGACTTAGCTGCCAGCTGCCCCAGGAGCCTGCCATAGCACCATTAGAGAATCAAACTTTTGGTATAGGCCCTATTTTTAGAGAAGTTGAAAATGGGCTCCGTTGCCTGATCATTGGCACTTCCAAGCCACCTTTCTAAAAATATACAAATATCTCAGGAAGTGATAATAGATTAAACTGTTGTTGGGTATTAAAAAATGTGAATTACTTTGCTTTCTTCAGGCCACTAAAGAAACGGGAAATTTTGGTCCTACTTGGAAAAGAAAGCATAAAAACCCAACCCTCTTTCATTTAACTGTAACCAAAAGCCATGTGATTGGACTGAGGAAGGGACTGTGTATTGTGAACATAGTTAGAACTCCTTAATTCAAAAAGAATTTAGAATCATAGACTTAGACCTTGGAAGATCCAAGGTCTTCATTTTGTAGATGAGGTTGCTAAGACCCAGAAAGGTTGAATGATTTTTCCCAAGGTCATAAAACTAATGAGTGGCAGGACTGAGATTCAAAATCAGGTCTTCTGACCCTGAACCATCATCACCATCATCATCATCAACATCATCATCATCCAGTGCTTATTCCACTTTCCCTAAATGGCCCTCATATCTGGCAGAGAGCTAGAATGCAGAAAGGTACAACATTGCTTCCAGCCTGCAGGAGATGGCGAGAACAATGCAATGCCTTTCACAAGAAACAGAGTAAATACATATGAAGTATATATTTACAGCTGGAAAGACACTCAGAGGCTATCTAGTCCAACCTGTTGATTCTATAAATGAGTAAACTGAGGCTGAGAGGTTAAGCAACTTGCCAAAAGTGACACATGTAAGAAGTAGTAAAATGAAGATTTGAAACCAGGACCCATGATTCCAAATGCAGTGTGTTCTTTCCACTCTACCAGACTTTACTAGGCCTGAGTGAGATCAGGCAAGACTTAGGGTCAGATACATTCTTTTCCCCTTCTTCCCTCATTTTCCTGGTGTGCAGAGGGAGAAGCAGGAGTATATCTGCCTCTGTTTCTGTCTCTGCCTCTCTCTGTTTCTCTGTCTTTCTCTGTTTCTGTCTCTGTCTCTCATTGTTCTCTCTCTCTCTCTCTCTTTCTCTCTCTCTCTCTCTTTCTCTCTCTCTCTCTCTCTTTCTCTCTCTATGGAACTGAAAAGCACGACCTTGGGTCAAGGTAGGCCCACCCAAATTAGCCCAATAGTAACAAACTATTCTTTTTTGAAGAAACGCTTTTACATCTTTGGGGTTATAGTAAGGCAATCTCAGTCTACAGAGGTTGTTTTTGATAAATTTGTATGTCTATACTAAGCTGAAATTTTTTGAGAAAGTCTTATAGACCTTCATTAAATCTCTTTGTCTCTCTGTTTTGCTGTCTGTCCTTTCTAATCTCTTCTTTTGTCTGTCTCTCCATCTCCGTATGCATGTCCATCTATTTGTCTCAAAAGTATCTCTTCTTAATTAGGGGAATTCAAGTAGCTCTCAATCTTATTATCTGTAGTTTAAACATCCTTACTGTTAACCATCACAGGTGGGTCAGTTATACCCCTTTTAGAATGAAAGATCTAATCTGTGGCACTTCTATGAATCTCAACACCTGTATGAATATAGTAACAGTGGGTAGGGATGATGACATTTTGGGCAGACCAAAGAAATATCTTTAAATGCTTCTATAAGACTGGAGTATTTGTGTGCATGTGTTGAGTGTTTAGTAGGAGTTTTGCCTTTAATATGACACTGCAAGAAACAGAATACTTTGGTGTTGTGAACAGGTCCCTGAAATCCATTCCCATGAATATTAGAAGTTAAAATCCTGTTTCCAGATGGGAGTATGCCCAAAACAAAGAATCCCTGTCTGCCCTAGGAAACAGTCTTGTGAAAAGACACTGAACAAACTAGAACATTTCTAGTCCAGTTCAGACTTTCTCATTTAGGCACGGAAAGGTTAACGTCCCAACTGGACCAGTACCTTAGTTGCTCACAATAAACCAATCAAGTCCATTCTATTTAATGCACTGTTTCCAGGAGTAATGATTAGGTCCTGCTATTTAACTGACCTTATTTGGATTTGAAATCTAATGAGGACAACATATAAAGTACTTAATCCTGTACATTTACAGTATGTAACACATAATTTTAATTTACTAATTTGATTTACCTAAGTCTATAAACAAAATTTTTTAAAAATTTATTTTCAGTTTTCAATATTCACTTTCACAAGATTTTGAGTTCCGAATTTTCTCCCCATCTCTCCCTTCCCTCCATCCCAAAGTGCATTCTGATTATCTCTTCCCCCAATCTGCCCTCTCTTCTATCACCCCTCCCCTACCTTCTCTTATCCCCTTCCCTTCTATTTTCTTATAGGGCAAGATAGATTTCTATACTCCATTGCCTGTATATCTTATTTCCCAGTTGCATGTAAAATCAAATTTTAACATTTGTTTTAAAACTTTGAGTTCTACATTTTCTCCCTTCCTCTCTCTCCACCCACCCTCACTGAGAAGGCAGGTGATTAGATATAAATTATACATGTGTAGTAATGCAAAACACTTCCATAACAGTCATGCTGTGAAAGACTAACTATATTTCCTTCCATCCTATCCCACCCCCTGTTTATCCTATTCTCTCCTCTTACTCTGTCATTCCTCAAAAGTGTTTGCTTCTTATTTCCCCTTCCTCCTATTTGCCCTCCCTTCTGTCATCCCCTCCTTATCCCCTTCCCCCCTACTTTTCTGTAGGGTAAGATAGATTTACATAACCAATTGAGTGTATATGTTATTCTCTTTAAAGCCAAATCCAATGAGAGTAAGGTTCACTCATTTCCTCTTACCCCCCACTTCCCCTCCAATATAAAAGTTTCTTCTTGCCTCTTTTATGTGAGATGATTTACCATATTCTACCTCTCCCTTTCTCCTTCTCCCAGTACATTCCTCTCTCTCACCCCTTAATTTTACTTTTTAGATATCATCCCTTCATATTCAATTCACCCCTCTAACTACTCTAATACTGAGAAAGGTCTCATGAGTTATAAATATCATCTTTCCATGTAGAAATGAAAGCAGTTCAACTTTAATAAGTCCCTTTTGATTTCTCTTTTCTGTTTACCTTTCCATGGTTCTCTTGAGTCTTGTATTTGAAAGTCAAATTTTCTATTCAGCTCTGATCTTTTCATCAAGAATGCGTGAAAGACCTCTATTTCGTTGAATGCCCATTTTTCCCCCTGAAGGATTATACTCAGTTTTGCTGGTCAGGTGATTCTTGGTTTTAATCCTAGCTCCTTTGACCTCCAGAATATCATATTTCAAGCCCTGTGATCTCTCAATGAAAAGGCTGCTAAATCTTGTGTTATCATGATTGTGTTTCCACAGTACTTGAATTGCTTCTTTCTGGCTGATTGCAATATTTTATCCTTGACCTAGGAACTCTGGAATTTGGCCACAATATTCCTAGGAGTTTTCCTTTTGGGATCTCTTTCAGGAGGTAATCAGTGAATTCTTTCAATATCTATTTTCTCCTCTGGTTCTAGAATATAAAGCAGTTTTCCTGATAACTTTGTGAAAGATAACATCATTTTTTGATCATGGCTTTCAGGTAGTTCAATAACTTTTAAATTATCTCTCTTGGATCTATTTTCCAGGTCAGTTGTTTTTCCAAAGAGATATTTCACATTGTCTTCTATTTTTTCATTCTTCTGGTTTTGTTTTATAATTTTTTGCTTTCTCATAAAGTCATTAGATTCCATTTGCTGCATTTTAATTTTTAAGAAATTATTTTCTTCAGTGAGCTTTTGGATCTTCTTTTCCATATGGCCAATACTGCTTTTTAAAGCATTTTTTTCCTCATTGGCTTTTTGGGCCACTTTTGCCATTTGGATTAGTCTATTTTCTAAGATGTTACTTTTTTCAGCATTTTTTGGGTCTCCTTTGGAAAACTGTTAACTCATTTTTTGTGATTTTCTTCTTTCACTCATTTCTTTTCCCAAATTTTCCTTTACTTCTCTTACTTGGTTTTCTTTTTTTTTTTTTAATTTTATTTTAGTTTGCATCATTCTTTTCCACAAGATTTTGAGTTATATATTTTCTCCCCTTCTTTCCCCTACCCACCACCCCAAAACAGCCATCCCAGTGTGTTCCCCCTCCCCGAGTCTATTCTCTCCTATGTCACTTTTCGGTAGGGCAGGATGGATCTCCCAACCACAGTGCCTGTGTATCTCAAGTTCCAGTTGGATGTAGTCAATAATAATAATAATAATAATTGCATATATATATA
>CM053590.1:145645300-145673131 GCA_028646515.1 Pseudochirops corinnae | reverse complement strand
TCCTGCAATATTCTTATTTCTCTTCCCAATTTTTCTTCCACTTCCCTTATTTGGTTTTCAAAATCCTTCTTTAGCTCATCTCTAGCTTTAAGGCATTCTTCATGTTTATTGGAGGCCCCTGATGGGGGCACTCTGGCTGCGCTCTCCTCCTCCCTCTCTTTGCTGTGATACTTCTTTTCCCCAAAGAAGGAATCTAGGGTTTGGTTGCAGTTCTTACTTTGCTTCTTATGCTTATTCTTACTCATGGTTGGTCAGTCTGTGATTTTTTAAAAAAAATCTGTGTGGGGCTCTGCTTCCAGAAGGGAAAGCTCTGTCCCAAATCGCTGGGATCCTCCCGGCTACTGTAGCTCTCAGGAAGGTGCTGGGATCCTTCCTGCTTACTTCTGGCTCACTGGATAATGAAGACTCCAAGACCGAGGCCCAAGATGGCGATCCGGATCCAGGCCACTCAATGTGAGAGCACTGACCTCAGAACAATCACTTAGTCCTCCTGTTGTCTGCAAGACATGGGCGGGAAGCTGCAACGCGGAGGCGGGTGCAAAACCTCTGCCTTTCGCTTTTCTGCTCTGGAGGCCTTTTGAACAGACTGCTTTTCTCCCAAGACCTCGCAAGCTCCACTGACCTAGTTCTCAACACTGCTTGCAGCTGCCGCTAATCCGCTCACCGCTCCTCTCCTCCGGCCGCCCCCAGGGCTCAGCAGCGGCTTCAGGCCAGGCTGGTTTCAGTTCGCAGTGCTGATATGGTTCCTCGTAGCCAAGCTGACTTTAGTGGAAAGTATCTTTGTGTGTGTTTTGGATTTCTAGGATTGGTTTAGAGTCCTATTTTATGGGTATTTTGGGGTGGCTATGTGAGAGCTGCGATATGTTGCTGCTGCTATACTACCATCTTGGCTCCACCCGTGTCTTACTCGGGTTCCAATATCCTTTTAAAGCTCTTCCATGGCCTGAGATCAGTTCATATTTTCTTGGAAGCTTTTGATGTAGGAGCTTTGACTTTGTGGTCTTCTTCTGGTTGTATGTTTTTATCTTCCTTGTCACCAAAGTAAGATTCTATAGTCTGATTCTTTTTTTTGCACTGCTTACTTATTTTCCCAGTCAATTACTTAACTTCTGAGCTCTTTATTAAGGTAGGCTTCTACCTCCAGGGTGGAGGGCACTGTCCCATGCTTCAGGAGTTTTGTGCAGCTGTTTTCAACAAGTTATTTCCAGGGATCTGTAAATTTTCATTTTTTCCAAGGTTGTACAATCAAAGGAGAAGTGTTTACTCCTCTTCTGGCTTGTACTTTCATCTGTGAGTGACCACAAGCACTCTTTTCTGCCTTGGAACTGTGAGGAAGATTCCCTCTTTACTGTCATCATAAGCTCTGCCACACCTACATTCCTCCTTGCCCCAGAAATGCCATCTAGGACTGCGACCCAAATCCAGCCAGGGAAAAGCAAGAAAATTCTGCTTCAGTGTCACCAAAGAGATCACTGCAATGCCCCTCTGATTAGCTGCTCAATCCCCCCACCGTCTGTGGGTCTAGAGTTCTGGAAGCAGCCACTGCTGGCTACTGCTGCCGCTGCTGCCCTAGGCCTGGAGCCAGACCACGTTCCTCTCTCACTCAGGTCCCACAGACCTTTCCTACTGACCTTCTAAGTTGTGTTTTGTGTTTGTGGGTTGACAAGTCTGGAAACTGCCGCAGCTGCCAGTGATTCAGTACCCTGAGACTTGCTCTGGCCCTATCTGTGACAATGCGACTCATGTTGGACTGCACTCTTCTCTCCCACTGGTGCAACAGACCTTTCCTGTCAACCTTATAGGTTGTCTTGGGTTGGAAATTTGTTTCACTCTGTCATTTTGTGGGTTCTGCTGCTCTAAAATTTGTTTACAATTTTTTTTTTACAGGTATTTGGAGGGGTTTGGTGGAGAGCTCAAGAAAGTCCCTGCTTTTATTCCGTCATCTTGGGTCAGCCCCAATATAAAATATTTTTATAGCATCTACCACATATTCCACACTTTCCTTTGTAATCATTTGAATGTGTAAAGTGAAGAGAGGAGATAGCACACTAAGTGTAGTAATAGGAACACAAGACAAAGATCCCCAATTCTATTCTACCTTTCTAACATTAAGTAAAGTATTTACATGACTTTTGTTTCAGGGGTGTTTTTTATGCCAGGGGTTGTTTATATATGCATCTGCATATAGATATAGATGATATAGATTACAGATAAAGATATAGATAGGGATAGGGATAGGGATATAGATAGATAGATTCTAATATCAAGCCAGCTTGGGGACTTTCCCACTGAGGAGAAAACAAAGTCAGTAAAAAAATTTGATTTGACCTGAGGGACCATTGTTATGTTTTCTGATTATTGCTGTTGGGTCTGGAAAGGCCTACATGAGCCCTGAGGTTAAAAACTAACTAAAAAACCAGATGTTTATACTATCCTATGGGAAAGTGGTTCTTCAGTGGCCACTTATTTGGGATAGGAGAGAGCTATTGATTAGGCCATCCATGAGTTCATAATTAGTACTATAGTCCAGTGAGTTTTAGGATTCAGAATTGGTAGCAGATCATTGGCAGATGTCAAGATTACCCAACCAATGACTAAGTTAGTTTTTGATGCATTAGAAGCAGTGGATGAATTAACTATAATATTTCTAAATGACATGCATTGGTGATATATATATATATAATTAGTACTTGATATGAGTTCTTTGTATGAGACAGTATATAACATTATCTCTATATTAGTCTGTAGCAGTTAACTTCACTCTGGATCTCATGTCAGGTATGACCAAGTATAGTACGTGGTCTATAGTACTAAATCAGGAGGTGGCATGACATGGTGAATAGGATGATATATTTGGAGTCCGAAAGACTAGGGTTCAAATCCCTGCTTAGAAATGAACTAACTGTAGGATTTAGGGCAAGTTGCTTACATTCTCTGTTTCTGTTTCTTCAACTATAAGATGATAGGGTTAGACTCAATGACTTCCAAAGTCCCTTTCAGCTCCAAATCTATGGTCCTATGCTCGTAGAAATGTTTCTATAGGTATTATTGCTATATATACTCTATCCTTTGTATGTGATTTATATGGTTTATTGTAAGTAACTTTAATGTGGATTAACTTTCAATGTACCTGTCTATATATTGTGTATTTGGCATAATTATTTTTAACCATATTATTTGGAAGTTTATAAATGTTCATAATATGTGCTTAATGCATGCATCAGTTAGGTGATACAGCGACAGGAGTCAGGAAATCCTCAGTTTAAATCTGGCCTCAGATATTTACTAGCTTTGTGACCCTAGACAAGTTACTTAACCTCTCCCAGCCTCAATTTTCTCAACTATAAAACAGAAATAATATTAGCAATTACCCTGCAGGGTTGTTGCAAAGATCAACTGAATTAATGTTTATAAAAAAGCATTTAGCATATTGACTAGCACATACTAGGTTCTAAAATAATGTTTATTCCCTTTCCTTCCCCTTTCTTTCACTTCTCCCTTCCGTGTTTAGTAGTTAGTGGAATACTTCTCTACAACTAAAGCAATCACTTGTTATATCCCTTTCTCAGCAAAGCTATGAGTTACTTATTCACTGAGTAGTTATTTCATCTTAATTGAAGTGTTCTCTTTTGCTTCTTTGCTGAATTCCAGCTGCTGTATAACCCCTTCCTCACAGAGAAATTCTAATAGCTGCTTTCTGAGTTAGCTTCTGGACTCAAGGATATTTCAGCACTTTTGAGAATCAGGCCTTTATCCGTACCGTAAGTACGGACATTATCAGAGGTCTCTAAGTCGAAAATGTCTCTTTGGACTGATGTTATTTCCAATTCTGTAGGGCCAATAGTCTGAATTTGGGGGAAGTATTGGCCCATTCAGATTTGTACCAAACATGAACTTCTGTATAGACTCACTAGCAGCTATAGGAAGAACAAATATATTCTCCAAAACCTGTGTACTTTTCTTTTTTTGTTTTTAGAATTTCCACCGAATATTTTGGTTGAGTTGAGTAAATCACTCTCAAATCACATCATGCCTCTGGCAACATTTTCTAGAACCATATAGATAACCCTAAAGCTTTACTGTAGCAATAATGGAAAAGTAGTAAGCTGAGTATCTTTGACCTGCCTCCAAAACCACTCCCAAATTACTCCTCTCTCTTAGAAATATAATCATATTGCCTTATAATTGTATAGTGTCTTCATTCCTTAAGATTCAAAATGCTTTCACAATTGGTAATTTTCCAATTTTGCCTTCCCAAAAGCCCTGTGATATTGATACAAAAGTTTTTATTATATTTTACTGAAGACAGTGTACGACAGAATCTGTCTGAAGCTATCTAATGGAAGAGCCAGGGCTAGAACCCAAACTTTCAAAAGTCCAGATGGATGTTCGTTCCCATAAGTGTGAATCATCAAATCAAAAGTTTGGAGGCAAAACCCTTTTGGGGTTTTGGCAATAAGCAACATGTTTTATGGACCTTTTAAATATTTTGTGGATAAATCTCTGGAGTCTCTGAAAGTAGCGAATTTGATGGTCAAACTTCTTCATTTCTAAGTAACTTGTGGAGCTTGTAAACACTTATGTGTAAGTACAGAGTAAAACAGGAGCATAAATGTCAATGTTAATTCTGTTTACAAAGAGTTGCCCCCAGTATAATTTATTGTAGCTCTTGTATTTCCAACACTACTCCTGCAAATGGGTTCCAGCCATGAGCAAATCCAGTGAGCAAGCCATTAGGAGGTTAGTTCACAAAAAAAAGAGTCAAATCAGTTTGTATTATCAAAACCAAAAGAGTAAAAAAGTGTTTTAAACAGTCAAACCAGTTAGGATGTTTAAATATAACTGACCACTTTTAATGGGTATGGAGAAATGGTAAAATTTGATGGATTTTGTCAACACTAAAACTGAATGTATGGTTAGCTAGATAGCCAACACATATAATTTATACCATCTTATTTGTCTAAAAGCACAGAACTTCTACAAAATTGCCTTTAAAAAAATTATGCAACAGATATCATCTCTGTTAAACCTCAGAGTAGTCAATAAAAGAATCAAGCCTACGTTGGTACCATCTAACACTGGTTCCAAGTCACCAAAGGTCACAGAAAAATGGTAAAGGACAAACAACCCACACCATATTAGTCAGGAAGTTAAAAATCAAACCAATACTTAATAAATTAAATGTTAATCCTCACTTCAGTAAAGTGGATATGTCTAGACAATTTAGGTAAATACCTCACATGTTGTTCTATATACTTTGTCCTCCTGGAATACCTGGAAGCCCCTGAAAACTAGTTATGAAGAATCTCTTATGAAGAATCAAAAACATAAGCTAGTAAATCCTGGCAAGGGATTTGGTACAGTGCAGGTAGATGTTTGCACCTGCAACTCTCAAGTGAAGCTATTGGGTATTACTGGTTACTAGCTGGGACAGGAGGGTCAGTTAGGTGGCACAGTGGATAGAGTGCCAGGCCTGCAAGTCAGGAGGACCTGAGTTCAAATATAAACTCAGTACTTACCAGCTGTGTGATCTGGGGCAAGTCACTTAACAGTGTTTGCCCAGTAAAATGAGCTGGGGAAGGAAATGGCAAACTACTCCAGTAGCTTTGCCAAGAAAACCCTAAATGGGATCACAAAGAGTCATACACAACTAATTGATTCAACAGCAACACACTGGGATAAGAGCCTACAAGCCTATGTAGATACCCTAATTTTCTTCTAATATTCCTAAGCATATTATTGAAAATATATATATATAGTGCAGAGGGATAAAAAAAAAAAGCTTGATCTTGTTCCCAGCCAAAATCCTTCCCTATGATAAAATGCATCCTTTTCTAAGAGAATGCATTATTATACTTCTAATTCTGGTGGTATCTTTGGAGACCACACTTGTCTTTGTATTATCTTATATTGCTGAAATAATTGGTTGAATGATTATTCAACTTTTTAAAAAAATAAGAAGACAAGCCTCAGTTTTCTTAAAATGAGCAAAAAGGACGGAACTAAAGTATCTCTGAGTGGATAAAGAAGGGTCAACAGCTGTTTTCTGAGTATATGCTGAGCTATTCCCTTATACCTCTGAAGTACTAAAGGGCTAACATATGGTTAAAAATTGCTCAAGTCTGATAAACTTGCTAGTGGTATAAGTGACCAGCTATCAATTTAAGTGAAGAGGAGTGTACTAACCATATTGGAACAGTATCAATCTTACATCATTCCTGCTATTAAAACTGTATGTCATGTCCTCTCATTTGTGTATTCTCTAGACATAAAAAAACATAACAATCTTACCCAGTTCTCAAACTATTCCCTTGCCTACCCCCCTTCTTTTTTTGGTTACAGAAATAATTTTCTCCTACCCTGAGGACAGATGGAACTTACGTTCTGATGACAATCAGGAAGCTGTATCCAATGCACATGATTCCCACCAGAAAGTAGGAGAGAGGCATCCTGAAATTCATGGCTCCAATTGTCCGTTTGTTGTCGTAATAGCCGTAAAAGAGGACAGAATATTGTGCCATACCCTAAAACCCAAGGATAAAGAGGCCTGAAAGGAATATCATTAAATGCAAAAGAGAACAACAAAACATTCATTTCCAAACTTAGGTTATGACTCTGGGCATGAAAGTCATTGTTTTTCTTCAGAGGATGAATAGTTTGGCTGCCTAGCTGATTGGCAACATTGATGTATTCAAAATTCAAGCATTTCTAAGCAGATGCAAGTTTTGTTATTGCTCCTGTTGTTTTTCCAGGCAGAGACCTGCTCTGCTGAAAATAGATGCCACTGTCCTGAAATAAGACCATTCCCAAAGCACTATTACTTTGATCAATAAAGCTATCAATTAACAAACACTTATTGAGGCCTACTGTATGCTAGGCACCATGCTAGGCATTGGGGTTAGAAGACAGAAATGAAAGAATTCCTGTGCTCAGAGGAGCTCACATTCTGTTGATAGAGACAACACGTGTATATATGAATATATAAAGAGAAGATAATTATGGTGCAATGGAGAGAGCACCAGGCCATCAGTCAAGAAGACCTGAGTTCAAATTTGACTTCAGAAACTTACTAGCTGTCTGGGCAAATCATTTAACCTTCTTTACCTCAATTTTCTCACCTGTAAAATGAGCTGGAGAAGGAAATGACAAAACACTTCAGTGTCTTTGCCAAGAAAACCCCAAATGGGGTCACAAAGAGTCTGACATAACTGAAATGACTAAACAACCCATTAAAAAGGCTTCATAACATCAGTAACAATAACAACGGATATTTTATAGGAATTTTTTTTCCCTTAGTGCCCAAATCATACCATATAGGAGGTCTATACTTCACCTAAGGACAGAACTAACACTGCTTAAAAAAAAAAAGAGTTCTAAAATGAGATGAATTAAATTGTGATAGACTGAGCCTGAAATGATTCAGGAACCATTCAGTTTACTCTAAATCCATATAAAAATCAAGTCACTTCTACAGTTTGAAAAGGATTCAAAATCTGGTGATGGTGGCTAGCTAATGACATTAGCAAAGCTGTATATTATGTGGAAAAATACATATGGACAAATAAAGACCATATCATACTGAATCAAGCAGTTTCATAAACTCTATATGCATGAATGTAACTGTTATCCAAACTAACTAGACTTTCCCAGTAGGTCATCATAAATTTCAGGAAGATTCATTCATAGGGCTAAGTTATTTAACACAATGGAAAATCACAGATATATAAAGAGCAATAAATTTGAAAAAAAAAAAAAGAAAACATGGAAAGACTTGTGAATGATGAGAAGTAAACTCAACATTACTAGAGCAGTGTATACATAGACTACAATTACGTTCTGAAGAAAAGAAAGCTGAGTGAACAAGCAACACAGTTTCAGATAGATTCAGAAGAGGACCCAAAGTAAGCATGTATGTGCATGCATGCATGTGTGTGTGTGTTTATTGGAGGCAAATGGGGTTAAACAACTTGCCCATGGTCATATAGCTAAGTGTCTAAAGTCATATTTGAACTCAGGTTTTCTTGACTACAGTACCAGTGTTCTATCCACTCCACCACCTAGCTCCCCCTAAACCTATATGTTTTAAAAATTTACATTGCTAGGATGCACAGTATAATATTTGTGGAGGCTTTCTTCCATATCTAATTAGGATATAAATTTTTTTTAAATACAGATTTTTCTTTTAGAGCTGTACCTCATGTTTATTACATTATTGGCTAAATGTTTTTGGTTTTAAATATCAAGTTTAAAGTAATAATATTAATCATAATTTCTCTAAGAAGATTCATTCATAGTCTAGCCAACTAAATGAAACTGTCCCCAAGTGGCCACCTCTGGAGAGAATTTCTTATTTCAATACTTCAAAGATTATTGTTATTTTAACTGGCTGAACATACCAGTCACCAACACAGATCAAAATCCTTTACTAAATCTTGGTAAATGGTCTTTATGAGTAACATCGGGGCAAAATATCCACCACCCTGTAATTAACTTGGTTATAAACCTCTTCAATCTTAGCTAGGTTAGTCCTTAGATAGTAGACAAACAGTGTACATTCAGCCAGAACTTTATAAAACTTCACTTCAATTAATTTATAGGACTGCCATGATGGCTTTCATAATGTAGTAGAATTAGAGTATAAAAGTAAATCTCTCCTTTTATGAAGGTAGTGATAAGAAGTCTTTTAAAAATGTTTTTCCTTTGTATTGCAATTCATCCTTTTTGAGTAATCAATAGTATGGATTAGACAGAGTATGAATCCGTGTTTATCTTTGTACCACCTATGAAAACAAGGGTTTGTACGCAAATAAGTATGAAGATATTTTAAGGTAAATGTTTAACTTAATTAAGAAAATGAATCCTAGGGGAAAAAAATTTCATAATATCTTTCATGCATATTTACTATCTGTGCCACTTCGACAAGTCAATTCACCTCTCAGAGACTCAGTTTCCTCTTCTGTAAAATGAAGGATTGGATTAGATGACCTTTAACGTCCTATCCAACTCTAAATCTATGATCCTATGTTCAGTGGAATGGCTGCTAGATGGAGCAGTGAATGGTGTATTGTGCCTTGAGTCAGGTAGGCTTAAGTTCAAATCCAGCATCAGACATTTACTGAACAAGTTATTTAATCTCTGCCTTGGTTTCCTCATCTGCAAAATAGGCATAATAATGGCATTGACTTCTTAAGGTTTTTATGAATATAAAATGTAATAACATTTGTAAAGTCCTTTTCAACCCTTAAGGTGCCATATAAATGCTATTATACATCTATGTATATCTGTATTCACATATACATACACACACATACATACACACACATATTACTGAAGGTGGTTAGCTACTTGGATTTATTTCAGTTTTATATATACAATTTTAATAGATCAAAAGAAGATCCACAAGATCATGGAAGAAACATTCAACACCACTTTACTTCCCATAATGATCTACATATCATAATGTTTGACCATTCTAATAAAAGCCAAATAAGAAAAGCTTTGGAGGTTGAATTGTGTATGGTGAGGTGAAACAAAATTGGGTAGGAAAAGGTTAAAAGGAAAAATTATCTTATAAAAATGGGGTGTGAAAGGAAGAACTAATACAGAAGAAGGTAATGGGGGTGGAGGGCTGATTATATTGGAACTTTACTCTCTTGCACTGAAGAGGAAGAAATGTATATATTTGAAGAGGTTTAGAAGTTTTCTGAAATTTTAGAAAGGTAAAAAATACTGGATGATATGAAAGCGTAGAGACTATTATAAAGATATATAAAGATTAGAAAGGTGGGTTGAGTAGATAATGGAGGGACTTTTAGAGAGTGAGCAAAATAAGGAATAAGAAGGAGAAGATAAGCTAATAGAGATAGGGTAAAAAGTGAGACTGAGAAGGAAAATAGCAAAAATGGAGTGAAATTAAAAATATTAATTATAGTAGTTATAACTTTGAATGTGAACGGAATGAACTCACCCATAAAACAGTAATGGATAGCAGAATAGATTAAAAATCAGAATCCAACAATGAGACAGAGTTAAAATAAGGGGTTGGAGCAGAATTTATTATGGTTCAACTGATACAAAAGGGACGGAAGTAGTAATTATGATCTCAGACATACTTATGGCTAAAAAAAGGTTTAATTAAAAGAGATAAAGAGGGTAACTACATTTTGATAAAAGGTACCACAGACAATGAAGTAATAACAATACTGAACCTATACACACTAAATGCTATAAAATCAAAATTTTTAAAAGAAAAGTAAAATAAATAACAACTGACAATAGATAGTGGTACTATAATAGTAGGGGACTTTAATCTTCCCCTCTCAGAACTAGATAAATCTAAACAAGAAATAAATAACAAAGAAGTTAAGGAAGTGAATAGAATTTTAAATAAACTAGATGTGATAGATATCTGGAGAGATTTGAATAGAAAAAGAAGGGGATACACCTTTTCTCATTGTTCATAGTACCTTTACAAAGACTGACTATATATTAGTACATAAAAATTGCATAGTTAAAAGAAGAAAAACAGAAATGTTAAAAGTATTCTTTTCAGATCATAATGTAATAAAAATTATATTTAATAAGGGACCAAGGAAACATACATTAAAAATTAATTGAAGATTAAACAACCTAATTTTAAAGAATGACTGGGTTAAAGAACAAATCATAGAAACAATTAGTAATTTCAATAATGAGACAACATATCAAAATCTATGGGATACAGGAAAAACAGTGATTAAAGGAAAACTTGTACTGCTAAATGCTGCCCTCAATAAAATGGAGAAAAACCAGCCTAATAATTTGGGTATGCAATTAAAAAAAACTTTAAAAAGAACAAAATAAAAACTCTCAATTAAACATTAAAATTAAAATTCAAAATTTTAAAGGTGAGATTAATAAAACTGAGAGTAAAAAACCACACTGAAGTAATAAATAAAAATAGGAGTCAGTTTTATGAAAAAAAAAAGATAAACAATTGGCTAATTTGGTTTTAAAAGAAAGAGAAGAAAACCAAATCACTAGTACAAAAATGAAAAGGGTGAATATACCATTAATGAAGATGAAATTAAAGCAATTATAAGGAGTTATTTTATTATATGTCAATAAATTTGACAATTTAAGTGAAATGGAAGAATATTTTAAGAAATATAAATTGCTTAGAGTAGCAGAAGAGGGGATAGAATATCTAAAGATACCTATTTTAGAAAAAGAAATTGAACAGACCATAAATGAGCTTCCTAAGAGAAAAACACAAGGCCCAAATGGATTTACAAGTGAAATTCTAACAAACATTTAAAGATCAACTAATTCCAATATTAAATAAATTATTTGGAATAATAGGTAAAGAAGGAATCCTATCAACGTCTTTTTATGAAACAAATATGATACTTATACCTAAATGAGGAAGAGCAAATGGGATTTATACCAGGAATGCAAGGATGGTTTAACATAAGGAAAACTATTACCATAATTGATTATATCAATAACAAAAGTTGTTTTTAAAAATCATATGATTATATCAATAGATGCAAAAAAGCTTTTGGCAAAATTCAACACTCATTTCTATCAAAAATACTCAAATTATTGATATAAATGGAATTTTCCTTAAATTGATTTAAAAAAACATTTATTTAAAATCATCATCAGCATTATTTATAATGGGGATAAACTAGAAGCCTTGCCACTAAGATCAGGTGTGAAACAAGGATGCCCACTGTCATCAATATTATTCAATATTGTATTGGAAATCCTAGGAATAGTAATGAGAAGAAAAAGAAATGGAAAGAATCAGAATAAGGAATGAGGTGATAAAACTATTGATATGATGATGCACTAGGAAAATCCCAAAGATTCAGTTGAAAAGTTAGTTGAAACAGTTAATAATTTTAGCATTGTGACAGGATATAGAGTAAATCCACATAAATCATCAGAATTCCTATATATAGCAAACGAAATTCTGCATGAAGAGACAGCAAAAAAACACCCAAATACCCTATTTAAAATAACTCTAGACAATATAAAATACCTAGGAGTATACCTGCAAAAACAAACCCAGGAACCATATAAACACAATTATTAAAAAAACAAACAAACAAACAACTTTTTATACAAATAAAATCAGATTTACATACTTGGAGAAGTATTGTGTATGGGTAGGGAGGGAAAATATAATAAAAATGACAACTTTATTCAAATTAATTTATAATATTCAATGCCACTCCAATTAAATTACCAAAATGTTATTTTACTGAATTAGAAAAAAAATAATGAAATTCATTTTGAAAAATAAAAGTCAAAAATATCAAAGGAAATAATGAAAAAGTATAAAGGAAGGAGGTTTAGCAGTACTGGATCTTAAACTGTATTGTAAGGCAATAGTTATCAAAACTATCTGGTACTGACTAAGGAATAGAAAGGTAGATCAATGGAATAGGGTAGACAATTTACAGCACCAAATAAACATAATAATCTTGTATTTGACAAGGGTAAAGACTAAAAATTTTGGGATAAGAATTCATTATTTGGTAAAAAAAAAAAGAATTGTTGAGAAAACTTAAAAGTAGAATGGCAGAAACCTGGCATGGACCAATATCTCACACCATTTTCCAAGGTCACAATATCTCACATAATTTACCATAAGGTCAAAATGAATTAATGGTTAGGAGATTTTACAAGAAAATTATAAGAACATGGAACATATTACCCTTTAGACTTATGGATAGGAAAACAATTTCTGAATAAAAAAGAGACAGAGAGCAAAGTTAGGAGTAAAATGGATCGTTTCGGTTACTTTCAATTAAAAAGTTTTTAGATTTTGTATTTGTTTTATACAAATATAGCCAAGATCAGAAAGAAAGCAGAAAATTGAGGAGGGTGAATTTTATAGACAGTTTATCAGTTAAAGGTCTCATATCTAAACTATATAAAGAACTTTGTTTAATCTATAATAATGTGAGTCATTCCCAAATTGACAAATGGTCAAAGGATATGAACAGGCAGTTTTCCAATGAAGAAATTAAAATAATGTATAGTCATATAAAAATTTTTCTAAATCATTATTGATTAGATGAATGTAGATTAAAACAAACTCAAAATATTTTATACCCACAGATTGGCTAAAATGACATAAGGGCAAAATGATAAATGTTGGAGGGGATGTAGAAAAATTGCTGGTGGAATTTTGAAGTGATTAAACTATTTTGGAGAGCAATCTGGAATTATGTCCAAATAATTATTAAGCTACCTATACTCTTTGACCTAGCAATACCACTACTTGGTCTATTTTCAAAGATAATTAGGGAAAAAGGAAAAGAGCCTATATATTCTAAAAATGTTTATAGTAGCTCTCTTTGTGGTGGCAAAGAACTGGAAATTACAGGGATGTTCATCATTTGGGGAATGGTTGGACTAATTATAGTACATGATTGTGATGGAATATTACTGTGCTATAAGAAATGATGAGTTCAGTGATTTTAGAAGAACATGGAAAGACTTGAACACAATAATGAAGAGTGAAATGAGCAGAACAAAGAGAAAATTGTATATAGTGATAGTAATATTGTTTTAAGAATGACTTTGAGTGAAAAGTTATTTTGTCTATTATAAATGCCCAAATTAACTATAAAGGATATATGAAAAAGATGCTATCTGCATCTAGAGAAAGAACTGATAAATAGAAGTATGTATAGAATAGTTTTGTATGTATATATACACACATACACATACATATACATGCATACATACATACATATTCATATACATACATATTTGTGTTGAACGGTAGCCATGCCTAGGGCTGGCAGAGGTTAGCGAGAGGAAGGAAGATAAAAAGGAGAGAAAAATTAAACGTACATGATAATTTTGTTTATATTTGAAAGGAATGGCAAGTTTTAAATAGCAGATTTGCAGTTTCATGTGCAATCATCTCTTTTATTGTTATTATGTTATGGAAATGATTGTTTTATTCCATAAATTAAAATAAAATGAATAAAGCAAAAACAAAACAAAACCAAACCTTGCAGTTTCCCCACCTGCAATGAAAAACAACAGCATGCAAAACTCCTCCAAGTGGCACCATGACAAACTCAAAACAAACCCCCCACAGGTTATGTGTCATATATGTTTCTGAGTAAGTTTGTCACAAAATAAATATATACGTGGGTCAGGGATGACAACTGGTAGTAAATAGTCAAAGTCAGACCAGGCATGGATACGAGAGTTTGGGAGCAAATTGCCAAGTAAGACCTGAAGAAGCAGTGGTCTATATAGCCCTTTCTCATTTTCTTCTGTATTGTGTTGTGACGATACCTATATATCAGCCCCCACGTAGTTGATTGCTGCTGCTGCAGAGAACAGATTCAGAGCTCTTCAAAAGAGAGATCATGGTGATGGATTCTGACAAATGATGAAGAAAGCTGTCACAGATTTACTTTGAGTTCTGTAGGTGAATATCTGCTGCTGAACTTCCTGGCAAAGGGGCATGTAATCAGGAATCAAAAAGTGATCATAGGGTTAGGTATGAAGTCCCACCCTTGGGTTCGAAGAATCAATTGCCTAAGTGTGTGAAGAGAGAGATATGGCTAGATAACAATACAGGATGATTTTTAAAAACAATAAAAACCTTCGAACACAGATGATGTGCCACTGTAATACGAGACTGAAATTCCATCCTTCATGTGATCAGCATCCTCAGAGTCTACTATTCAGATAATTCAACATGCAATTATTAAGCACCTACTACATGCAAGGTTTCGTGCTAGACACGAGGGACATAATAGTAGGTACGATAGAGAATTAGAACCTAAGAATAAATTCCCTTGCCTTACTTTGCTCCTTTCCAGCTGTTCTGGAATAACTCATCTATGTTGTCTGAGCTTCTATTTCTCCACCTGTTAAATGGCAACACTACATCCTACTACCAGATTAAGCACAGATTAAGTGTGGAAATCAATGCCTTGATGTTTTGTTTTCTCCTAAAACACTATGGAGAGATGAAACGTGACAGAAGTCTTGTCAAGCATTTTCACATTAGCATACTGAAACTTTCCAGAAACTTGAATATCAGTCCCCAGGTAAGGGTATGCATATGTGTGTGTATGTGAATGTGTGTGTGTGTTTCCACATACATTTGTAAATTTTTGTGTGGATATCTATGTCTCTATATATTTTGTTTTGAAATTTAAATATAAGAAAGACATTTGAGGTACAGTCTTTTTACCAATAGTGTCCTCCTACAAAAAGTTTTCTGGCTTTTTATTTTTAGTATACTCCCCTTATGGGTGACAGATGGATCCTATTCCCATTTTACCTTTCTCTGTCACATTTTCATGGACTTCTTAATATCCTGTGCTCTTGTGAATGCATTCCCCTTTCTCTAGGGTGCTCTGCCAGACACTGTTAACCTCTTCCGCTCCAAGGGTCCAGGTGGGGTCAAGCAATTTGCACAGGTAATATCTGACATACAGAACTGGCATGAGGGAAAAAAGGAAAAGAAAGAAGGGGAGAGTGAAAAGAGATGAAAAGGGGACAAAGAGGAGAAACAAGATTTTTTTTTTTTTAAAAAAAGGAAGGTCCACCTTGTGTGGGTGGTAAAGTACTTCATGCCCTGCTTGGAAATATTGGACCCATAAGGTTATTGTGCTTGTTCTATACCTTGATCAGAACTATCGCCAGAAATTTCAGTGCCCAAGGAAAGCATCACAAAACAGCCCCAGGGAAAGCAGAATGAAATATTCCCTTAGATTAACTTTTAAAATTAAATAAAATTAAGGTTGAATAAGTAGGTGGAATAAGGCACGTCAGGCTGGGGAGGAGTTTTCAGGCCAAAAGGCAGCTTCCTATTTTTAACACATTCTTGCTAACTATCTGTTAAGCACATTAAAAACAAAAACAAAAACAAAAAGTAATGTTTACTGCTACTGAACAAGTATGATCAGCACACTCTAAATGTTGTTGACCTGGGATTAAAATCTGATCACCTTGCCCTAGTTATCCCTCTGACTGATTATTTTTTGCTCTCAGAAACTAGCAACCTCTCTTTAAAAGTAGACTTATATCATTGCTCACATCAGTCTGCTACTTACTGTCTTCCGTCTTTCAGAGCCAACGGGTTCTTCTGTTGGGCATTATTTAACTTTCAGAAGATTAGAGAAACAACATGATATAAGAGAGAGAAGACTTAGGTTTAAATCCCAGCTCTGTCATTTACTATATAGATAATAATAATCGTAATAAATATCTATATATTGTTCAAAGGTTTTCAAAGTTCTTTACACATATTATCTCATTTGATCCTAACAAGCCTGTTGTTGCTGTTATTCCTATTTTGCAGATGAGGCAAGTTGAGAGAGGTTACTCAGCTTGCTTAAGGTCACATAGTTACAAAGTCTCTGAGGAAAGATTTGAACTCAGCTATTCCTGAGTCCAACTCTAAGACTATCCATTACAGCATTTACCAGACTCATGGAAATCACTAAAAAAAAATTGGGCAGCTAGATGGTGCAATGAATAGAGCACCGGCCCTGGAGTCAGGAGGACCTGAGTTCAAATCCAGCCTCAGATACTTAATACCTACTAGCTGTGGGACCTTGGGCAAGTCACTTGACCCCAATTGCCCTGCCTGCCCCCCTCCAAAAAAACAGAACAACAACAACAACAAATGACTAAAAACTTCTATGAGGGAGTCTTCTGAGTTCCATTTTGGTTCCAAATCTATATTCCTCTCCTTAATTCAAAAAAGTCAGTCAACAAAGTTTTTTGAGACCTTACTAAGATATATTACATTGTGTATCACATTGTGTGATATACAGAGGAACTAGAAGATAGGACTTTTGCCCACTGATGAATTGATAACCTAGTGGGAAAGACAGTATACATTGAAAAAAGACATGGCATCCAAGTTAGACATATGAACAGTTCTCCACAGACGTACTCTTTTCTTCTTCCTTCTTTCTTCACTTTCCATTTCATTTAAAACCTGTCCCTTTCTTGTCTACTTTCTTTAAGCTGCCTTCCAAGGATTCCGTGAGATGACCAGACCTCACCCCACAATACTTTACAATACTTCAAGCAGCTCTGCTCTAGATGTAATTTTGAAATAAGGTGTGGTTCCTGTCACATTGCCAAAGATTTAAGTTCAATTCATGAAATATTCTCAGTAAGTAGACATAAGCCAACAGAATAATTAAATATTCCTATCATCAGGTACCATTATTGTCCAGAGAGGACAAAGAACTCTTGAAGTCCGTACATTGAGGAAGGAAGGGTGGTTCTTTTTTTAAGTCTGAAAGTTTTGATTCTACTAGACAAGCAGCAGAATTTCAGCCATCCTTGCCAAAAAAAAAGCACATTTGTAAACTCTCAGGGAAAATCAAAATAAATCAGAATGGCTCGAATTCACTTTGTTGATTTTATAAACATGAGACATTCAGGTGCTTACTGTATGCCACAGAAGATAAGGGATGATTGATCCATGCCCTCAAGGAGTTTACAATCTAGTAGAGTATGAATGTGTTTGTTTTCTTTGAACTCCAAGTATGAGTTCATTGTATACTTCACTATCTATTTCCTCAAGTTTCAACCATAGTTTTGCTTTAAAAAAAAATTGCTCTCACAGCTGGTTAGATTTGAAATTACTCCACCATAGCTAAGAAAATCTCAAAATTGGATTGGAATGGGGAGACTAGGTGGCACAGTGAACAGAGCATTAGCCCTGGAGTCAGGAGGACCTGAATTCATATGTGACCTCAGACACAACACTTACTAGCCGTGTGATCTTGGGCAAGTCACTTAACCCCAATTGCCCTCCAAAAAGAAAAAAAGCAAAAAAAAAAAATTGGATTGGATTTCTGATAGATTGTTACCCATTTCCAATATAGTGGAATGAAACTTTTGCTTCTGAAATGTTGAGTACATTCTGGAAACCATGTCCCTGGAACCCCATTCTGGACCTTAGAGCAATGGTTCTCTGGAAAGACACTTACATTGAAGTCATATAGCACACCAAAGTTCTGGGCAGTTGCTTCTTCAGCTCTTGGGACTGTTTTTCTAGGTAAACTTCCATATGGCAAACCCCATAATGCCTACATAGACAGAATTTGAAACAATATTTAGTGACCAGAGACATGGCATAAGATACATAAACAATCTTCATTTATTTTTTCAGGGTATATTCTTCCATTTATTTGAAATACCACTTGTTAAGTGCTTACTCTGTTTGAGGTACTAAAAAGAATAATGTACATGATTGCAATATTTTCAGTGGAGAGTCAGTTTCTAATTTTTAAGGCTGTGAGAAATGACTCTGCTTTCTGGCCATAATGTAGTATACTATGTTCTCAAAATAACTGCAAAGTTCATTTAATTTGTATCATACTTTAGGGTAGCAGTTCTTAACCAGAAGCCCATGAAATTAGTTTAAAAATATTTTGAGAACTATAATTCAATATAGCTGGTTTCTTTTGTAATCCTATTATTTTATGCATTTAAAAACATAGTTTTAAGAAGGCTTCATAAGATTCCCTCAGGGAGAAGGACACACAACAAAAATTAAGAGCCCTTTTTTCCAGGGAGATGCTGAACTACTACAATAGGAGAAAGTGAGATCATAAACAGTCATAGATTTAGAACAGGAACTAACCATAGAGGTCATCTAGTCTTTCATTTTACAGATGAGGAAACTGAGGTCCAGAGAGGACAAGTAACCTGTCAAAGGTCATACCATAAGTGGTAGAGCCATAATAGCTAGTCTTTATAATAGTGCTTTAAGGTTTGAAATGTGCTTTATAAATATTCTATTATAAATATTTCCTCAGAGCCCCCTCTAGATCTGACTGACCTTTTGGAACACCTGCTTCATAACTAATGAACTTCCTTGAGTCTAAAACATTTTCCTTTCTCACTCTTTCCATCTGCTTTCTGACATTCACTGAGACTGATTCCCTCCTGATGAAACTGCTTCCCTGGCCGCCATTTTTAGCCCTGGCTACACTTTTTCTAATATGCCCCAATTCACTGGTCATGTTAGTGAAACTGGGATATTTCTTGCTCCTCATTGCCACTTCCATAGACTCTCCCTCTACTATCATCACTCAGCAACCTTTTCTTTTGAGGTTCACCTTGTACAAATTTATCATCCAGTACAGATCCTGGTGGCCTTTATCTACTAACATTCAGGATGTTCTCCTTCCTTTGTCCAAAGTTTAGTGTCTGACTGTCTTTGTCTTTGCCCAACTCCCATCCTCATTCTAGGGGACTTCAACATTGATGCCTGCTGAAGTATCTTAACTTTCTAACTGCTTACTCTACTTAATTCCTATGACCTACTCCTCCATTCTACCTCAACTACATACAGAACTGATCTTATCCTTGATATTGCCATCTTCCACAAATATTTCACTTCCATATTCACGTACTCTGAAATGTCTTTATCTGATCACAATCTTTTAGTGTTCTATTCTTTGCTCTGTTTTTTAATCTCTCACCATCTTCATAGTTCTCACTGTAAGCTCCAAATCCCTTCAAACCCCCAACACTTTCTCAGACCATGACCATTGCATTGACAATTCTCTCCTACCTTCCTAAACTCAACCCTTTCTTAAGCCAGCTAAACTTTATACTGTCTTCTCTTCTAATCCCTTATGACCCAGGCCTATTGAAGATTATAGAGGCAGCTAGGTGGCACATCCAGCCTGAAGTCAGGAAGGCTTTAGTTCAAATCTGGCCTCAAACACTTACTAGTTATGACTCTAGGCAAGTCACTTAACTTCTATCTGCCTTAGTTTCTTTGACTAAAAAGAGGGATAGAAATAGCACCTATCTTGCAGGGTTGTCATGAGGATCAAATGAGATAATGATTGTAAAATACTTAACGCAGAGCCTGAAACATAGTTGGCACTTAATAAATCCCTCCTTCTTCCTTCCTTCCTTCTTGTCTTACTGTTTATCATGATAAGTCATGGTATGTCCAAACCTGAATTACTACTTTCATCTGCCTCCTTTGCTCCTATTCATATATTGCTGAATAGAACTGGAAGAAATCACAAAATTATGCTAATTTGGTCCACTACAAATTTCATCCTGCACTAGCTAACTAGCTATCACTAGGTAGTTATCAGTTCATATCTCTCTTTCCTTTCCCTAAATTCCTTGAAAAAGTCATCTATATACTGATTGTCCACTTTTCTTCTCAGTCTTCTAAACCCAAATGTACTGACTTCTGACCCTATTATTCAAATGAAGCTGTTCTCTCCAAATTTGTCAACAATCTCTCATTTGCCAAATTTAATGGCAATTTTCTAAATTTTCATTCTTTGTAAACTCTCTAGGACAGCAGACACTGTTGATTAACTTCTGGATATTCTCTCCTCTCCGGGTTTTCATAACATTGTTCTCTTGGTTATCTTCCTACCTGTTTAACTATTCCTTCACAGTCATCTTTGCTGAATCTTCATTGTTCTTACTTCTCCAAAGTAAGGATGGCCACTAAAGTTCTGCCCTGGACCCTCTTCTTTCTCTTCTCTCTTTCTATCCTCTCCTTTGATGATCTCATCAACTCCCAAGAGCTTAGTTATCATCTCTATAAAGAAGATTTCCAGACATATAGCCAGTCCTAATTTCTCTTCTGAGATAAAATCCTACAGATCCATTTCAAACTAGATGTCCTATAGACATCTCAAACTCAACATGGCTAAAATAGAACTCATGAATTATATCCCCACTTGTAGTCCTTTGTTCTCTCTAGTATTAAGTTTCTTTATCTGTAAAATGAAGAGGTTGGATTCCAAGGTCTCTAAGACTCCTTTTAGCTCTATATTTATGATTCTATGATTCTTAGCTTTTCTGAAATTTCTTATTTATGAAGGTACCACCATCCTCTCAGTTTCCTAGATTTTCAATCTCAGTGTTGTCCTTTACTCCTCACTTGGACTCACCTATCCAATCTGTTGTCAAGTCTTGTCATTTCACAGGATTGTGTGTGTGTACGCTTCTTATCACTTAGCCACCACCCTAGTTCCACTTCTCACCTGCTGCCTATATTATTACTATAGCTTCTCACCTGGCCAAATAGAAACTCCTTGAGGGCAAGTCCATTATGCTCCCAGTGATTTAGTTTCTTCATTTGTTAAATAAAGATAATACCTACCTTACTTTTGAGGATTATGATGAGGATCAAATGAGATCATAAGCATGAAAGTGCTCTGTAAAGTTAAAGCTATTATTGAAATGTAAGATATTATTTTTACCCAAACTAGTTTATACAACTAAACAATGATCCCTGGCTATGGGAAATGGGGTGTAATATGTTCCATCATTTAGAGATATAGCAAATTTCTTATAGACCATAGGCATTCAATAAATATTTGCCAATTTAAGTTGAAGAAATATTTATACTGAGCAAAGTCTTTCGAACATTATCACATGCTGTCACTTTTCTTCTCCTATAAAGTGAGTCATGCATCTTTAGATAATCATTTTACAAATAGCTCTGGTTAATTTTATGCAGGCACTGTGTTTTGTCTCCTACTCTTAACCTGCCCTGCCTCCATCCTCACATTAGCCCAGCTCTCCACCTTCTTCCCCACTCTGTCTCCTTTTCCATTCTGCTTCTAGACTTAAGTATGACTTCCCCCCAATACCACCTTCTGTGTGTCTGATTGCCTGGATGTATTTTCTCTAAGAAAAAGTTAACACAATAACCACTCTTCCTTTCAAAAATCAGAAACATATATTCTTGAGATCATTAGTAAAGTAGATCCTTAAGGCAAACTCGTCCAAATGCCCAAAGGCATCAGGGTATCCCCACAAGGGTAGTATTTTGACATCTCTACATCACCTGGCTATCATCTCATTCTTTCTTCAGGATAAAAAAAAAAGTCCTTGTGAGAGTTCTTGGTCTAGTGAGAAACTTACTTAAATGTGATTTCCAAATTACTAATCATAGTCTCACCTCAGGTAACATGATAAGGCTAAATGTCAGTACAAAGAGAACCATATTCACTCCATACATCCACCGCAAGAAATGAAAATAAGAGGCAACCGATGACCCAAACTGGCCTACAGAAACAGGAAAAAAGAATCAAAAGAAATTCTCATTTTTCTCACCACCCCAAGACAAAGTTATGGCATTTTAATTCAAAATATCACATCTGTTCTCTGACTCTAAAGCCAATACTCTTGCCCTGTTCATAGGTGTGACTGGAAATAACATTTGGCAACCAACTCCTTAAATTGCTTGTGCAGATATTCCCTGCCTGGTTCTATTCCACTTTGTGGAACTTGTATGAGCCTCCTGCTAACCATCTATGACTTATCACCAAAGGATTCAATCCTGTGGGAAAATGAAGAATTCTGTAACTGGCTGATGAATCATTTACAGATAGGAATTAAAGCAGTGATTTTACTGGAATAGCAAACTCCTTGGTGAGAAACTCCCTCTACCAAACAAGTCAGTATCTTATCTGAAACTTCTAGTCTTGGAGAGCTCTCAAGAATTGTGAGAATTTAAGTAATTTGTTCATAGTCACATGGCCAATATGTGCCAGAGGAACCACCTAAATCCAGGTTTTCCTGGCGCCAAGGCTGGCTCTCTATCTACTACACAATATGGCGATGTATACAAGGGGTGCAACACATACCTCTGACCCCCTCTTTTCCTTTTTGGTAAGTCAGTAAGGCAGAACTATTCTGAACTGCCTACATCAAGTCAGGAGTGAGGGGCACGTGGGCCCATTTCCTTACCCAGCCACTGCTACTTCTGTCTCTTTGCATTTATTCTTTCCTGATCTTAGGTGAATATGCATGCTAATATATCACTCAATTAATGAACATTTATTAAGAGCCTACTCTGTGAGAGGCACTGTGCTTAGTGCTCAAGATATAAAAACAGACAAAAAATAGCCCATGCCTTCAAAGAGCTTATAATCTAATGGGGGAGAAACCTGTAAACAAATATATACAAAGTCAGCTACATAATAAGACAAATAGCAAATAATTCAAAGTAAGAAAGCACTGGAATTAAGAACAGTTTGCAGAGATTTCCTATAGACAGTAATATTTTAGTTGAGACTCAAAAGAAGCCAGAGAGGTCACTAGTGGAGGAGGCAGAGCATTCTGGGCATAGGGAACAATTAGAGAAAATGTATGTATCTATGCATACACACACATCAATATATCTCCATCTCCATCTCTATATCTATATCTATCTAGGACAAGAAATAAGTTTGAGTTCTAAGAGATCCAAAAAGCCTGAAAGGCCTTCAAGGAGGCATCTGAAGTACTCTCAGAGTGCAGAGGCTGATAATAAGGAAATTGCCTACACTTGGGGTTGAAAGTGATAATCATTAAATATCATATTTTGGCCAAAGTCTGAATTAATCAAACAGATTGCTTTCCCTTGCCTTCTGTGTCAGCAAGACACCAGAAACCAAATAAGGCTGGAGATAGGATTGTGCCTTATCTTGGGAGGAAAACGGACATTTTGAGACCAAAATGTAAATAGACCCTGCTCCATTTGTTGTCAATTTGCATTTATAACCAAGGAACTTCTTTCTCACATATAGATGGTAACAAATGGAGATCATAAAATTGTGTGACACAGTCACCCTGAGTTGAGATGGTTCTAAAATGTATAAAAAGTCTTCTGATTCCTCTGTTCATCAGTTAGGATGTAGCTTTCCTAACTCCTTGTACAAGTACCACTAGCCTTAATGGAATAACAAATAAATGTTGTAATTTTATATTTCTATTTGTCTGTCTCCTTTAACCAAACTTTTTATAGGGTTGACAAAAGACACCTAAAGAACAAATAAATTCAGAGAGTCTCTGAAGGAAGGTGACAGCTTCAAGGAGTATAACTCCTTAAGACTGAAAGAAGTGCCAGTTTTTAACTTAAAGAAAGAATTGATCCTCAGAGCCTATATGAGCAACCTAGTCCAAGGAGAGTTGGAATGAAAAAAGGGTATTTTTAGCAGTATGAGGAGTTATGAATTACCCCCTTTTTACTATACATGGTCCCTACATGTCTTTGTCACTACTATTATACTCAACATGTGAGCCCATTCTTCTCATGGGTGCTGTGTATATTTTTCCAAGAGTGAGCCATGAGTTTTGAAGGGGAATGTTTTGAACCAACTATTTTCATGTTTTCTTAGTAAATGCCTTTGCTAAAAGCTGATTTAGTCTATTGGCTGATTGTTATTGGAAAGCACACCAGTGGGAACTTTAGAATTATAGAATGTGAAAACATACATAGGGTTAATTGAGGTATCAGTAACCCCCTTGCATACCCAACCTGCAAGTGTTCAGGACAGTGCAAGTTTGGGGAGTAATGGCAGAGTGGGTGTTGTACTCCAAACAACAGAAAGCTATGCTTTACTTTGTAGCTAAGACTGTTGTTGCCACAGTTTGTTACTATTCAAAGCTAAGCATTTCTTCTCACAGTTACACAATGCCTTCATCCCAGAGAACCACTATAACTCTGATTTTGCCTGCCAAGTTCATGTGTCCACAGGCATTGTTGTTCAACAGCTGTGTGGGAGAGGATGAAATTTTCCAGTAACTTTTATATTCATCTAGAACCTTTGGGTAATGGAAAGTTCTCTTTATTTGATATTATGGCTAACTAAAAGGAATGAAACAGCCTATTGATCTCCACCCCCAACAAAAGACTACAAAGAAGAAGAAGAATAGCAACAACAAGGAGAAGATATTTGAAATCTTTTAGTTTTATGGAGGCAAGTAGTCTGTGATCATCACTGTAGGCTAAAGAAGAATATAGTTGTTAGTTTCTCCCTGGGGTATTTAATAAAATTAAATAGTTAAATTTGATTCAATAAAATTAAATGTCTAGGCACTAAGGAAGTTAATAATAATAATAACAATATTAATAATAAGAATAAGAAAGTTATTGTCCTCAAGGAGCTGACATTCTAGAACATCGAACATATTAAGGTCCCAACTAGCCATGACTTTATATCAAACATTTTTTTTCTGCCCCATTGTAAATCACCAGATTCATATCTTTCTTGTATCTTGATCTTAAAAGTTAGGGTAGGGAAAGGAAATCACATTGTCTATATTGATATGATGCCTAATTCCCATTCCCAATATATTTATCTCTAGGAAATTAAGGACATTCTTTTAATAATCTGCATTTATTCTAAAAACACAATGGTGTTTTTTTTTTTAATTTATCAGAAAGAGGTTTGAAGAGTAAGCCAGTATGGGAAGGTGGATAGAGGACCAATCTTAGATTGAGAAAGAGCTAGGTTCAAGTCCTGCCTCTGACACACAGAAGAATATGAGTAAGCCATTTAACCTCTCAAGACCCCCAGGCAACTCTCTAAAACTGTAAATTACAGAGGATGTGGCTATTTGCCTCAAATGAGGAACCATCCATAGGAGTTCTCTACATCAATGAAATCACAGGTGTTCCTCCACCTCCCCCCAAAGGATAGGATAGGATATAACAGGATAACAGAGTAGAAATAAGACCTCAGAGATCAGTAGCTCTAAATCTGTGGTCCAAATGTTCATAATTGCATTCCAGCATAAGAAATAATCAGAGTATAATTTAAGACAGGTACATATGTATCTTATGTCACAGAAGTGTAAGAAGTAAGAAATAAAAAAGATTCTAATAGCATCTGGTTTTGATAAACATGACAAACCACTGTAACCAGACACATTATCTGAGATAACATTAATGCTAAAGCAGCTCTTTCCCTCTTTCGACATTCAATAATTTAGTTGGCTCCCAATGATTTCAAATCTTTTCATTACCAGGTTATCTATTTTCTCTGATAAGGACACAGTGGGCATTTAATCAGCTAAGGATGCCTTATGGCTCAGGTCACTCCATGGCTTATTGAATGGAATGAACTACAGGTTCATTACTGGAGAAGGAGCCTGCTCACTCCTATGGTTATTTAGGGTCAATAAATTCTTGCCTAGAAACAAAATATGTTTGTACAAGGTTCTTATCCAAGGACCACTGGATAAAGGGAAGAGAATGTCTTAAGTGGTTCCATGTTGAATAAAATAATCTCCTTGAGGACTCAAGTTACCCCATATTTTTAAGCTTTAACCTTAAGGGTTAACTAGACCAACCTCCACATTTTAATAATGTGGCAGTAAAGAGACCCCAAGTGGGGTGATTTTCCCTGGGAGGAGTTGAATAAAGATATGGAAAAGAATCACACAGATTGGGAATACATGTTGAGATTCATATGGGTAGAAGGAATATCCATATCAGTGAGTTCATTGATCCGTGAAAATAATGCAGTTTTCACTGAAATTAGGAAGGATAAGTATGTTGTTATTGTTCAGTTGTTTCAGTCATATCCAACTTTTCATGACCCTATTTGGGGTTTGTTTGTTTTTTGTTTTTTTCTTTTCTTTTCTCTTCTTTGGCAAAGATATTGGAGTGCTTTGCCATAGGATATCCACTTTATAGGTTTTAGAGGCTTTCCTTGATTTCTCCTACATGTAGGATACCAATGAAGAACTTTGACTGTCCTAAGGAAGCACAGAGCTCAAGGCTACACACAGGCTTCCACTATATTAATAACATTTTCCTTGGGGGTGGAGCCAAGAGGGTGGCGAAGAAGCAGGAAAAACATAGCTCCCACATAGCCACCTCAAATACCCATAAAATACAACTCTAAACAAATTTTAGGGCTCCAGAACTCACAAAAGTACAGAAAAACCCATCTCCTGCTGAAGGCAGCTCAGCAGGCGGGACAGGAAGGGCTCATTGCAGCATTCTGGGAGCTGAAACCAGCCTGGCCTGAAACTGTGGCTTGGCCCTGGGGCCACAAGGACAAGCCACAGCTGGAGCCTTCAGGAGAGTGGATTGGTGGCAGCTGTGGCAGTTTCCAGAATTATCAGGTCATAAGAAATAAGGACTAAGTGAAAGGTTAGTGGAACTTGGCTAAATTCAGGGGAAAGGATCCAGCCAAACTGCCTCCAGGGCAAGAAAGCAGCAGAAGCAGAGGCCCTGCAGCCACTTCCACATGGCTGCTTCAGAAGCTCATGACCTGCAGATTGCAGGGGGGGCCAAGTGATCATTCACAGGCTAAGTGCTCTTGCCTTAAGCTTCTTGGATCAGGATCATGGTCTTGGATGGTGGTACTGGAGTGCGTTTTCAGTGAGCCAAAGCTGGTGGAGGCTGCAGCAGCCTCTTAATAGCTCTGGCAGCTGTGAAAACCCCAGCGATTTGGGACAAAGTGCTCCCCTCTGGAAGCAGAATTCCACAGAGCTAAAAAGTCAAGTAATTGACTGGAAACATGAGCAGGTAAAGGAAGCAAAGTAAGAACAGTAATCCAACTTTATATTCCTTTTTTTGGGGACAAAAAGGATCAAAGCATGGAACAGGAAGAAGACAACACAGTCAGAACTCCTCTACCAAAAGCTTCCAAGAAAAATGTAGACCGGTTACAGACCATAGAGCAGCTTAAGAAGGATTTTGAAAAGCAAATAAGAGAAGAGGAGGAAAAATTGGGAAAAGAAAGGAGAATGATGCAAGAAAATCATGAAAAGAGATTCAACAACCTGACTGAAGAAAATAACACCTTAAAAAATAGATTAACTCAAATGGCAAAAGAGGCCCAAAAAGCCAATGAGGATAAGAATGCCTTAAAAAGCTGAATTTGCCAGATGGAAAAAGAATCTCAAAAGCTTTCTGAAGAGAATAATTCCTTCAAAATTAGAGTGGAGCAAATGGAAGCAAATGACTTTATGAGAAATCAAGATACTATTAAACAGATCCAAACAAATGAAAAAATAGAAGGCAATGTGAAATGTCTCAGTGAAAAAACCACTGACCTGGAAAAT
>CM053590.1:145629674-145644800 GCA_028646515.1 Pseudochirops corinnae | reverse complement strand
CCAGTGGGGGTGGGTGATGAGGGAGCAAGGGAAAGAATCTAGAATTTAAAGTTCTATAATCAAATGTTAAAAATATATGTGTGTGTATATATATATATATATACACATATATATACATATACAAAATAATTCTTATTATTAACTACATGCAACTGGGAATTAAGATATACAGGCACTGGGGTAGGGAGATGCCCTACTGGAAAGTCAGAGTGGCAATGGGGGAGGACATAGGAGAGAGCAGACTGGGGGAGGGGTTATACAGTGGGATGGCTGTTTTGGGGTGGTGGATGGGGGAAATATGGGGGAAAAATTTGTATCTCAAAATCTCATGGAAATGAATGATGTAAACAGGAAAATAAATAAATGAATAAAAATTTTTAAAAAAATAACACTTCTGTACAGTTTGCTGAAGACCCTTAACACTTTTTTGTAAAGATGTTATCCACCTGTCAACCCTTGCCCTTGACATATGACCAACTCAACCTCTTTTCCTGTTGCTATTGGTTTTGCCAGCCCCAATCAATATACATAATGATTTCATCAACATAAAGGAAAGGACATTAAAACAAAATGGAATGTGTGATTATGATGATCAAACGTTGCTAGATAAATCTTGAGGATATGGGAGTACAGAAGCAAGGGTGTATGGGTGTAGAATATTTAATATACTGTCAGACAGAGTGGAAATATTGCTTATTTTACTACTTTTTTCCTTTTCTTTTTTAATCATTGTTACAAGAATAGGTTTGGAGGGAGACAGGGGAAGATAATTCAGTAACGAATATGATGTTGGCAATTGTGCAGCTTTGTTTTGCTTGATTATTCTTATTTGTTACAAGACTTTTTTTTTTACAGAAAGATGGATTGGTGGGAGGTGGAGCTAGTGACAGTGTTATCAGAAAAAAGAAAAAGGGTCATTGAAGCTTTTTTCAAGGGCACAAAAGAGAATAGAATGAAGTTAAGAAGGAAATACAGACAGAAAGTACATATTTTAAATGTTAGATATATAATTTTTAAAAAGAAAAAAAGCAAGCTGTAGAGAAAGAGATTCACAGTTTCATTTATCCTCTTTTCTTCTATTTGGTAAATGACATATTCTTTTTAATTGATATGCATTAAATTCAGAAGAAAATAAAAGTTTAAATGTATACGGTATAAAAATATAAACCATTAATTTTTTTTAGAGTTGGGTAATTATTTAACCTTCTCTAGAGTGGCTGAAGCACTCATTTGAGTTTCAAATGGGATATGCTTCTCTAAGGTCAAAGTGTCAAGGGTCTTCAGCAAGCTGTTCAGGAAAGCATTGTTAATAAAGGGCAACCCTGTGGGTAACCCTTGGGTTTTGTGCTAGTGCCTTTCACGGACTTAGCATGCCAATAAAACCCTCTGGCATTCAAAATACCATTCAATTTCCTCAAGCATCTCTGTGAAGAGCTCTGGGGCACATGTTTTTAAAATTATTTATTTATTTTTTAATGAGGAAGGTGAAGGTCAGAGAGATTCAAAGAGTGCCTAGCCCACGGATCCTCAGCCACCAATGGAATGGCAAAGAATTTCTAACAACCAAATACCATCCGATCTTCACACAACAATGCCTTCCAGCTACAATATTTTAAGTTAGTATAAGATTAAGTACCAAAAAAACCTCACAAAAATTATGTAGGCAATTTATTAAGCGATACATGTTTTCTAGGATCTTGGTGAATAGCTGTTTTTTTTTTTTTTCCCATCTGACACTTTTAATGGTTTGCTATCCAGTAAACATAAAATCATCTGGTTATGAAATCACAGACTTATAGCTAGATGAGAACTTAGAGGCCAGCTATTCTACCCCTTCATTCTACAGAGAAGAAAACAGACCCAGAAAAGTTGGTTAAATGACTTGTTCAGAATCATGTAGGAAGTAAGTGGTAGAGTTGGGCTCAGAACAGAAATTTCATTGATTCCATATCTAAGGTTCTTTTCACAGCACCATGCTACCATTTCAAATGTGGTCTTTCACTTGCTTAGATGTCTAAAATTGACCTCTGGCTTGGTCAAGTCACTCATATATCCATTCACCTTCTTCAGTCCATCTTCTGCCAAACTACCAAAATAATATCCCAAAGGTGTAGGCATGACCAAGTTAGATTTCTCCAGGGCCCTATTCAGTTTCTTTCTCCTATTGGATGTCTTTTCCCATCCTTCAAATTCCCCTCCTTTTTGTATTATATTGTATTTATATATCTGTTAAATGTTGTTTCCTAGGTAAAGTCTAAGTTCCTAGAGTGCAGAAAATGTTTTTTTTCATTTTGTAGCCACATCACCTGAATTGCATTTAGCAAGAAATTAACGTTTTTTTTTTAAGTTGAATCAAAACTTATCGGTATGGGTTTATGCATTTGTCTTTCTTTGATAGGATGACTTCTAAACCAAGCCTAAGAAGTTAATAGTGTAGAGATCTTTATGCTTCATCTCAGCTATCAGTCAAAATAATATATTCTCCTTATGATTTTCATTTAATAGTTTAGGAAATCAAACCTTGTTTGTATAGTTAAAAAGAGGTATGCTTGCATAATAACCTCATGCAAAAATCAGTAAATATGCAAGAAATCTAGAAATCACTGCCTCCTGCCATCAAAAGATTACCATTTCATTACATGGCTAATTATGGTTTAAAAAATGCCCTTGAGGAAAAAAACCTGGTAGCTGTTGTATGGGTAGAGAGAATATGTAGTCATAAGGATTGCAGGATATATGAACCTTTACTTTCTTTGCTCTTCTAATATGCCATAGGCATGCCTTTCAGGAACAGATGTAGAAACCTATCCTTTCAAATTTTCTGTAATAAGAGTCAACAAATACAGCTTACTTTTATACAAATGAAGCGAATTCCCATTATAGGTGAATTCAGGACAGCTTAACTTGGAAATCTGACTAGATAGTGCAGGTGGGAAAATTCTTATCTAAATCATTTATTTTTTCTGTAGCTTTCCTGGTAGCTAAATTTTGCCAGGAGCTGAGATCACTGGAGACAGGAAAGGCGATGAAGATATGGAGAAGGGGCACTCTGGCCAGCTGCTGGCTCAGGTCAAGGATGGGAATTTGAAAGCTCCTTCACAATACTTAACATAATCTTGTTAGATTCAGCTTTATATTTAAAAATGTATAGTTTCATTATTCCAAAGTATTTTGTTTGAACAACTTCAGGGGAAGATAAGACCCAACCTTGAAGAAGTGGAACAAGATTCACTGGCCACCTACAGGACTGAAGTAGGGGAGAGTTAGTGGGATATGGCGTCTAGAAGGACACAGATGCCAAACCAGAAGAGATTAGGCCAAGGTCATCAAAAGACAAGCTAAGTCATTGATAATAAACAAGTTCCTCAGGACTGTTTCTATGAAGGGTGAGCACACACAGTATTGGAGGTCAGACTTTGCCAAAGATGTTACAATGGGAATGAAAAAGAAACAAAACTTAGGTTAAAACTAAGGTTAATGTACATGTGGTATGGAGCAATGTCTGTGAGCATGACAGGTATGGGAGCAGCAAGGAATGCTTCTTAGGAAAGTTTTATATTCAGAGGACAAGTTAGACATGAAAAGTTTGAGTGGTCTAGCATTTAGGCTGAAGCTAAATGGAGTCATTAAAGGAATGAAACAAATCAAGGTTTTTTCTATTAAGATTTTCTCTGGACCCTGGAAGGCCATAACAGAGAGAAAGTTGGGAAGTAATAACACATATCTGAAATTCATCAGAAAATGGCAAAACTATCAGAAAGGAATTTGGAGATGACTGATGTAAACCCTCTCATTTTCTGGAGGAAGTAAACAAGTAGCTTGCCTAAAAATCACATTTCTAGTCAGTGCAGCATTGGGAGAAGAATCCCTCTCCTTCTTCTAAACCTAATGTTCCTTCCACTAGACTAGAATTATGGATCTGAAGGTTGTGAACAGAATGAAAGTGTTATCCAGTCTGTTCCATAATATTGCGGTGAAGATGAAGCCGGAAGCTTCCACTGTGTATCTTTTTTTTTTTTTTTTGGAGGGGGTAAGGCAAGGCATTTGGAGTTAAATAACTTGCCCAAGGTCACACAGCTAGTAAGTGTGTCAAGTGTCTGAGGCCAGATTTGAACTCAGGTCCTTCTGACTCCAGGGCTGGTGTTCTACTCACTGTGCCACCTAACTACCCCTATCTTTTGTTTTGAAATGCTTGAAATGTCACTTCCATGATATAGCAGACAACTGACTTCAAATCTACACTTTAGCACCTACTACTTAACAGTTTTGTGGTCTGAGCAATTCACTTAACCTTTATTTTAGCCTCAGTTTTCAAATCTTTGAAAGGAGGACAATGATACAGCATTTACCTCAACAGTTATGAGAAAAATGTTTTACCAACTAAAATACTGCATCATAGATTTAGAGTTTAGGATTCATCTAGTCAAAGTCTTTCACATAATAGATGAGGAAACAAAAAAATCAGAAAGATCATGTGACTTGATTAAGCTCATACAGAGAGTAAATGAGACTGAGATTTAAACCCTATGACTCCAGGACTCTTTCTACCACACCTCAGACAAAACTGAGTTATGATTAATTTGGTAATTTAAATTCTTTCCATTTTAAAACAAGAGACTGGATCAGAGACAACAGAGACATATTACTAACAGTTATCCAATCATATCAAGGAATTATCACTTGGGTTATCTTTCTATTGAGTCACTATTTTAATTACATGTCCTTTTACTTAGGCAGCAGGAAGCTTTTTTTTTTGTGATTTAGAGAGGAAGGAGTGTGTGTGTGTGTGTGTGTGTGAAGGGGGAATCAGATCCTATTCAAAATCCCTGGATATCAAAGCACTGGGAAAATGCAGCAAGGTAACTGTTTGATTTGGGCTTTCAATAAAAACTATTTCCATATTTTCTTGAATTCCCGTGTTAATTAAGGAAATTATTTAGAGTCTGCTAAAGAGCAGAATCCAAAGCACAATATACATAATGACTGCAATCATTTCAATGAGGACAAGACTCACAGTGACACAATTCGGGTCAAATACAATGAACATTGTTTCTAAATGATAGAGATGGAAAAAAAAATACTTCTATATCAAAATGGTAAGTGATAAGACTGGGAAGTTATATTAGCAGGCAGTTGTCATTTCTCTAGATTAGGTAGTTTTAAACTTTACCTTTTTAAAGGGCACAGTGCGCGATATAATGGATATTACGTTGGTCTTAGAACAGGAAGACACCCATTGCTTGTGCAACCCTGAGCAAATCATTTAACTTCTCAGTGCTCTAGAAAGCTCTATAACCCTTTAAGACTATTTATAAGCTGTAGAGAAGGTGCTGGCATTTACTTGTAGTTTCTTCATTAGGAAGTTTCAGATACCAATGAATGAAATCACAGGTCTAGTCCACCATATCCCTGTCTCTACTAAGGGGAAGGCCAGTGTTGTTTATTAAGAAGCAATATGTAAAAACAAAATTTTAAAAGTTTTAATTAATTTTTGAGTAATGGAATCTGCCTTAAAATCCTGGGGATGCTTTACTTATTAAACTTTTTGATTAGAAAATGAATTTTCTCTATTATCTGTACTACAGCTTCTTAACTTATCAATGTTTATTATATGGCAGAAATTTTAAAATAGACTCTCCTTTAAAAAATTCATTGTTCATTATTAAGATTACTGTATCATACTCATAAGGATCACACACATTTAATGCTATATTCATCATAAGAATAAAATCTCTGCTAAAACAACCATATGATGAGTTGTCATTGCACATGGCACCATTCAGTCTATGCAGAGCAGAAAGTAACACAGAGTCATATTAAACAAGTTTTGTTTTAGTCTAAAAAGTGAGAGTGGAGTTAAATGACTCTTTTTCCTGGGTTGATACATACTCAATATGTATTGTCATTTATACTCTTAGGAAGCTTCATAGTATGAAAGAGATGACTAGAAAGAGGTGTGCTTTTTTCTCTTTTTTCTTTCTTTCTAAAGGGTCAAAGACAGGGAAAGACATTTGAAAAACTTGGCAAGTTTGGCTGAAATCAGTGGTTTATCCTAGATAATTTTACTTCTTCTTGTCAATCCCCACCATCATGGTTTAATGAACACTTACTTTCAACAGCTTTGATTTTATTTTCCCATGGTATACATGCCTGCTTGAAGATTTCAAAATCACGAAGAAATTTTGCCCATTTCTGAAAAGGAGAAAACACAATCATTGGTTCTCGGATTGTTGAAAGGCAAGTCAAATGGAAAATGAACTCCACTAAGACTACATGAAACATCAAGTGTGTGAACCAATGTACTGCCATGGAGCAATGAATCTTCTTGCTAAGAGGGGTCAGGGCAGAAAGTTCCAAACTCCTTTGTGCATTACCAATCCCTATTCCAAGGCAAGGATACATCTGGTCAGTTCAATAGAGGAGAACATAATAGAGAGTAGATTGTAAATTCTTTGAGGGCAAGGACTGTTTCCTTGATTTTATTTTTTTATATAACCAACATTTAACTTAGTGCCTGGAATATAGTAAGCACTTAATAAATGCTTGCTGATTGATTAATTGATTGAATTTCATTAATTGAATACAATTAATTGTATAGTTTTAAATCTATAGTCTAGGGGTAAACAGCTTTTTTTTTTGGAGGGGGGAGGGCAGAGCAATTGAGGTTAAGTGACTTGCCCAAGGTCACAAGGCTAGTGTTAAGTGTCTGAGGCCGCATTTGAACACAAGTCCTTCTGATTCCAGAGCTGGTGCTCTATTCACTGAGCCACCTAGCCACCCCTGTAGGGGGAAACATCTTATATGGTTAAGATATGAGATAGGGAATCATAGAATATCAGATCTAGGAGGAATCTTAGAGGTCAACTAGTCCAAATCTGAGGAAACTGACACTCAGGGATAGAAGTGACCTGCCTCAGGTCACATTCTGAGTTAATGATAGAACAAGAACAAGAACTCAGATTGTCTAATTCTTAAGCCTTCACTCTCTCCACTATCAATGTACTCTTTGTCCAGTTTGCAGATGTTCAGAGAATTCTAGGGTTCCATGCAACTACATGGACAGAACCCAACCAATAACAAGAGTCGAATCTAGGACGTAAAATGTGTCAAAAGCAGAGAAACCCAATGTCATGCATTTTTCTCCACTTCAAACTCAACTCCAGACCCACCTTGAAGATATTTCTAATTCCCTTTAGCTACTACTTAGTTTCCTCTTCTCCAAAGCTGCCCTGAATTTATTTGTTATATATATGCATATATTCACATCTGGCCTCCCCTATTAGAGTGTACATTTCCTAAGAGTAGGAAATTCTTCACTTTTGTCATTGTATTCTCAGAGCCTATTGCAAAGACTTAATAAGAGATAACATTTATATAGAGTCAACTATATGCCAGGTACAATGCCAAGCTGTAATGGTAATGGGAATTTGAAGATCTTCCTGGACCCCTAATAGGCTGAATGTAACCACATGGAGCCTGTGGTGGGAGGAGTTTGCTGAAGGGTGAAGCAGAGCCCACAGGAAACTGGGAGTCAGAACAGCTAGACAATGGGAGAGAGAGGATGGATGGCAAACAAGCAGACAGTTAGGCTTATGAGTAAATGTTTATGGGAAGGCTAAAGGATGGTGTGGCTCTCTGCTGTGTTGTGGTGTATTAACTTCTTTGGTGCTATGACGGATTCATTGATTCCGGTTTGGGGAATTCTGTTTTCTGGTGTCTAAATAAATGTTTTGCTTCCATCTTCTATATGGAGAGTCTGTTATATTTTGTGATTGAGTACTATGCTGGTATGTTTACAGTTGCCATCGGCATTTTATGATTATTGTCTCATTTGATCCTCACAATGACCTGAGAGAAAGCTATTACTATTGTCCTCATTTTAAAGATGAGGAAACTGAGGCAGTTATAGGTTAAGTGACTAGCCCAGGGGGTTGGATTTGAACTCAGGTCTAGGTCCAGGGCTCTATTCACTGAGCCACCTAGCTGCCCCTTGATTGAATGCTCAAATGATTGACCGATTAAGCATAGATTAAAGAGCAGAAACTAGTTTGACAAAAGCAACAGCAAAGGTGTGCTGGAGTCTATTTTAAATGGCTTGCATGGTTGTTCAGTTTTCAGTGTGAGCATTTACACTTCAGAAATCTGCAAAGACTATAAATCAGGATTTGGTTTATTGTTTTGTTGATTGTCTAGAGTTAAGAAAGTGATAGACAAAATGTTCATAATAAAATGAAATAAAAATGTGTCCTTTGTACATTTTTTTTTTCAGAGTGAGTTGTTAAACATTTATATAGAGATATATAGCATACCTCTGGCAAGCAGGAAAGTTTGCCTGGTAATTCAACTGGCAAATGGGAAAACGGGTAACCCAAGGTGCCATGTATAATCTGTATCTAGAGATAACATTGTAACTAGCTAATTCTGCATCTGTAGCAAAAATATTCTATCATGATGGTTTGGACTGCTTGAGATAATGGGAGAGAAGATACATATTTTTCTGTACCTTTCAGTTTCATGTCCTTGAGGAAAGTTCCTCACTTGCCTAACCTTTGTTGTGATTGTGCCTGAGAAAAGCAGATTGCAGCGTCAAAGAGTAAACCAACCAGGGTAATAATAATGTTCTCTGCTGCTATGACTTCAGTTGCTTCCTCTTCTGGAAGCCTCAATGGTATAAAGCAACTTTCACAGCAGAGAAAGCTAACAAATCTGAAAGAATGAGAGAGGTGGCCTAACTTTATAGGCATAATGACCATTTAGGTTGCTTGGCTTCTTACCCGAATGAACCATGTGGCCATAAGAAAACTATTACTACCTCAGAGAACTTTGTGGAAGTTTCCCCACAATGAATAGATTTGGAGTTTTGAGCCACTTTAGAAATGACTTTGTCCAACTTGCTCATTTTACAATGAAAAGAAAAGGTTCAGAGAAGCTGAAATTTTACTGTGAGCTCCTGAAATGATAGATTGTGTTTGTATTTCTTTGTATCTCTAGAGCTTAGCAAAGTTCCTGGTATTAGTAGGCCCTTAATATGCTTGTTGACTTGACATTACTTGACACAGGAGGTATTACGGGGGAAGTGTTGAGTGTCCTGGATCTGAGGTCTGAGGACCTGGGTTTCATTCTTATTTCTGATTGTTTGTCGCTGTTGTTTTTTATGTTGGGCAAATTCTTTAACCTCCCTGGACCTCAGTCGCCTAATCTATTAAAATAAGGGGACTGACCTTCTGAGGTCCCTTCTAGCTCTAGATTCTCATGAAAAGAAGCCAAGAGACATGAAGTGATTTGCCCAAGGTCAGAGATGTAGATAGCAGGGCACAGGAAGAAGAGAACTGTGGATGTGGAGTCAGAAAATATTGGTTCACTTCTCAAATCTGCCACTTGCTACCTGTGTCATCTTGAGCAAGACGCTTCTCTTCTATGGGCCTTAATTTCCTCATCTGTAAAATGAGAAAGTAGGAGGACTAGATAACCTGCAAGACTTCTTCTAGTTCTAAATCTGTGATCTAAGTGGCAGAACTGGGACAGAACTGCATCTTCTGACTCCAAACCCAAATGTTCTTTCCAGGAATACCACTAACATTCGTAATAACATTCAAGGTTTCTTTGATGTGACATGACATGACATGACATAACATAACATAACATAATATAACATAACATAACATAACATAACACAATACAACATAACATAATATAATATAACATAACATAACATAACATAATATAACATAATATAACATAACACAACACAATACAATACAATATAACACAACAAAATATAATACAGTACAGTATAGCATTAGTATAGTATAGTATAATATGATGTGATACAATGTGATATGATGTGATATATGATATATGATGGGATCAGATAGGATACGATAAGATATGATATGATATGATACAATATAATATAATACAACATAATATGATATGCACAAAAAAGTACTTGCTGTCTATTGTGCTATTTTTTCTCATTTTCCATCCCTTGTCCCACAAGGGTTGATTCTCTTGTCAGAGAAAAGCTAAATGGTCTTTTGGTATTCAAAATGTATTTTAAAAAGCAAAGGAATGTTTGGAGACTTGGGCTCTCTCCTTAGCTCCCAAGGAATGAGAATGTAAGGGACAGTATTTATGAAGTGTTTAATTAACAGCAATATGCAGACTTGTTGAAAAAAAAATCCTTCTATAAAAATACTTACTTTTTTCATCATCATCTTGAATGCAAACCATCGTTTTCCTTTTCCTTTCCCAAGTGCCCCTTCATTTGCATTTACGAATTCTTTGGCTTCCCTTGCAAGAGAAAAAAAAATATATGAGAAGGGGAGTATAAGCTGATGTATTAAGATGAAAATTACCTTCCCTCAACTAATTTTGAAAAAGATCCTGTGTTTCAAATGCAACAATGTCTTTCAGACATTTGAGGAGCTACCAATTCTACCTTCCAGGGTGGTGGTAGTGCTATTTGTACTTACTTTCCTCCAACTTACATCTTCTCTAGCCAAAAACTGGCTAACATTTGCACACGCTAGAGTGAAGAAGACCTCAGTGCCATTACAACTCCTAAATCCCAAGGCTGAGACTGAAATGGCATTGGTCAACAGAAATCTGGCTAGGTCTCCAGTCATCTGTCATCCAGAGAACCAACAACAGAGAAAGCTTTTTATGTGTGAAGAGATCAGAATCCTGTGATCTTCAAAGATGAAGGACTCAAACTCATTTTGAGAAGGAATAGGCTAAGAGAGCATAAGCTTGTCTATAGCATCTAATGAACCATGTTAACCAACTGACATAGCTTCTTCCACAAGAACTAAAGCAAAAAGGTGTTTAAGGAAAGAAAAAAAAGGAAAGTCATAATATTCCTAACTCCTTTTGGACTTGCTTTCTAATTTTTACTAGAGTGCTGCTTAACATGTGAAACTGTGCTTATTTTAATGGCTCAATATAACATAGAAGGACTTTTCAGGCTTTTAAATTCTACCTAGAAAGAAAGACTAATTTTTTCAGGCCCTGTGACTTATAAGCTGTTGTAAATGATACAAGAACATATCTGAAAAGAGCTAAAAGGCAGGCCTCTGGTACTCTGTGACTTTACCTATAAAGGAAATGGAAGGAGACGTTTCCACAGCATTCTGGCAGTTTGTATGCTGATTTTAATGCCAGATTCATTTCCTGGTTTTTGTATGTTTTTTATTGGCAGAAACAGGGAAGAAAGTTAGGGCAGACTGACATCAGAAAAATGAATTGCCCATCAGTTTGCAATTCAGAAAAAGGTTGCATTAAAATAAAAAGTTAAAATGGCTTGTCCAATTCTGCCTAACAACATTTATTCTTGAATTTTGGGTTCTTTGGAAAGTATATTGTGTCATTTTGGGGCCAGATTGTCCACAATTCAACTCTCATTTTATTTGAGCTGGGCTGATTTTAGTTATGTTTCCCCTCAAATACATGTTTCTGCATAGGTAGGGTTTTGGCCTGTGCCAAAAAATGAATGATTCTTTGGCACACGAATTGAGCCTATAAAAAGAGAAGCTCAGGGGAGGTTTTTACTCAGAATTACAATGAATATATAGTATGTATTTCTATATGCAGTCATTTGAACAAATACTTAGAATTAGTAGTGAATATAATTATATATATATATAGCTGTCTAATGGTAGCCATCTCTAGAGTGGTGGGGGGGAGAAAAAAAAAAGAAATTTACATGATAATCTTACTATATACTTAAAAGGAGTAGCATGTTGCTCATAATAGATTTGCAGTTTCAGGTGTAATCATCTTTTTTATTATATTATGTTATGGAAATGCTTATTTTATTTCATGAATTAAAAATAAAAATAAATGTGCATATGTATCTGCATTGATATTTTATAAGCTATGAATATAGTTCCATCATTCAACGAAGTGTCTAGACGTGTCGAAGAAAATAAAAATCTTCAATTTGATGAATATGATGTATATACACAATTAAAGCATGTAACAATATATACTAGCATATATTACCAAGGTTCTGAGTATTTAATAATGTGCTGTTTTTTGTGTGTGACAGTAACACTATTGTCCTACTATTAGTAGGGTGAGAAACAAGGTAGTATAGTGAATGGAGGGTTAGCTTTGGAGTTAGGAAGACCAGATTAAAGCTTTTGTCTTAGATATATCAACCAACTAATCAACCAAATAAATTTTTCCTTTGTACTTAGCAATAGAACATTTGCTAGACAGTTGTTTCAGGGATCTTGTGATCTGAAGTCACTTGACCTCTCAGTGCCCTATAGAAACCATGACTACAAATGATAAAGGGGTTGCCAATCTGCATTGGTGAAGAGGATTTCTATATTGGGAATTTCCAATAACAAATGGAATTACTGGTCTGGACCAAAAAAAAAAATTGATTGGACATAAACTTTGAGTTGCTCTTCCGGTTGTTGTTGTTCAGTTGTGTCCACCTCTGTGTGACCCCATGAACAGATATACATATAGCTAGCTGTATAAGGGTTTGGGACAGCTTAGTGGCGCAGTTGATAAAATGCTAGGCCTGGAGTATGGAAGACTCATCTTCCTAAGTTCGAATCTGGTCTTAGAGGCTTACTAGCTGTGTGAACCTGGACAAGTTACTTGACCCTCTTTGCTTCAGTTTATTCATCTGTAAAATGAGCTGGAGAAGGAAATGGCCAACCACTCCAGTTTCTTTGCCAAGAAAACCCCAAATAAGATGGTGAAGAGTTGGACATGAGTGAAAACTGAAAACCCCTATGACCCCATGGCCTATGCTTGTGAGCTGGCTGGCTAGAGGTTAGTATGGTTGGTGGCGTCAGAACACAGAAAAACTAACTGACCCAAATTAGATTCTAATACATATTGAAGCTTAAATACTTTGGCCACATAGTAAGAGGATGAGACTCATTGGGAAAGGCTCTGATGTTAAGAAAGATTGAAGGCAAAAGAAAAGGCAATGGCAGAAGATGAGATGGATAGATAGTATCATGGAAAAAATGAATGTGAGTTTGGACAGATTTTGAGAGATAGTGAAGGAAAATGAAATGGGCCTGGCAAGCCCTTTGAGTCCATGGGGTCAGGAAGAATCTAACACTATTGAAGCACTGAACAACAGTAACAAGCCTTGTCAGAATCAAGCTCTGACCAACCTCCATCTGTATTTTAAAAAATGTAAATTGTGACAATGTACTGTTGTTAAGATCAATCAAGAGGCTGCATCTCCAAAAAAGGGATAAAAAGTGTCAGAAATCTGAAGAGGAAAAATAAGAAAGGAAGAAGGAAAGCTGACTAGAAATTGGATTTGCATATAAAACTTCCTCCGAGATAATAGCTGCAGGCTGTCTTCTATTTGCTGTAGGGCTTACTGATAATATTTATGCATATCTACATACAGTTATAAAAAGCTTATAAACATTGTTCCATCATTGAAGGGTTAAATGATTTGTCCAACATGACATGGCAGCTAGTAGCTGTCAGAAGCTTTAGATTGAGGTTTTCTTGACAGTAAGCCTAGCATTCTATCTAGTCCTAATCGCTGCTCTGACACTTAAGTATATAATCATTTTAGTATTTTTAATTGTATTCTATTTTTTTCTAATTACATGTAAAGACATTTTTTAACATTCATTTTTTAAAGAATTTTGAGTTTCAAATTTTTCTCCCTCTTTCCTTTTCTCCTCCCTAAAATGGCAATCAATTTGATATGTTATATAGTACAAAATCATTTTAAGGATGAAGGGTGTCTGACATGTAGGCCAGGTGTACTCTGACCCTATAGGCAAATTCCAGATCTGTAAAGGTTGAATCAAGAAGCAAAAAAATCATAATCATAATAATCCTTTCACAAAAAAAAACCCAATAAGGACATATAAGAACGGTTCTTTAAGATCCATAACCTCAGGGATACACCCATCCTCCCCAAGTTAATAATAACATCTCAAATAGTCAAATTGCAAGAGGTTTTTTCCTTTTCGCATATTGGTTGATGGAGTTGGAATTTAGATTCCATTTTTTAAAAAGTCTTCATGCATTTAGCCTATCCACTTTCCTGATATCCTATGCAGACATTTGACACTACCCCTCAGGGCTGGAGGCTTAGACAGAACAAATAACTAAGATAAGGGACTAGCTGACATAATAGATGGTAAATTGTCCTTGGCATCAGGAAGACCTTGGTTCAAGTCCCTCTGAGATACTCTGATACTTTCTATCTGCAGAGTTTAGCACAGTACCTAGCATATAATAAGCACTTAATAAATACTTGTTAATTAAGGCTAGGTAGGTTCAGCTAGGTGGCACAGTGCCAGTCCTGGAGTAAGGCACTTTCTGAGTTCAAATCCAGCCTCAGACATTTACTAGCTGTGTGACTCTGGGGCAAGTAATTTAACTCTGTTGGCCTCAGTTTCCTCATTTGTAAAATGAGTTGGAGGAGGAAATGGCAAACTACTCCAGTATCTTTGCCAAGAAAACCCCAAATGGGGTCATGAAGAGTCAGACATGACTAAAAAAAGATTCAGAAATAACAAGGTGACCAAAAGAAAGTAATTTAATTTATAAGGTTATAAATTTTAGAACCTACTCTAAAACTACAAATTACAGATGAGTTACCAATTTGTTATCAGTGGAGGGAGTTTCCACATTGGAATTTCCTTATACCAAGGAAATCAGACATCAAGACCACCTCTACCACCAAATAAGAAGAACATAAAGGACATACTTGGTCTTTAGTCCCTTTTGCTATTTTCTAGGTAAGTCTCCAATTGGAAAAATTGGAACATGTAATTAAACTGCTATAATTCTACAATATTATCTTCCACTCTCAGTGTTCTAATTGTTTTTAGATGCAAACAAATGACTCTGTTCTATGAGCTATTAATTAAGAAGAACAGAATTTAGTTTTATAATCAAATTAAACTTATAATAAAATTTAGTCTGATACATATAATGATATATAGGCATATGGTGCTATATGATAACTAGGCAAAATGTTCATTAGTTCATGTAAATCACTATAATTAACATTTCTTTCATATAACCAAATGAGGTTTCACATTGCCTTCTGTTTGTTAGTTCTCCAGTGAGCATTTATAAAATGTCCATATCAACAGTCTTCCGTGATTGCTTATATAA
>CM053590.1:145577886-145629174 GCA_028646515.1 Pseudochirops corinnae | reverse complement strand
ACTCTGATATTCGTTTAAGAGTAGATCTGACTCCTCATTAGTCATATGACTTCCCAACTCTTATATTATTGGAATCTGTATCTCCCCCAATCTCCTGCATCTCTTCTCAGACCATTTCCCTGGGAGACTTTTGAGCGACAAATTTCCCCCCCCCCCCAGCCCCTTCTCTGCTTCACTATGACCCGGAAGGGACCAGCACAGTCATTCTGTGAAGCAGAGGGTTCTAGGGAATGGAGGGAAAATGTTATGACTGTTTGCTAAGGGTGGAGTATGTGACTCAAGCTAATGGAACTAGTACATGAAGGGGGTAAAAACACATTGAGCACCTAAGTTACATTTCCAGAATCTGACAAGCTTGGGATTGGAGCAAGAACAGGAAAAGATTTGTGCTTTAGCATGCCCTCAAGGCAAGTCTAGATCCCATAGTTTCAGTCAAAAGAAAGGTGGTGACTCCAATGACAAAATATATCATGTAATTCAGTGTAATACAGTGACAGCAACAAGGAAGACACACCCTTCAAAACTAATATTTCAATAGCACCTGTTTCTTGCTGCTTAAAATTAACTATTTTGCCTAGAGGCAGGCTGATTTAGACTGAGTTTTATGTGGGCAAAGAGAAGCTGTCCACAGAGGCTATTCAGGCAAGAATCTGCTTGGGGAAGTGGATAGTGCATTTGACTTGAAGTCATAGGACCATACATTTAAAGTTGAAAGGGAATTTATAGGGTATTTGATCCAACCCCTCCATTTTACAGATGAGGAAATTGAGGTCCAGGTAGGATAAATAGGTTGCATAAGGTCACATAGGTAGCAAGTAGCAGATCTGAGACTTGAACTCAGGTCCTCCGACTTCAAATCCAGCATGATTTCTAAGGTATCATGGAGACCTGGGTTCAAATTCTACCTCTGATACCTAGTTTTGTGATTCTAGGGAAGTCACTTTATCTTTCTTTCAAGCCGTTAATTTCCTCTAATTTAGCTTTTGAGTCACAGACTTGTCATCTACTTTGCTGAAGGGAGTTCTCACACCTTGAGTTCCTTATGCTGAGTCTCAATTTCCTTATCTGTAAAATGGGGATAACAATTCCTACAAGTTCCCACTTCACAGAGTTGCTTGGTGAGGCTCTAACGAGATAATGTATCTATAGCATTTTGCAGTCTATACAAGTGTCAGTTATTAACATGCTAGAGAGTAAAAAGGATTGTTCATATAAAGGCTTTTATCAGTGAGATTTGGGAATACTCCAGCCCCAAAATGGACCACATTCTGTCTGACAAAGATCCACTTGAATTGTACTCCGTAAGAACAGTGTGCCAGGTCTGTAATTCAACCTCCACCTTTCTGGGCTCAACCCACCCCTAGAACAATATGCACAGTTCTCTGAGTTGTAACCCCAGACCCTGAGATAAATAATTTATGGGGGGGGGGGGTTTACTTAATGACAGTAATACCTGGCCCTATGAAACATTGATCAGCTCCATGGGTTAATAATTAGATCAAGAAGGTTTCTTACGCTTTGAAAAAAGCTTTCACAGTTAGTTGAGGGAGCACACTTTGGTCTAACAAAATAGATAATTTACTCATAACACATGATACAACCTTGATTACACAGTGAGCTCCACATATACGCTGCTGTCTTGGATACTTTCTTAATCCAGGAATGAATGCTATATCCCTTGCTGAACTTTGGGTTTGCTAAGCTGTACTTTCATTTTGAATATGAAAAGAATGACCACTTTCTCAGTTAAATAGAAATTTTTTTCATAATCATCTTTCAGTTCAAATTAGAAACATGTCCTGGTGTTCTGAACATTTTTTGCTAGAAATTTCAGAGATGAGTGAAAACTTCTCCTTAATCATCTCCATAGTATCATTTTTTCCCCTTATCCAGTACTAAGGAGAACTTTAAAAGGTTTATTAATACTTTTCAGAAAATCAATGGAATTCCCATGATAGGAAGAAGCCAGTTACAATAGTGTAACAGAGAAATTCAAATTGAGTGAAATACCTTTGGCAAAATTTCATTACAACCACAGGGAAGAGAGAAGCTAATGAATTTCCCTAGTATTTCCACGTTGCTAAAAAAACAAAAAGACAAATGGGAGACGTACAAAAGAAATGGTATTATTTATTCTTATTTTTCTTTTAGATCTATGCCATAACGTTGGGGATGTCTCAGAGTACCTTTAGGCAAAACAAAATAAGAAAGCACTCCTTCCTCCTCCCACTATGAATAACCCATACCATGGTGTCTCTATAGACAAAGCTTTGGTGTGGACAGCTCTTGGAGCTAGGTAAGAAGGGGTGTAATTACTATATGGGAAAAGGCTATAACCCGGAACTTGAGATCATGAAAGAAGGATCCAGGTGTCAGGCTACAGAGGCTCCAGTAATTACACAGCACAATACTATGAAATTAGACAAGAGGATTTTATCCCTGAAGTCTCTTTCAGCAAAGGTTTACACCACTCTGTGCTACAAAGGCCGTGTGTGTGTGTGTGTGTGTGTGTATGTGTGTTTGTGTGTGTGTGTGTGTCTTGCTCAGGTGATTTTGTTACACGGTCCAGTGGAAAAAGCACTGGTTCATTCTAAGCAAGATGATGGCCTCAAGATACAGAGACATACATTTCTGCAGGATTTTTTCAGGAATCCCAATTCAGGAATTTGTTTTGTATGACCTCCCATGTTTTATATAAGGGTTTTCTTTTTTTCTTTTTTCCCTTTCAATGTTTGTAAATAACACTGGCTGTGGAATTAGAGGACCTGAGCCCAAATGCTTCTTTTGGTACTTTCTTATTATTCATCCTAAAGCAAGTCACTTAACCTCCCCAGACCTCAGTTTCCACATCCATAAAATGTGGGGGAGGGGAGAATTGGATTATTTGGTTTCATAGAATCCTTCCAGTTTTAGATCTATGATGCTATCATAACCTCCTGGGAACAATAGAAATGGGCATCTCCCTGTTAAAAAAATGTGTTTTGTACGCAGTTTATTTCATTTCACCTCTTTTTGATCTCTACTGTGATTATAATTATTATCAAAAACATGAATTGTACAAAGCGTCTTGGTAAAAGCTATGAGAGGTACAAAACAGTACAGTATGTTCCTGCTTTAAATAAATTTCCACTTTAGTTGAAGAAAAAATATATAAACAAAAGAAAAAACAACACAAGGCCAATAGATGCTGAATGCCAAAGTAGGAGTACTTGGGATCTTGTAGTTGAAATAGAGCTTAGAAATTATTTAGCCCTGGGGCAGCTAGGTGGTACAGTGGATAGGGCACCAGCCCTGGAGTCAGAAGGCCCTGAGATCAAATCCAGATATTTGACACACTTACTATGTGACCTTGAGTAAGTCACTTAACCTCAATTACCTTGCCTTCCCTCCTCCAAAAAAAAAATTTTTTTTTTTAATTTGGAAATTATCTAGCCCAGGGTTCTTAACTTTTTGGGTGCTGAATTGATAGACTTCTTTTCAGAATAATGTTTTTAATGCATAAATTACATATATAAGACTACAAAGGAAACTAATTTTATTTATAGAAATCAAAATGTTTGAAACAAAATTTTAATATAGATCCCAGACACCTGAAATCATTCTGCTCAACTTTGAAAGACTAAAGAAGTTAAGATAAATGTAATGACCAACTAGGATTCCAGCTGACAAGAATGCTCTCACCACTTGACAGAAAAGTGATGGATTCTTCAAGCTGCAGAATGAGGCATATATTTTTCAACAAGGACAAGGTAGGAATTAGTTTTCACTACGCATATTTGTTGCAAGGGTTTTGTTTTGGCTTCCCCCTCCCCCTTTAAATTAGGAGGGGTAAGGAGAAGAAGATAAAGGCCTGTTGATTGAAAAAAAATGAAGAAAAAAAATCATCCCTTTGAGAGTCTAGAAAGGGATAGGGAAATGTAGGTTGGTAAATATCTTCAGCTGCATTGGTTTAAAGTTTAGTTTTGAGTAATTTTTGAGAAGTGTGAATTGAGTGCCCAAGCAAAGGATAGCATTATACTTGGTACTCTGTTGGGTGGGGAATGTTGAGGGGCAGAAGGAGAAAACACAAAGGAAATGTGATTAGGCTGGCTATTAGTTCCTTGAAAGGTTCCTTTTCTTTGTATCCCTAGTGCTTATCACAGTGCTTGACACATAGTAGGTACTTATTCAATTGACTTATTAAATTAAATTGACTGACTGATAAGGCCTCACTCTCTAGGAGTTTAAATTTAATTGCAGACATAAGAAATAGATACTTCATTCTCCCCTTCCTAGGCATTTCCTCCACAGCTCAGCCTCTGCTTTGTTGGCCTAATCGGGGGTCCTTTACCTGCAGTCTGAGAACATTTTAAAAAAAAATTTTGATAACTTCATTTCAATATAATGGGTTTTCTTTTTTTATTTTACGCAGTTTTATTTATTTTAGCATTATTCTGAAAAAAGGTGTCCTTAGGTTTAACAGATTGCCAAATGACTACATCACATAAAAAATGGTTAATAACTCCTGCCAGAAAGAACTGTCTGCCCCTGGCCGCTATCTTCTTTGGTGCCTACCTCTCCCAAACCATTATTTGAGGGAAGGCCCTTCACTTCACACTCTCCAGACATCTCCTGCACAGGCTCACTAACTCTTCTGTACCTATAGGAGTTGTCTTTTCCTCCCAAACCTCTCCAAATCCCAACCATGAACTACGATCGGATCACTTCTGACAATATTTCTGGATAAGATGTGTCAGTCTATTCTCATCTGGTCCCCACTCATGACTCAAGTGACACTTACTGACCCTCAGTTCTTTTTTGTGTGTTGTTTCCCCCATTAGAATTTAAACTCCCTAGGGACTATTTTTGCTTTTCTATTTCTATCCCCTGTACTTGGCACACAGTAAGTAGTTAACAAAGGGTTAGGAACCCCTACTGAAACTTGTAGGTTATAAGAGTTGCCTGGGGTCACACAGCTCTCTTGGGTCAGAGTCAGGATTCAAACCAAGGTCTTTCTGACTTCAAAACCATTTTGCCCCTCACAATGTTAGATATTCTAATAAACTTAGCCCTTAAAAAATCAAAATTATTTGCTGGTTTTGTAATATAAATAGTTTTATAAGCTTTTAGTTGGCACCAGTGAAGAATATTTTCTATATGTTTATACTAGGGCTAGTGAGATCAATGAAACAATCAATCAAATGAAACAAATCACTTCACTAAACTCAGAGTAAAGCCTAACTAAGAAATCCAAGAATTGTTTATAGTCATCTCAAATTCTTGGATTTGTTCTGAGCAAGGAAGAAACAGGCTATCGTAATTCACAAAACAAGAGCGGGCACTTTACAATCTGTTTTCAGGTAGCCTTGCTTCCCATCATACACGTAAAATGCCAAAATGTCACCAACATGACATTTTGAAACGTGTATTCTGAAGTCTATCTTACCCAGGATCCTACTTTTAGAATAGAAAGAATACTCTCAAGCACCATTTATTTGGAAAAAGAAAAAAGATTATCTCCTTTACCTGCCCAGTTTGTTAATTTGCAAATACACTGTATAGCAAACATTTACTTTATAGAAATGCATTTTTGAAAATGCAAATTAGTTCTTCTACACCTATACTATAGCAATAAGTTCATTGAGCAGGATTAAATCTTCATATTTGCCCATATTAATAAAAGAGCATAGGAACATGGATTTAGAACTAAAAGTAGGGTTGTGTTGAAGCCGGCCCCCACCCGCTTGAGAAAACTGATTGTTAAATTTTTAGTCTGAGCATTCATACCCTATAGAATACTGGGCCTGGAGTCAGGAAGACTCCTCTTCTTGAGTTCAAATCTGGCCTCAGATGCACCAGTGGCCATGGGCAAGTCACTTAATCCTGTTTGCCTCAGTTTCTTCATCTGTAAAATGATCTAGAGAAGGAAATAGCAAATTGCTCTAGTATCTTTGCCAAGAAAACCCCTACTGGGGTCATGAAGTCTCAATTAAGGGAGAGAGAAAGGAGGGAAAGAGAAAATTTAGAAATCAAAATTTTAAAAAACAAATGTTAAAAATTTTATATGTAATTGAAAAAATAAAATATTTTAAAAAACAGGTGGTTTCAGAGGAAGAAATCTAAGCTATCAATGGCTATATGAAATAATGCTCCATATCATTAATGATGCAGTGGTTCTGAACCTTCCTAATGCCATGACCCTTTAATACTCCTGCATGGGCGTATCTGCATGTGGATAGACCGGTCTGGAGATGGATAGAGGAGCAGTGTCTCGGTTCCTAAGACCATCGGAAATATGTGTTTTCCGATGGTCTTAGGCGACCCCTGTGAAAGGATTGTTAGACTCCCAAACGGGTCATGACCCACGGATTGAGAACCGTTGGATTAGAGAAATGCAAATTAAAGCAGCAATCATCAGATTTGCAAAGTTAGTTAAAAAAAAAAAAAAGCAAAATATATATATTAATGCACCCTTGACGGAGTTGTAAACTGGTCCAGTCAATCTGTAAAGCACTTTGGAACTATGTCCAAAAAGCTTTTAAAATATGTTTACCTTTTGATCCAGTGATGCCACTAGTAGGTATATACCCCAAGGAGATCAAAGAAAGAGGAAACAGACTCATATGTATGAAAAAAATTTTATAGCAGCTTTTTTGGTGATGGCAAAGGACCATAAACTAAGAGGGTTGCCCTTTTAATGGTGAGATGGCTAAACAAATTATGGTCTATAAATGTGATGGGATACAATTGTGCTATAAGAAATGATGAAGATTGTTGCAGAGAAAGCTGGGAAGACTTACATGAACTGATGCAGAGTAAAGTGAGCAAAACCAAGATAACAATTAATACAATGTCAACAGTATTGCAAGGGGGCAGCTAAGTTGCACAGTATCAGGCCTAGAGTCATGAAGACCTGAGTTCAAATTCATCCTCAGACACTTACTAGTTATGTGACCTTATGCAAGTCACTTAACTCTGCCTCTGTTTCCTCATCTGTAGCATGAACTAGAGAAGGAAATGGCAAGTCACTTCAGTATCTTTGCCAAGAAGAAAACCCCATGAAGAATCAGACATGAGTGAAAAACAACTGAACAACAAATGTATGTAAATAATCTGACCTATTCCAGTGGACTTAGAGTTAAAAATCTGAGTCTGAATCCTGCCTCAGATATTTACTAGCTTGTGTTAACCTTCCTCATAGTTTCTCTCAGCCTCAGTTGTAATATGTGACATCTACCTGCCTCTGTTGTTATAAGTATCAAATGAGATATGTGAAGCACTTTACAAATTTTAAAGTCCTACCTAAGTGCTAACTGTTTTGCCAAAAATCTAGAGTGCCAAACTTATCCTAAAGAGACACCACGCAGAATGTAGCAGTCTCCTAGGAGAGCTCAAACCAAAACAAGATTTACAGTTTGCTTTTGAAAGAACCATCTAACTATAAGATGCTCATGCAAGTATATCACACAGGATCACAGCTTTTGAGCTGTCAGAAATCTTACTTGGCACTAAATACAAATCTTCATTTTAGAGACAAGGAAACTGAAGCCCAGACAAGTTAGATGAGTTAGTCTTCCCCCAAAGAATGTAAGCTCCTTGAGGGCAGGAACTGTTTCTCTTTTATTTTTTTCTCTGCCCATCCCCTTAGCACAAAGATTCTCAAAGTGTGATCTGGACAACCTTGAGAGTCTATGAGACTTTCTCTAAGACAAAGCTATTTTCATAATAATACTCAAACTTTTGAATTTCTAATATGGTAAATATTAATGAAGATAATCCACATGCACAAGGGATTTGGGGGGAGTCCTCAATCATATTTAAGAGACCTCTTTATGGGTGCCGAGACTAAAACTTTTATGCATCAATGCCCTAGCAAAATGTCTAGAACATAGTACATATTTAATAAATGTTTGTGGGTTGATTAAGTCCTCAATCATACAGATGGTAAGAGGAAAGTCAGAATCCAAACTCAGGTTATTTGGCTCAAATTCATTTCTCTTTCCATTTTCTGGGTCTTGCCAAGGGCACACAAAGATAAAGTCCAGTAATTAGCTCTACAATAAAAATCCAATGGATTGGAGTTTTCCTAGAACTGTCCAGAAACCCTACTTTCCTTACCCTGTCTCCACCCTTTCTGTAGAAAACCTTTTCCAAAATGAACTCATTCATTTCTGTGAATATGCAATAGATATCATTAAATGTTATTTTGATTACTGAGGACCTTACATTGCCCTAAGTATTCTGAAGAAGACTTTTCATTGGCTAATATTTGTTATATATTGAATTGGACCATGGAAACAGATATGAAAAGTATAGGACATGGGGTTCCCACATAAAGATAGCAAGAGATATAATTATGAGAATCAGTATTTTTGCCAGTGTTAGACTAATAAGCACCGGGCTTCAATGACTGCAGGATCAAGTGAAGCTGATGACTTTTTACAATTCTCCCTCACTTAAATCCATTTCATTGGCAAGTCAACGCATCACCCTGGTGATATTATAGGTCCCCATTGAGAACAAAGAACTAACAACAATGAGCACTGGTTTTATATACTTCTGCCCTGGGGAGAGATATAGTCCTACTTCCTCACTCCCATAGCCAATATGGATGCTGTTATAGAAATAATTTCTCCCCCCCTTGTGCTGCCAATCATATTTAGGGACAAGTCTTTGAAGGTTGGAAGTTTAATTATATAGAATAACATCTGTGAACTTAAAAAAAAAGTGCCAAATTCTGATCCTTTCTGCCACGTTGGTGGTAGATGGTGACTGGTTGACATTGCTAAACCAGAAGGTAGGACAAAGAAATGAATGCGTATTGATTCCAGATTCTTGAAGGAGTTCAAATATGAGTTATCTCCCAACTTTTATGGTAGGAGTCAGGAGAGAGAGAGACTCTTTCTTACAAGCTTTGTGGACAGGGATATGTTAACCGCAATTAATCACTACAGGAAGGATCTTTGATTTCATGAGGGAAGCAACACTCCACCTAGAAAGATCATAGCTTGTCTCCTTCTTAGTTGAGAAGTCCCAGGGAGTAGTAGCCTTAGGCACGTTAAGGTTAAGTAACTAGTTCAAATCTTCCTAGCTAATGTAGCTGGGATTGGAATTTTGGCCTTTCCGACAAAGTCCAACACTCTGTCCACCACTCTTGTTTTAGGTTGGTTTTTTTTTTTTTTTGATACAACTTGTGAGTGATTTCACTGACATAGGGAACTCTGAGTGAGAAAATTCATCCACCAGTGTAGCTCAGTGTTTGTTTTGTAATCTGTAGTCTTAGAGAGTAGCTTTCGGTAGAAGTATCAACCACTGGCCATAATGGGTCAAGTACGACCCATTACATTAAAATGTAATTGGGAAATACTTAAGAAAATAAATAAGAATTCGATAGAACATAGATGATGTTGATATGTGGTTTTCTAAGTCAACATGCATCCCACAGGGATCCTTATATACATTTAGTGGCTTCCATTTCTATTTGAGTATGAGAGCTATGGCTTATGGCACTAAGAAGTTGAGTATCTTTGTTAGGGTCATGCAGTTAGTATGTGGTAGAAGCAAGATTTAAACACAAGGCTTTCTGAGTATAAGGTTAGATCACTATTCATTAGGTCAGGATGTTTTTCAGTTAGTCCACAGGACACCAAAAATTAGCCTGTTGGTGATTTTTTACATATGCGGCATGAGATGTCTATGGCAAACCCTTGTTTCTCTCTCCCTGCCTCTGTCTCTCCTTCTTCCTTCTCACCCTGTCTCTTTCTGTATCTCTGTATCTGTTTTTCTCTCCTCTCCCCCCTCCCCCATTTACCTGTATCATTCTCTTCCTCTTTCCATTCTTAAAATCTTTGCTCCTCTTGTGAGATTCCACATGTAGTGAGAGGGTGCCAAGTCTAGATCCTGCCCAGTAGGTCATGCCCTGCTGCTTCCCACCTTCTTAAATGTGCCTTCTTTTTCTTCTTAACTCTTCAATCCTTTTTCTTCAATCTTCATTCTCCCTCTCCTCCCTGCACCCACCCACCCCCACCTTTCTTCATTTCTTTCACTGCCAAAGACTGGGAATAAAGAAGTAGGAGACCCTCAGCATTCCTGTATCTAGTACTGAATATTCATTGTGTCAATTTAGACTTCCTCAGGACAATGTTCTTTTCTCCTCTCCACTCCCTCCCCCACCCCACAGGAAAAGGCATTTGCAAAGGTGAGGGAGAAGGTGTCCCATGCCATTTTAAAAGAATTCCGGTTCTCTATGATTTCTATATGCTAGTGGGCAGGTATAATGAATGGAGTGCCAGGCCTGGAGTCAGGAAGACTCATCTTCCTGAGCTCAAATCTGGCCTGAGGCACTTAATAGCTGTGTGACATTGGGCAAGTCACTTAACCTTGTCTGCCTTAGTTTCCTTATCTGTAAAATGATCTGGAGAAGGAAGTGGCAAACCACTCCACTCCATCTCTTTGCCAAGAAAACCCCAAATGTGGTCACAAAGAATTGAACACAATTGAAAAACGACTTAACAAAAGGGGGTATGTAAGACGGAGAGGAGGTGGTAGCTATCTGGAATATGTAGGGAACACCAGAAGGTCCCTTGCTCACAGATGTCATTCCCACACATTTCTCCAATTAATGATTCATTTGGGTTAACAAACTCTACTGGGTAGAGGGGATATAAATATACCCTGAGAGACTTAAGTCTATTTGTCATTTGCACCTCTGTGCCAATTGCTTTAATCAGGGCAACATCCGAGCTGAAATACCTCAGGGAACAGAAATGTTGGCTGAGGGAGTCTGGTGAGAGGCAAAGCAGAAACCCAGGAAAAACTACTGACTTACCCAGGGTCCTCTTTGAGAACCATGTACTAGACAACTAGAGACAATCTCTATCAAGCTTTCATTTGCCAGTATTTGAGTTTGGAACCTCAGGAATTCTACATGTAATGAATGGTTGAGAATCCCTCCCCACCCTGCACTGAGTGGCCAGGTAGTGCAGGGAATAGAACATTGGTCTCAGACGCTCAACACATACTAGCCATGTGACCTTGGGCAAGTCACTTAACCCTAATTACCTTGCCATCCTCCCTCCAAAAAGGGGGGAAAAAAAGAAACATATGGCCTCGCAATGATTCCTCATTTGCCAAATCTAATGGTATTTTCTCAGTCCTCATCCTTGACATTGCTGCAGTTTTTGACACTGCACAATACCTTTCCCTTGGTACTCTCCTGTCTTTAGGTCTGTGTGACATCTTACTTTCTCCTGGTTCTCTTCCTACCTGTCTGACTGCTACTTGTCAGTCTTCTTTGCTACATCTTCCTCGAGGTCACCCTGCTCACAGTGGGGCCCTCTTCCCTTCTCCCTCTATACTATTTCACTTGGTGGTCTCAACAGCTCCCATAGATTCAATGATCATCGCGATGCTGATGATTCTGAGATTTATTTATCCAGCCCTAGACTTTCTCTGACCTCTGGATTTGAATTTCTAACTGCCTATTGGACAGCTCGGAGTGGATGTCAGACTCAATATATCCAAAACGGAATTGTCTTTCATCCACAATTCCTTCCTCCTTCAGAACATCCCTATCACTGAAGATATCAGCATCCTTCCTGTTACCTGAACTCAAAACCTAGCACTATCCTCTACTCCTTGTTCTCTCACCTCCCATATCCAATCTGATGTCAGTTTTACTTTTCTAATATCTCTCATCTATGCCTCCTCCTCTCTTCTGACATTGCCATCAGTCTAGTACAGGCTCTTCTCACCTCATGCCTGCAATATTGCAATAACCTTCTGGTTGTGCCTCAAGTCTCTCTTCACTCACTAGCCCATCCTCCATTCAGCTGTCAAATTGATCTTCCTAAAGCACAGATCTAACTATGTTACCTCCTGTTCAATAAATTCTAGTAGCTTCCTATTTCCTCCAGGATCAAATATAAAATTATTTTTGGCATTCAAAGTCCTTCACAGCCTGCCCCCTTCTTATCTTTTCATTCTTCTTAACCTTACTCCTTTCCTCATACTCAGTGATCCAATGACACTGGCCACGTTGCTGTTCCTCTTACAAGGCTTTTCATTTCCTATCTCTGCATTTTCACTGCTTCTCCCTTATGCCTGGAATTCTCTCCCTCCTTATCTTTGGCTCCTGGTTTCTCTGGCTTACTTCAAGTCACAGCTCAATTCATACAAGAATTCTTTCCAAATTTTTTTGCTTTTTTTTTTTTTTGGAGGGGGGAAGGCAAGACAGAAAGGTTAAGTGACTTCCCCAAGGTCACATGGCTAATAAGTGTTAAGTGTCTCAGGGCAGATTTGAACTCAGGTCCTCTTGACTCCAGAGCTGGTGCTTTATTCACTGCACCACCTAGCCACCCTGGTCTTTTCATATTTTAATACTAGCACCTTCTCTCTGTTGATTATCTCCAGTTTATCCTGTAGGTTTCTTGTTTGTACATTGTTATTTTCATATCGTCTCCCCCATTAGACTTGTAAACTCCCTGAAGAAAAGGACTGTGTTTTGCCTTTGTGTTTTCTCAGCACTTGGCACGATACATGGTACATTATCAGCACTTAATAAATCCTTATTGAACTGACAGACTAGACATTTATACCAACTAGCACCTAAGTGAGGAAAAAGCAGATCATCCCACTCAGGAACCAAAACATTTGACTATCCTAGATTCAAGAAGAAAAAAAAAAGTTGATATAAAATTAAGACTCGCAAATGCCTACTAGAATTTTTTGGCATAAAAAAGACCTAGTGAAATTGGGTTTTGGAGGGAGAACCATCCCATCACAAATATACACGCATTCCAATATAAGCTAGTACTCTAAATCCATGTCATCACTAAATTTGTCCACTTCCTGATTCAGTCTGAGAGCTACAGTGTCCACTTGTGTGTGTGTGTGTGTGTGTGTGTGTGTGTGTGTGTGTGTGAGAGAGAGAGAGAGAGAGAGAGAGAGAGAGAGAGACAGAGAAAGAGACAGAGACAGAATCAGAGAGACAGAGACAGAGTCAGAGAAGGAGAGACAGACAGAGAAATCAATGAAGATTATTTTTTGCTTATTAGGTATTTACTGAGTAAATATGTTTTTGAAAGCAAAGAGAAAAAGAAGTTTTGGTAATGAGTTGAAGAATGTGGGCCCCTTGGTCTTTCAGTGGTTATACAAAGCGACTTCAAAATACTATCAATGGCAGCAACCCCACCAGTTTCCTGGCCCCTTCTCTCACACATCCTGACTATATAATGTGCTTTTATGCAGTGTATTATAAATACCTAATTTTAAAATTTGGTCATGTTTGGTATAGCATTATCTAGTTTGCTACAGAGCATAGAGCACCATTCATTTGTAGTTCCTTGTCACTGATGGGTGGTGAAAGAAAATCTATCTGTTTGCCTTGGGTTGTGAATCTATAAATATAGAACTATGAGTATGGTTCAGGTGGAGAAGGATAAAGACTATTTAGCAATCCTGGGGAGAATATACTGGTTATTCCTATAATTCTGTTTTCACTCAAACTGGTGCCCCAGGATAATAGAAAAAAAAAAGGTCCCCAGTAAAACCCATACTAAATTTCAAACATAACAAAATGTGCAAGTAGGCTGGAATGCTGGATCTCCACATCCAACATGCCAGTTTATAACATTTTATGCCTGTATATGTGCATATACAAGCAGGCAATCCCCCAACTTGCAAATGGATTCTGTTCCAAATGCTAATTTATGTCTCTTTTGGGGAATTTGGAACAAAGTTTCCCATAGAAAGCATATAATAATTAGTGGCTTGATTCCCAGACTAGCTTACAAAAGCCTATTTAATGTTAGAATCTTAGAGTTAGAAGGATGTTAGAGGTTGTTCTGACTTCCATTCCCCTCATTTTATTATTTTCAATTTTTTTACTTAAAAACCGTTTTTTAAATACTGGGCTTTGCTATCTCACCCAGGCTAAAAAGACAGGGGCCACTCAGAGCCCAATTCCATTCTGATTTGCAGGGAATTCTGACTTGCTCTAATTCAGGCATAAGCTGGTTCTCCTCTCTTCAGCAACCCCATGGCAAGCACTTCTGGGGCTCACTATATTAATGCTAAACAGCAAAAAGTCCTGATTGACATAGCCCCCTGCAGTTCAGAACTCCTGAGCTCAAAAGTTCCAAAAGCCTCAGCCTCTCTAGTAGCAGGGATTATAGACATGTGTTCCACTGTATTACAGATAAGGAAACTCGGGCCCTTGGAAACTGAGTGATTCATCCAAAGTCACACAGTTTACCAATTGTAGAACCTGAAGTAGGACATAGGTCTTCTGTTACCTAGTTCAGCTCTCTGGTACTAATTCTATTATTTTACCACCAGTATTCATTAAATACTTTAGCAATATGGTGTAATGAAGAGCAAATTGTCCTTGAAGTCAGGAAAACCTGGGTTCAAGTTCTCCTTCTGGAACACACAGGCTATATGACCCTAGACAAGTAACTTATTTTTCTCTGCCTCTAAGCAGACTTTGACATTGTTGATCACTATCTCCCATTTTTCTCTAGGTTTTCATGATCTACCTCTCTTGGTTCTCTCCTTGTATTTGCCTTCACAGCTCCTTTGCTGAATCTTCATCTAGATCACACATTGAGTATCCCTCCAAGACTCTGTCTTGGTGCCTCTTTTCTCTCTTTATACTGTTTAGTTTAGTGATCTTATCCATGGGTTCAAATATCATCTCAATGCACCTGGTTCCCACAGAAAAAAAACCAAGAGAAAGTCAATTTCAAAGGTAGAAACAACAAAATTTGACAACTGAATGGATATGGGGAGGTGAGAGAGTGAGGAGTTGAGAGTGACACCTGGGTTGTAAGCCTGGGTGACAGATTGGATATGTGGAGAAAGGGAGAGTAAGGAGCCAAAGATGATAAAAAATTGTTCCATTTCAAAATATCTCAGAGAAGATTCCAAAAGAATGAAATCACACAGGTGCACTCCCTGTTCCTAGTGACTAAATAGGCTTTTGGGGAATCGCTTTAGAACCTAATCAGTATTTATAACATTGTTTGAGTGGTAAGATTAGTTCAATGGCATAATAGAGAAAAAAGAACATATAAAGTCTCCTTCCCCATTTCTTGAGGATGGGTCATAGTGTTTTGACAATAGTAAGTCATATGCCACAATGAGAATCTAGAAGTCAGGGTGGCTATTACTGTGTAGGACACGATTTAGTCAACATCCTCCTATTTTATGCTTTGTTTGATATTGACACTCAGAGGAACATAGTTATCTCTGTGGTTGTACCTATCAGAGAATCTTGTATGCTCTTAAAATATACCTAGTAGACATTTATTAAAGGAGAATCTCAAAGGTTTCTTTTTCTCTATTGGGTCAAAAGTTGTTTTTTTTTTTTCTGTAATCAATATATAATATGAATAGCAATGTCATATATTCTTCAAACTATTATGCAATCAAGAAGATGAGATTTTTTTTCTTTATTTTTCCTGTAGAAAATTGTTTATGAAAGCCTGCCCATTCCTTTCCCATGTTTGCATCAAGAGCATCGTCTGCATGTGCATAGAACACTCATCAACTTTTTTTAGAGAGACAGAAAAGTGGACATATGGGTTAGTAGTTGCTGTGTTTTTTCTCGGTTGCTCAGAGGAAGGGGATATACTACCTGTGATCTCCATTCTTTTGGAATCTTCTCTGAGATATTTTGAAATGGAAACCCAATTACTTAAAAAAATTTTTGACTGCAACATGGAATTTCAGTATTTCAGGTACTGTTGATCTTCCTACCTTCATTTCAATAATAATGACTAGCATTTATATAGTAGTTAAAAGTTGAAAACCTGGGGCGGCTAGCTGGTGCAGTGAATAGAGCACCAGCCCTGGAGTCAGGAGGACCTGAGTTCACATCTGGCCTCAGACAATTGACACACTTCCTAGCTGTGTGACCTTGGGCAAGTCGCTTAACCCTAATTGCCTTGCCCTCCCCCCCAAAAAACGTTGAGAACCTGCTGTGCATATATTGTCTCATACTCATTCACAATAACCCTTTTGAGATAGATGCTACTATTATCCCCATTTACAGAAAAGGAAATTGAGGCAGACAGAGGTTATATTATGTGACTTGTCCAGGGTCACAAAGCTATAAGTACCGGAGATAGAATTTGAACTCTGGACTTTCTGACTCCAAGTCCAATACTTTATCCACTATACCGCCTACCTGCCAATGCTGAACCTGGAGGCAGGAAAATCTGAACTCAGGAAGATTGAGTTCAAATCTGACCTTGGACACTCACTATCTATGTCACACTAGTCAAGTCACTTAACCTGTCTGCCTCAGTTTCTTCATCTATATAGGATAAAAAAATAGCATTGACCTCAATAGTGTTATTGTGAGGATCATGAGCTGTATGTACAGCATTTTCCTACCCATTAAGCACCGTATAAATGGTAGCTTATCATTGCCATCTTCTTGTTATTATTGTTATCTAGCTTACTCATACAGGTATACCTTGGAGATATTGTGGGTTCAGTTCCAGATTACGTCAATAAACTGAATATCTCAATAAAACAAGTCACACGCTTTTTTGGTTTTTCAGTGCATATAAAAATTATGTTTACACTATGTAGTGTAGTCTATTAAGTGTGCAATAGCATTACATCTTTAAAAATGTACATAGTTTAATTAAAAAATTATTGCTAACAAAAAAATGCCAACCACAATCTGAACCTTCCGTGACTGGCAGTCTTTCTGCTGGTGGAGGGTCTTGCCTCAATGTTGATGGCTACTGAATGATCAGGGTGGTGGTAGCTGAAGGTTGGGGTGGCTGTGGCAATTTCTTAAAATAAGACAGCAATGAAGTTTGGGGTGTCAACTGGCTCTTCCTTTCACCTGAACACTTAGAGTCCAATGTAAATTTATTAATAGGCTTAATTTCAATATTGTTGTATCTCAGGGAATAGGGAGGGCTCAAAGAGAGGGAGAGAGTTGGGGAACTGTCAGTTGGTAGAGCAGTCAGAACACATACACTTATCAATTAAGTTCACCATCTTATATGGGCATGGTTCATGGTGCCTCAAAACAATTACAATGGTAATTTCAAAGATCACTTGATCACAGATCACAATAACAGATATAATAATAAGGAAAAAGTTTGAAATACTGTGAGAATTACCAAAATATCACACAGAGACAAGATGTGAGCACATGATGTTGGAAAAATGGTGTCAATAGATTTTGCTTGACACAGGGTTGTCACAAACTTTCAATTTTCAAAAAGCACAATAAAGCAAAGCATAATATAATGAGTTATGCCTGTGTAACATATTAGATGCTGAGGAGGTAGAACACAAATTTAGTGACTCAATAATGAGAATATATCATTATAGAAAAGCTAGTAAATCTGTTTCATTTGACATCTTTTTTTTTTTTTAGGGGGGGATAGCAAGGCAATGGGGGTTAAGTGACTTGCCCAAGGTCACACAGCTAGTAAGTGTCAAGTGTCTGAGACCATATTTGAACTCTTGTCCTCCTGAATCTAGGGCTGATGTTCTTCTATTCCCTGTACCACCTAGCTGCCTCCTTAACATCTCTTTCAAATTCCATCTAAAAATATTTTGGGGGATGATCTAGCTCGGTTGAATCTGATTTCTGAAGGTTCATTTCCCATTCATAAACTTTTTACTGTTTTATGAGGTGATATTCGAAATACTCTTTCATCATTGTAGTTTTTAATAGTTGAAAATGAGATAGTTTTCCAAATAAAAGCTGCCTTCAACTTTTGGGGTTTTTTTTGGCAAGGCAATCAGAGTTAAGCGACTTGCTAAGAGTCAGCTCGTAAATGTCAAGTAACTGAGGTGAGATTTGAACTCAGGTCCACCTGACTCCAGGAATCAGTGCTCTATCCACTGAGTCACTTAGTTGACTCCCGCTGGCTCCTCCTCCCCCCCCTTTTTTTTTGCCTTCAACTTTCTGATCACTCTGCTTCATAAAGAGATCAAGTGTTTCCTGTCTGCGTTGGTTCCTGGATTCTTTTGGTTTCTTGAGTGTGGCAATTGTTTTGTATTTGTTAAACTTCTCCAAGAACTACAAGTAATCAAAGTCGCTTTATTTATTTCCCATTTTTCAGAATCAAAATCAGTTTGAAGAGATCATTCTGGATCTGTAGTAATTTTACTGAGTGTCATCTTCTCCTCATTATACTTTCTGGTTTTGAACTTTCCTCTAACCAGTTAACAATCTGACCACAGACAAATATTTTGGCAACCAGTCATTTCCTCTCTGTTAATATTTGATCAGTTTCATTTTCTGTAATGTTAGGAGAAGGGTTTTTTGATAAAGAGCCAGCACGGCTTCATCAAAAACAGGTAATGCTAGGACTAACTTAATTTCCTTTTATTCGGTAAGGCAAAGAAGTCGTAGACTTGGAGTGTAAAATGATACATACATTTTCAGACATGGTCAATGTTTTTATTTTTTGATTGACTATGCATATGTTTAAAAGGGAGGGCTACTAGGGAGTAGGGAGAAGGCTGCTTAATTGATAGCAACAGACATTTTTTAAAAAGAGTATTTAAAATATTTCGAAAATACTTGGAAAGCACCACCTAACTGCCTCCACTTAACCAAAGGATCCTAGATTTTGAGCTAGAGATGAATTCAGAGGACATGTAGTAGACCTCATTTTATAGATTAAGAAATTGAGGTGAAACAACTTGTCCCCATCACAAAAGTAGTAAATGACAGAATTGGAATTTGAACTCAGGTCCTATGAATCCCAGCTTAGTCCACTGAGTGAAAAAGGAAACTTGGTGTAAAAGGAACAATCAGGGAATACTTCTTGATCTCTCTGGGGGAAAGGTTTGCTAGGGACATTGGAGGTAGGGGGGAGGAGTTCTACCCTATACCTCTCACAAACCAACTATTTCTATACATAATATATCATAAGCCAAGAGGCTATAACTTGGTTATGCATACTTTTGCATATTAGACACATAGGGACATATGTATCTTTATATTCATAGAGTACTATTGGCCTGAAGTTATTATCCTGTAAACATGAGATTTCTATTAGCATAATCACTAATTGGAATCCTGTTTCTGGTTCTAGTTTAAAGGATAGTCATTTGTTAACCACCCAATGCTTTAATGAGAATTGTAGTATGTTCTATTGCCTGGGGCTGGGACCCATCTGAGATGCAAGTATACAAGTGGAATACACATATGAAATGCAACATTGCTATCTCTTTGAGATAGTTATCACAGTATTAAACCAAAATGAAGCATCAGTTCAAAAGAATGATTGAAATTAACAGTAGATGGGTCCACATGCCCCTAATTAACCAATTTGCTAATAGCTGTTTCTTATTTAGAGATGTTAGCTCACATTCTTCTTAGCTGTGTAGAATAGAACAAAACATACTCAAGAGCTTTTAGCAAGTAAATATTAGGATTTTTCCCTCTAATTATGAAAAAAATGCATACTTTAGAACTTGGATCTTCTTTTCCATCTTCCATGGTTGACACTTGACTGTAGCAATGACCTGCCTTTTTTCATCTAACTCTGCCTTCATTCTCTCCAATTCTTCTTCATCGATTTCATCATCTTCATCTCTTTAAGGGGGGAAGGAAGCATAAGGTTAACAGATTGATCCTAAACTTGACTTCATTTCCAAATGTAAAAAAGACTGATATTATCATTGCAACAAACACTCAACCCAATGACCTCGACTTGGAAAATTGAATATAGTTCTATCACCAAGTTCTATCATTTGTATTTTCAGCTTTAGCCTCAAATCTAAAAATAAAAATTACACTTAAATATTAATTTCTTTTTTTTCAGGGGGAAAGCAGGGCAATTGGGGTTAAATGACCTTGTCCAAGGTTACACAACTAGTAAGTGTGTCAAGTATCTGAGGTCGAATTTGAACTCAGGTCCTCCTGACTCCAGAGCTGGTGCTGTATTCAACTACACTACTTACCTGCCCCAATTTTTTTTTTCTTAATTGTCTTAGGTTCTGAAAATGAGTTCTTTTCTAGATACTCAGGCATAGAACTAGACCTTTTGGAGAAAAGAGATATATGGAGTTTTGAGGGATTCAAGAGAACCATAAAAAGGTAAACAGAAAAGTGAAATCATAAGGGACTTAATCAAGTTAAACTGTTGACATTCCTACTTGGGAACATAATATTTGTAACTCATAGGACCTTTCACATTAATAGGATAGTTAAGAAGGAGTATATATAGGCAGAGGGCACAGGTATGAGTTGAATATGAAGGGATGATATCTAAAAAATAAAATTAAGACAGAAATGTACTGGGAGAAAGAGAAAGGGAGAGGAAGAATGGGGTAAATTATCTCACATAAAAGAGGCAAGAAAAAGCTTTTATGATGGAGTGGAAGAAGGGGGAGGTGAGAGGAAGGGAGTGAACCTTACTCTCATCAGAATTAGCTCAAAGAGGGAATAACATATACACTCAATAGGGTATAGAAATCTGTCTTACCCTACAAGAAAGTAAAAGGGAAAAGGGATAAGAGGTAAAGGGTAATAGCAGGGAGGGCAGATTGGGGAAAGGGTAGTCAAAAGCAAAACACTTTTGAGAAGGGACAGGGTGAAAGGAGAGAGAGAGAGTTGAATAAATGGGTGTAGAAGGAATAAAATGGAGAAAAATACAATTAGCAATAGGAATTGTGGAAAAAAATTTAAGGCAAGTTTCTCTGATAAAGGCCTCAGTTCTCTCTCTCTCTCTCTCTCTGTCTCTCGGAGAAGACTGGGCAATTGGGGTTAAGTGACTTGCCCAAGGTCACACAGCTAGTAAGTGTGTCAAGTGTCTGAGGCTGGATTTGAGCTCAGATCCTCCTGACTCCAGGGCTAGTACTCTATTCACTGCACCACCTAGCTGCCCCTAAAACCCTCGTTTCTCTAATATATAGAGAACTGTGTCAAAATTTGAAATGCAGAATCATTCTCCAATTGATAAGTGATCAAAAGATATAATCAATTTTCAGATGAACTAATTAAAGCTATCTATAGCCACGTGAAAAAGTATTCTAACTCATCATTGAAGAAATGCAAATCAAAACAATTCTGAAGTACCTCATACTTATTAGATTGACAGTAGGACAGAAAAGGTAAATGACTAATGTTGTGATGTGAGAAAAACGAGACATTAATGTATTGTTGGCAGAGTTGTGAACTAATTCAACCACTCTGTAGGAGCAATTTGGAACTATGACCAAAGGGCTATAAAACCGTGTATACATACTCTTTGACCTAGCAACACCACTACTAGGTCTGTATCCCAAAAGAGATTAAAAAGAAAACCCAAAAGAAAAAGACATATATGTACTGAAATATTTACAGTAGTTCTTTTCTGGGGGTAAAGAATTAGACATTGAGAGGCTGTCCATTGGTTGGGGAATGGCTGAACAAGTTGTGGTATGTGATTATGATGGAATGCTATTGTACTTTAAGAAATGATGAGCAGGATGCTCTCAGAAAAACCTGGAAAGACTTGCACGAGCTGATGCAAAGTGAAATGTACTGTGTACAAAGAAACAGCATTATTGTAAGACGATCAACTGTGAATGACTTAGCTATTCTCAGTAATGCAATAATCCAAGATGATTCTGAAGAAGGACTTAGGATGAAAAATGCTATCCATCCCCAGAGAAAAGAACTGATGGTGTCTGAATACCAATTGAAGTGTACTTTTTAAAAAACTTTATCTTTCTTGAGTTTCTTTTTTTGTCTATGTTTTCTTCCACAAGATGACTATTATGGATATGTTTTGCATGACTACACATATATATAGCCTATATTGCCTTATCAATGGGTGGGTATCGAGAGAGAGGAAGGGGGAGAATTTGGAATTCAAAGTTTTAAAAACAAATGTTAAAAATTATTTTTACATGTAACTGGGGAAAAATTAAATACTAAATAAATCTTTTAAAAAAAGAAGAAAAATTGGGGGAAAAAAGAAAGGAAGAAAGTGATATGGAAAAGAATAAAGATATTTTATGAAATAATGGATTTAAAGGTATCAAAGGCCTTAGAGATCATTAAGTCCTGTCCCTTCATAAGGATAAAAGGTAAAACGACCTATCTAAGATTATATACATAATCTTACCATAAGTAAATGGCAGAGATAGGATTTTAACCTTGCACTCTAACTCCAAATTCACTGCATTTTCTATTATAGCATGCTACTGTTTCTAAGGCTCAATTGGTAACTCAAATATATTTAACGAGGAGTGAAGCTCACATAGGTTCCGTGTCTGTGTTTGTGTGATGTGGGGTGTGTGTGTGTGTGTGTGTGTGTGTGTGTGTGTGTGTGTGTGTGCGTGTGTGTATGTATGGTTTTGTGTTTAAGCCATTATGGGGCATTTCTTGTTTATTGAGCAGTTGTGGTTTACTTGAGCAAGTTCTTTGTCTTCTGTCCTTATAGTTCTCTGTTTGAAAAAAAAAAAAAGCCAAGGAGGGGAGAGGTGGCTAATTGGCACAGTGAATAGAGCTCTAACCCTGGAGTCAGGAGGACCTGAGTTCAAATTTGGCCTCAAACACTAAGCACAAAACTAGCTGTGTGACCTTGGGCAAGTCACTTAACCCTAATTGCCCTACCTTCCCTGCTCCAAAAAGCAAAAATTTTAAAAAGCCATTAAGAAAACAAAATGTGAGAACAATGAGAATGGTATGTTTTCAAAGTGAGCAGTAGAATATGATTCTCGCTCTGCTTCTGTCTCCATCATTCTGTTTCTGTGTGTGTGTGTGTGTGTGTGTGTGTGTGTGTGTGTGTGTATGTGTGTGTGTGTGTGTGTATGTCTTACTGTCTCTGTGTCTGTCTGGCTTTTCTCTGTCTCTGTCTGTCTCTGACTCTGTTTCTCTCTGTCTCTGTCTCTAACACACATGCATACACATATGTAGGTATGCATGCATGCATGCATGTGTGTATATTGGGGCCTCTACATTAATCTCTTTCACCAAAAAAAAAAAAGATAAAATAAAATGATGAGGCAAAGAATAGGAGCCTGTTTTCACAGGGCCACTTGTCAGCGTAGGAACCACTGCAGTTGGTTCTCAAACTGTGCACTATGGTGCCCCAGGGCACCAACAGGGGAAACAGAAATGCTTACATTTGTCAGACACCAATCAGCTCAAGGTAGCTCGTAATTTATTCATCTTCTCAAATGTAGTTTCTGAAATTCAGGAAATTGAGATTCCAGGAATATGGAAGTCTCTAAGGCCCAAGATTCCAGGAATACAATTCCACACTGGATTTTGTAGTCAGTCCAGCATTCATGCTCCAGGGAAGAAGGAGTGACCTTCAGGGGTGACTTTTGGAATCCAGTTCAGAAGTAGGTGAAATAAGGATTCATCCAGCAGTCATGCCACATCTGGCATAACCAAATTCATAACCAAAGTTTTGAATTCTGCTAAGTCTGAAGATACTCTCTCCCGAGACCAAGGTAGTATTGAAGAGTATCTGCCCCTCAGGGTCTTCCCCTCCAAGATTGATTTTTTTTTTGAGGAGGTAAACTAGGCCATCTTTTGCCTCATTTCTTACCTAGCCTAAAAGCACTGAATGAGTATTACTTCAGACAAACTAAGACCTAGGAAAGACCTTGGGGGGTGGGGGTGGGGGAAAAGGGAGAGAAAGAAAGAGAGAGAGTGAGAAAGAGAGAGAGAGAGAGAGAGAGAGAGAGAGAGAGAGAAAGAAAGAGGTAATTGATAATGGATCATATAACACTAAGGATACCATTCATTGCAGATCCTTTTGATTCTTTACTATTCTAGAACTTTTATATTTTGCTGATCAGCAAACTTGTGCCAAGCAAAAATCAGAATTTAATCAAAAGGCATTTTAGAAACATATCAAAGAAATAAGAAATGTTTATTTGATCTGTAATGTTTGGTCTAATTAGGTATAGTGGGAATAAGCCAAGGGTGTGAAGTTAGAGAACCAGAGTGTGAATCCAAACTCTACCACTGACTAGTTATGTGACTCAGTCAATGACTGGACTTCTCTGGGACTCAGTTTTGCTATCTTCAAAATAGGGGGATTTAGATTGTCTCTAAAGCACCTAGCTCTAAATCTATGATTTTATGATATTACTCCCTCAAGGCTTGATGGTTATTTAACAATATTACTGTTAGAAAGTGATCTTGTATTAATTCTTTATAGTATGATGGAGGAGTCACTGTTAGGTTTGAGGTCCCCTGAAAAAGATCAAGACTTTGCATAAACTACAAGCTCGTTATGAGACAATAGTGTAAAATAGGAGTAAAAAAATATGTCAGTGCTATCCTGCATTGCCCTGAGACAGTCTATTGTCCAGAACAAAGAATGTGACATCTCTACTATAGGTTGTCTTTCTTGGGCTATATCTAGAGTACTCTTTTAGAGTTTTAGTGTTCTAAGCACTTTATTTTAGGAAAAAGCATAGACAAGCTTGAATGTGTTTAGAAAAGGATGAACCAGATGGTAAGAAGACTGGAGAACATGTTAAATAAATATCAGTGGAAACAACCGGGAGCATGCTGTCATTGGAGGAGATATTAGGTTTATTCTGCTTGGTCCTAAGAGTCAGAACTAGGAACAAAGGAATAGAATGTCAGCTTGTTGAGGAAAGGGATCATTTCATTTTAAGTTCTCAGTGCCTAACTCATATTAAGCTCTTAATAGATCCTTATTGATAGGTAATTGATTGATTGAAGTTGAAAAGAGGAACATTCTGTCCTTAATATAAGGAAAAACTTTTTAACAATTAAGCTACCCAAAAGTAGAACCCCTTCCACCCTTTCTTTGGAGGTCTACTCACTGCTGAAGATGTTATAAAAAGTATTCTTGTGTCAATACATATTGGAATAGGTGGTTATTTGAGGTTCTTTTCCTCTCCTAGATGAATGGATAAATGAACAAATGAAAAAAGAATTTATTAAGCATTTACTAAGTGCTATGATTCTCACCTCAGGCTAACAGTTTATGGCACTACATTAACATTTTAGTTACCAACATTCAGACTGAAAGCAAACTACTTTACTCTCATGAGCACTATAGCAACCTGTTTGCCTTATGGATTGTCTTCTTTTGTTACTATTATTTAACTTGTTTTGCAGCAAATATTATGGTGTATACTATAGTGAAAAAAAGAATAAATTAATGTGGACTTGGTAGAAATAGATAGAGATGAAAATTTCAAGGCCAATTTGGTCTTTTTTTGCTTTAAAAAGCATCATTTTTCCAGCTGTCTTTGAAAAAAAAAGCACTTTGCTAAAATTGTCAAAATTCCAAAAACAGTTTCTGTGTAGATACCGACTATCTAATTTAAACAGATTATTGAGTCATTCTGAACCTAGATTCAAGTCCCACTTCTAATTCACATTGGCTGCCTGGTCCAAGGCAACTAAGTCACAATCTCTCTGGGCTTTGGTTTCTGTTTCTATAAAATGGAGAAAATGATGGCACTACTCCAAATGTAGTGTGAAAATCAATTGGTGTAAAAAATATATAAAGCATTCTGGAAACTTTAAAGCGCTACAGAAATGTGATCTATTATTACTACTATTATTTTGGAGATATTTATCAGAATCCTTCCTATTTCTAATGAAGTCCTCTGCTTGGCTTTAATTTATATAAACAGCTGTTTGTTAGAGGCAAAGAATCTTCTTATGCTCAATTTCTCACAGCTCTGAACACATATCATGACTTATTCACCTAAAATTGGGTCAGGAAAAGCCTGTGATATTATTAGAAGCATTCCAAACTGTCTAACAAGGCACTGCTCTTTAAGTGTCTCCAAAGACAGTTAGCTTTACAATCTGTGGTCTCTAGTTGGTTTCAAAAGTTTTCTAAGTGCAAGGGAAATTCCCATGGGTATTGTTTTGGTCTTTGAATAAGGAACCCTAGGTAATTAACTGAAATGAAGGTGTCCTTATTTGCCTACCAATCCTCTTTAAAGCATGTGTGTTTGTTGGTGTGTGCGTGTGTGTGCGTGCGTGCTTTTTTTCCTCTTTAAAAATGCAAGTGTTTAGTGTCTAGGAGAGAAGACGGGCTCTAAATTAGAGAATAGAACTACCACTTATCACTATGGTCTAATATACAAAAAGAGAAAAGGCAGAGATGTCTCCATTTGTCTGGGCAAAGGACTCATTTAGTCAGATTTGCTATTTTACAAAATAAGTTTAAGAAAGTCCTGCAGTTCCCAGAGCTAGATCAAAAGCAGAAGAAACTCAAGAAGAAAAAGCAGAGGTCTTAAGCCTAGGCCTCTCCAGAACAGTCTAAGGCCCAAGTCTCAGAATGCTGAAGGAACTGAGATTGGGAAAGGTAGTATCTGAGGCAGTTTTCTGGGGTGAGGGTCATCCACATTCTCTGTGTCCCTCTGTTTCTGTCTTTATCTCTCTGTCTGTTTTTCTGTCTCTCTGTCAATTTCTCTGTCTTTCTCCCTCTGTCTCTCTCTTTCTATCTCTGTCTCTTTCCCTCTCTCCCTCTCTGTCTCTCCTCTCTTTATCTCTGTCTCTCTTTTCCTGTCTCTGTCCCTCCCTCTCTCCTTCTGTCTGTCTCTGTCTCTCTTTGTGTGTGTGTATCTCTCTCTGTTTCTCTGTCTCTCTCTCTCTCTGCTTCTATCTCTTTCTCTGACTGTCTCTGCCCACTCCCCTTCCCCCAAAAGGCTGAGAAAACTAGGAAGAATCAGTTAGCTGTACATGAAAGAGTTTGTCCTGCTGAGGTGCATCAAGCAGGGGAGTGGGGGGAACCCAAGTCATTAAATATATTCTGATGCCTCCTGGGCTATTTGTGTCTCTAGTAATGAAGTGTACAGCAATAAAGTGTTTTGGAATGCATCTTCCACATTAAAATAAGCAAGACAATAGAAGTGCATTTGAACTCGAGAAGGTCTAGACCTGTGATGTCACTTTGGAATAAGGAAACTCCCTCTAGCAATTCAGGTAAGCACCTTATCTGCAACTTATGGTCTTAGAGAGTTACTTAGAGAACAGAGAAGTTAAGTGACTTGTTCAGGGTCACACAGCCAACAAGTATCAAAGGTAAGACCTGGATTCAGGTTTTCCTGGCTCCAACAAAGATGTATGGAAAGACTATATTGATGTACTCTTTCTCCTGCCTAAAATAGAAATTTAAGACAAATATATTTCAAAGAGTTCACGGAAAGGAACAAGAAACAGAGTGAAAGGATAAGGAAACTTGAAGAAGGTTAAGTCCTTGTTTCTTTAAATGGCTTTATATCTATCCAATGCTTAGTCTTCTACTTCTAAAATTAAGGATTAGCTCCATCTGAGAAATGTTTCCCCTATGAACTTCAACACTCAGGTATGATTATCCCTTCCATATCATGACTTTCCTCATCCCAGTTTTAATATGACACAGGTCAGCATAAAAAATTAAATGGGAATATTGAGGGAGTTTTGTGGAAGCCGCAGACAATGCGTGAAGGCCAACAGAAAATACAGCACCTTTGACCAAATACTTAATCCAAATTTTACAGTAAGGTACAGTAAACACCTCATAAAAGAAAAAGAAAAAACTCAGAATTCTCCTCTGGTATGAAGGAAGGTCCAAAACATTTTATGTGCAGACTGCAGGAGCATCGTGTCCCTAACCCTCACGATGTAGAAGGGATAACCATACCATCATTATATTCACTTCAGCTACTGCCTCACAGTTCCAAACAGGAGCAATATCAGTCTTCATCTACTTAGAGTCTACGCATGTTTCTGTCTTTTTCATGTGACATCTCATTCTTTTGTACATTTCTTGAAGGCAGAAACTAGAATCAAGTTATTTTTATATACCAATCAAATCACCAATATTTATTAAGCATGCACTTCTGGAACCAACAGTGCCAGAAATGGTGCTGGGGAGTTGGGTCTATAAAGATAAAAATGAATGAGGCTCTACCCTCAAGGAGTATTAGAAGAAGACAACATGTACATCTATAAGTATACACAAAACTAATACAAGATGATTTTATTTAAGAATATTAAGAAAAGTCTCTCGTTGGAGTGGTCACTGAGTTGGGCCTTGAGGCAGAGATAAGAAAGGAGACCATTCCAGGCAGGAGGAACAGCCTGTATATAGGTACAGAGACAGGAATTATGACTCCCAATAGGGTCTAGTATAGTACTCCGCACGCTGTTTTGTTCCTTCTTTCTTGTTGTTCACTCGATTGGTTATAATCCTTCTTTACAACTTGACTAACGTTTAATGCGAAGTTATTTGTAGAACCTATATAGGATTGCATGCTGCCATGGATTTGGAGGGTGGAAAAGAGGAAAGGGGAGAAAATTTGGAACTAAAGGGATTGTGGAACTGAATGTTATAAATTTAAAGTAAATAAATAAATAAATTTAAAAAAATAAAAAAAATACTCTGCTCATTGTAGGTGCTTAATAAATGTTGGACTGTTTTAATAAAAACCATCAAGAGATAAGAGTATAAACTTTTAAGTAAGTAGCTCTGCACTATGTCTTCATTTGGGCAAATGGCCTTCATTTCCTTTTATGAATACGAAATGACTTTACAAACTGAATATAGCTGCATATGGTGGTATATGTCTCTAACTCCTACTCCTGGGGAAGTAGAGGCTGGTCGACTGCTTGACTTTGGAAGTTATTAGCTGTGGTAGGGATAAAGCCAATTCAGGAACTTCAATAAATCTGCCATAAATATAGTGGCCCCCTCTAGAAGTAGAGGGCCACTAGGCTGCCTAAAAAGGGTAGATCTGGCCCAGGTCAGAAAAATGGGACAGGTTAAAGTTAAGGTTAAAATCAGAGATGGGATCTAGTGATGGGTGGCTATTGCACTTTCTCACCTGGACAAAATAGGGAGACCCAGTTTTGAAAAACCAAACCGAAACAAAATAAAACCATACAAAGAACTGGGTACTACATTGTGCAGAAGTAAAGAGTTTGCATCTAACATGGACAACGATACATACAAAGGAATGAATGAACGAATAATTTGCAAGTAACTACATAGATTAGTAGCTTTGAGTGAATTGAACCTGAGGAAATGAGTTAATGGGCAGAAATCTTCTACCTTCATTTTAATCCCACTCCAAACTGGTGCTAGATGCCTTTAAAATAGATTTCATTGAACTTAATAACCATGGGTTCCTCCTTTGCTGCCTTGGTTATATAACATACACCCAAATGCCCATTATTTCTACAAGTAGCTTTGGCTACTGACCTTTTATACTTTAACATGGCAACTACTAATGACATTCTTCTGGCTTTATAAAATGTCTTTAAAATAATAAAATTTAATATTAGCTTTCAGTTAAACAACAGGTCAAATTAGCTTACGCTCCTCTCTTCATCTTTCTTCTCCTCTCTTTTTCCCTGGCTTTTCTGGTTTCTTCATCCTCAGGTTCGGGGGATGGGTCATCCTCATTGATAACATCCCTGTTCCTTTTCCTCTGTGGTCTCATGCTCTTTCTTCGAGGCAACTTGTCTTCCTCCTCCTCTTCACCTTCGCAGAATGTTTTATGATTCAGTGAGAACAATATGAAATAGATTTCCAAAAATATGATCACCATTCCTATATGACAACTAGGATTAGTTTTCTCATAAGCTGACCACATAGTAATTCTCCATTACAACTAAGAAATCTTTGTCCCAATTATTTTATAGTTCACTTTCTTTTAAGTACAAAGCAGTATGAGGTAGTATAAAGAAATAAAAATTTGTCCTCAAAGTGAGAAAGACCTGCATTCCAGTCCTGTCTCTAACATATATTTTTGCTCTGTGACCCTGGGTAAATCATTAAACCTCTCAGTGGCCCCAGGCTACTATCTAAAATTCTGAAAAACTCTAAGTTTCAAAGTAGGTGCCTATCTATAATAGTAGATAGTTTCCTCAATGGCAGTTCCAGATGTCAATACAATACAAGTTGTGTCATAAAAAAAAGAGAAAAAAGAATCAGAGATTTCAGCTAGGGGAAAAGTTTTTACATAATATAGTCTAACTCTTGCACACATTGCTTCACAATCTCAAGTGCAGGAAAAATTTGGTTCAAATGTGAACTTATGATGCCTCTACACTCCGGCGGCTTTTAATGAATGAATAAAAATCATTTATTAAGTGCCTGTTATTTGCCAAGCACTGTTATTTAGGACAACAGCTAGTTTAGGATTAGCTAGCATATTGTGGGTACATTCTACTTCTAAATCATCCCCACAAATCAAGCCATTTTTTAGTTCCAATGGATTCTAATTAATTACAATGGTGAAAGGGAAGTATGTGTCCACTGCTGTGTCCCACTATAGAGCAATGATCAAGAAGGCTAAGGGGATGCAGTTAACTGCAACAATTTGGAAGAAAATTATCATCCCTTTTCCATTCTTCAATTAATCTGCTTTATTTACTGTTTCAAATATTGCTAAATTTCTTTTTCATATACCATTAGGCTATTATTAAAATAGGAAGAAAAAACAAGGGGGGGGGGGTGAGATAAGAAAATACAGGGAAAAAATGCAACATAATTACTTATACTTGTGTGCTCATAACTTTCCTTTTTCACTCTAAATTTAGTAGGCTTAATAAAATGAACATATAAAAACATAAAATTACTTTATTTAAAATACTAAATTCTATTATTCAAAATTTTTGAATACATGCATTAACTTAAAAAAAAAAGATAAAATGTCTTATTCCATAAACCCTTTTCACTTCCTACTCTTGTTCCTTCTTTTCCTCCTTCCCTCTCTTTTCCCCTTTCCTTTTCCTGCCTCCTACTTTTCTTATTCCTTCATCTCTTCCTCCCTCCCTGCCTTCCTTCTCTCCCTATTTCTTCCCAAAATTGAGTTACCATTTGAAAGTATCCTTTATCCGCATATTGACATCACAAGATTAACAAGATGAAGGACTAACTAATCTCTCTGATCTTCACACACTCTCAAACCTTTCCAAAATAGGCATTATGTACAAGAGATAAAGCAGTTTCATTGTTTCCCTGGTGTAGTATACCAAGAACTCAAAGGAAGTAATGATTCAATGAGCTCACAGAAGAGATAGCTAATAATGTTACCCTTGGCAAGCTCATTTAGAACTCAGCATCCCTTCCCCTACCACCCAGCACCCTACAGCAGGGCTGAACAAATGGACTTAGAGGTTTGCAACAGAATCTGGTTCTACCCCTCTCCTCTCCACTAGTGCTTCAGAAAACCAGAAGGCAGAAGCTTGCTCAATTTGAATAGCAATAAAGTGATGCTGTACATTACAATAGAGAACTGAAGGACAGAGGGAACTGGGCCTGCACTTGTCTGTAGCTATGTGGCCCTCCACTAAGCCTGGAGGAAAAAATCCAGTATCTACCTAGAGCCAATTCTGTCCCCACAGAAGTCTTTTGGGGGCAGAGACTGAGTCTGTGAAGCTGTGAATTTCTCATCTTGGCGGGAGTCTGAGAAGGTTTTGAGGGCCAGCCCCGAAGAAACTACAATTAAATGGGAAGGAGGCAGAAAACAAGTGATGAGGGATTCAGAGGGTGAGGGAGGTGTATGATTTGTCAAATATTTTCAGTGATTTGGTCTGGTTAAAAAATCCTCCCACAATTCCCTATATATATTTTGTTAGTCAAATCAGTGCCCAAATATGAAAGAAGCACAATTGAACATTCCAAGAGCAGCTCTTAGAATTAGTTAGCATTTTGACATTTGTGGTACGTAGGTCCTTCTTAAGCAAACTTTTCTGAAACTTTCATCAGCCTGCATTGTGTGAACTACATGGCACTAAATGTATCCTTTGCCATTTGGCCCCAAACAGGCAGACTTTTATGTTTAAAATCGTTTCTCAGATCCAGATCCTAAAGAGGGATAATCAGCTCCAGCTTACTAAATGGTGATGTGTTTACAATGCATCTTTTTTTTTTTAATGTGTTCTGTTAAATAGGCAGCTTTGATTTGACAGGTCACTGCATTCATAAATTATGTGAGGCCCTGGGCTGCTTTCATGGGGCTAACCTCCCTCTACTATGGCCCCAGGAAAATGAGGATTACTACAAAATTAAATTTGGGGAGACACCTAATTAATATGATGCATTCGTACAGTGAGCCATTCATTAGCGGCAACTCCATGAGGACATACAGTAGACGTCCTCTATATGCCCTGTAATTGAACCCTTCTTTAGATACAATTCCTCCTTTTGGCTTGGGTAAAATCAAAGTATTTTCCTGTACAATGAGCCTTTTCTTATTCCAATCCAAGCATAAATTTAAAAAAACCAAAGAGAACCCTTTTCATGTTACTTCAGTGAACCCAGAGTCTCTAAAGGAGTCACACTCTAGGCATCTAGACTGTCTACATAAAGCCAAAACAACAGATCAATTCAGTCAAACAAAACCGTGATTGAATACAAAAGAATCGGTAAGGACAGTCATGTGACTGAACTGACTGGTCAAACTCAGGCAGAATGGCCAGGGTAGTAACATTATGACACCTCAGCCTTAACTGGAAACTCAGAATCCATGATGACTGTCTCTATAGGACAGAGGGCAACAGAGAAATGTATTTCCTTCACTCTGCCAATCTCCTTCAATTATGGGCTATGGTGTAGACTGTGGGAAGTGTGGCTCTCCAGGCTGAATGGGTTCCAAGACAGAAATGAGCAGTAATTCTCATCTGCCTCTCTTGAAACCAACAAAAGTCCTGACACTGGGTACCTATAGTTTGATAAGTATAAGTTAAAAAGAAATCAACCACAAAACAATCTTCCACACAATTATTAGTTGCAATTCAATCATCATCTGCCTTTGGAGAAAAATAAAAACTACTTAATCTACCCCTGCTTACTTGAGCTCTCTTCGGTGTCATCATCTTCTTCCTCTTCTTCCTCCACTTCTATTTGCACTGTCAAAAATATAAAAATGAAGAGCTGAGTTTGCAAACAACAAGCATTTTGAGAAATTTTTGTTAAGAGCTTAAACATTAAAAAATGAGCATTTCTATATGCAGAATAGAAAGCACACAGACAAAAATGATTGCATTTATAACAGCCTCCATTTCATACCACTTCTTGGGTGTTTGGGGTTTTTTTTGTCTTTTTGGAGGGGGGAAGGCAGGGCAATCTGGGTTAAGTGACTGCCCAATATCACACAGCTAGTAAGTGTCAAGTGTCTGAGGCTGAATTTGAACTCAGGTCCTCCTGACTCCAAGGCTGGAGCTCTATTCACTGTGTCATCTAGCTGCCCATTTTTTTTTCTTAAGCATGTAATAAATTGAACATAATACTTTCAAAGCTGCCTTGCTTCTTTTCTGTGCTTCCTTCTGGACTTCCTTCTATGTTCTCTTTTGTGAATCTTTTTAAAAAAATTTTTCCATGGATTTCTGTGTGTTTGTGTATGTGTGTGTGTGTGTGTGTGTGTGTGTGTGTGTATCTGTCTGTCTGTCTCTCTCACCATCACTCTTGCTAACTCCAACTAAACTAATATCACAAATTAAAATCAGAGGTGAAGAAAACCCTTCCTTGGTAACAATAAGTATCATTAAGCAAATTAAATCCACATGGTGTCCACGTCAAAAAAAGAACCAAGTCTCTTTCTACACTTGAATTCATCATTTCTTTATTGGAAGGTATGCTTTATCATAGTTACTTTGGAGACGTGGCTTTTCTGAATTTCTTTCCTTTACAATGCTGTTGTCATTCTATGAGTTGCTTTCCTGGCTCTGCTCATTTCACTTTGCATCAGTTCCTACTTTCCGGGATTCTCTGCCATTGTCTCCATCATTTCTTATAACTCAACAGTTCTGCCACATTCATATAACACAATTTATTAAGCCATTTTCCTATGTATGGGTACTCCCTTGGACTCCGGTTCTTTGATTTTCTTTTATCTTTTAATACCCCCTTTGGTATGTTTGGGACTATCCCCTTCCTGTTATTATTCTATCCCTTAACAAGCCCACCCCCACTTATTTCCCTATTGAATTTGATGTACTTCTACTCCAAACTCTTTGTATGCTTGCCATGTGTATGTGTGTGCACGTGTGCAATGCATACGAGTGCGTTCAATCTTCCTTTGTCCAGTTTAGCCAAGAGTGAGGTTCATCTGATACCCATTCCCTCCACACCTTCTCACATAGATCAATTATGAAAAAAAATGTTTCAGTCCCTTCTTTCTTCTTTTTACAACAACATATTCCTTTACCTACCTTTTTCTTCTCCTTCTTAAAACACTCAGAATCAATCCATGCCCAGGTTCTCTGTATTCTTACTTAACTCCTTCAGTACCATTTGATTATGTTAAGGTTCCAGAGGAATACTTCTATCTTCTCCCATTATTAGGATGTTAGCACTTTCTTATCACACAATCCCTTCCAATTGTTCATATAAAGTTAACTTTCTAGGCTTTTCTCTACCTATATGTTTGCATTTTATGGTTCCTACTTAGCTCTATTCTTTTCATTAGAAATGCACGAAAGTCCTTTACCGAATCAAAGTTCTTTTTTCTCCCTGTGTCTTTATGGGGTAACTTATTCTTGGTTAGAAGTCCATATCTTTTGCTTTTTGAAATACTATATTCCAAACTTGTACCACCAACACGATATTCATAGCACCAATGGCAGCTATGAATATGCTGGTGCAAGTCTGAATCTCAAAATATAACAGACTTTCCACACAAAAGACAAAGCCAAAACATTTATTCTAATACCAGCAAGTTGAATCCCAACACCAGAAAGCCAAATCCATCACAGCAACAAAGAACTCTATACATAATAACAATGCAGGAAGCACTACCATCCCCAAGACTTCCCCCTGCTAGGGTCTTCCCACAAAGGAAGACTCACAGCTCCCTGCCTGCTTCCTCTCTCTCCCTCAGCGCTAAGGGCTCTGACCAACTTCCTCTCAGTTCTCCTCCACACTTCCTGCTCCACCCTTCCTGCTCTACCCATTCAGCAAGCTCCTCCCTCCACAGACTCATGTGACTTAGGCTTCCATGTGACTCAAGTAGGTCACATGGGCCTATTAATGGATGGGAAAGATCTCCTCATTTATAGTACCATTACAAAACTCTGCTCCAATATATGTTAAAGCTGCTAGGTCTTGTATGTTTTTAACTATGGCTCCTTGGTACTTAAGCACCTTCTTTCTGTAATTTTGCAATATTTTTTCTTTGACATTGAAGCCCAAGATTTTGTTTTGTTTCGGTTTTTTGCTTTGTTTTTGCTTTTTGGAGGGCTTGCCCAAGGTCACATGGCTAGTTTTGTGTTAAGTGTCTGATTTAAACACAGGTCCTCCTGCCTCCAGAGCCAGGGCTGTATTCACTGTGCCACTTAGCCACCCCAGAAGCCCTAGATTTTGTGTATGACTTTCCAGGACTTTTTCTTTTTGGGGGTCTGTTCAATGGGTGACCAGTGGAGTCTTTCTATGACTTCTTGAACTATATTGTCCTGGCCTCTGTGTGCGTGTGTGTGTGTGTGTGTGTGTGTGTGTGTGTGTGTGTGTAGTCATGATTTTTAGGGAGTGCAATGATTCTTGAGGTATCTCTCCTTATCCTGTTTTCCAAGTTTTTTTTAAGCACTATCATTTTTTTTTAATTTTTAAAAATTCTTTTGACTTTTACTATAATCTTTCTTGCTTTTCAATGGAGTAATTGATTTCTCCTTGATCTATCCTAATTTTCAGTTAGTCTGTTACTTGAGCAAGATAATTCTAAGATATTTATTCACCTTCTAACTTTCCTCTCCCTGTCCAACAATTTTTTATTTCATCTTTTATCATCTGCTTTATTTCCTTTAGGTACTCATATAATCTTTGTAGAAAATCCACTATTTCTTTTAAGTCTTTTCTTCCAGTTATACTCTCCTAATAGTCTGGACTTTGTACATCTCCGCATCTACAATAATTGTTTATAGTGAGAGGTATTTTCTTTGCTATAACAATCTCACCAGCCTTAGTTCCCAATCTGGAACTTTATTCCAAGGCTAAACTCTGCCCCGGGGGGATGCTGGAGTCAGTACTTCTTGGAACACTACAAATCAGGGTTTGATTTATTGTTTTGTTGATTGCCTAAACTTAAAAACAATGATAAGGAAAATGTTAATAATACAGATTGAATTTAAGTGTTTCCTTCCTTTTTTTTTTTTTGAGAGCTGGTTATTAAACATTTATTAAAACACCCCTGTTCTCACCCGTATTGTGCTTTTGGATGAAATCAATAGGCTTGCTTGATCTCAGTCTCAGCGTCCAGGCTTCCTGATTTCCATATTCTGGGGTTAAGTCCCTTGGATCTTTGAGGATAGGAATGATGGATCCTCAGGGTCCCTATGTTATCTCACACCAGAAACTGGGGGCCTTGAGTCCCGGGTTTCTCCATCTGAGTGCTGCCAATCTATACTAGTTTCTATCATCTCTTAGACTAAGGTTACCAATTTGTTTGGGTCACATGATGACTCTTTGTGTAGTGAAGCTGACTGTATATTACTACATCTACTAGAGCAGCTGCTCACTGGATTTCTTGATTGTTATTTGGTCTGGAACAAATTTTAGGTTTTTGCTGGATAAAGTATGAGGGAGCTAATCTGTCTACAGGAATTTAGGCAGTCATCTTGACTGGAGGTCCACAATATACATTTATTAAGTGCTTATTATGTGCTAGGCACCATGCTTTGTTCTAGGAACAGAAATACAAAAATTAAATAATCCCTGACCTCAATAAGCATATATTAAATAAAAATGTATAAAAGTATATAAAACATATAATATATTATATATTATGACATATTAATATTAATTATACTATTAATACTACTAATTATATATAAGTATGTAAAATTTACAGCATAAAATGTTTTAAAAATAAATGAAAGTAAATTTAATGGAGGGAAGAATGGCATTGGCATTAAGAGGGTAGGCTTCATGTAGAAGAAAATGCCATTATATTAGTTTTGAAGAAAATAAAGTTTTCTAAGGAGTGCTTTGTAGGCATGGGGCCAGCCAATGCAAAGGAATGAAGAAAGGAAGCTAAACGTTATATGTGAGGAACAGCAAGAAGGCTATTTTTTGATAGTTTGGATGGGTCATGGAGTCAAAAATGGTGTGTGATTTATAATAAAATTGGTAAAGAAGGTCAGAGTCAATTTGTGAAGTTAAACAGAGGACTCTGTATTTGTCCCTAGAGGCAGCTTGGTGGCACAGTGGGTAGAACAGTGGGTCCGCATTCAGAAAGACTTGCTTTTATGAGTTCAAATCTGGCCTCAGACACTTATCAGCTGTGTGACCCTGACCAAGTCGTTTAACCCCGTATACTCCAGTTTTGCATCTGTAAAACGAGCTGGAGAAGTAAATGACAAACCACTCCATTATCTTTGCCAAGAACACCCCAAATGGGGTCACAAAGAGTCAGATATGACTGGAATGACTGAACAACAGAGGCGACAGGAGTAATTGAGTTTATTGAACATGGGCGCACCTGTACTTTCAGAAAATGACTACATCAGCAGTGTAGAGAATGGGTTAGATATGAGAGAGAATTGAAGCAAGGATACCCTTTGGGAAGCTTTTGCAGTACCCCTGAAGAGAGTTCATGAAGGACTGAAATAGAGTGATAGGAGTGTGAGTGGAGAGAAGGAGATGTATAAGAGAAATATTGTGGTGTTAGAAAAGACAAGATTTTCCAACTAGATATACTGGATGAGAAAGAATCAAGGATCATGCAGCAATTTGAGTTGAAACCTGCTTGATTAGAAGGATGGTGGTGCCCTAAAAGTAGGGAAATGAAGAATGGATTGGGTTCAGGAAAAAAACAAATGAGATCTGTTTTGGACATTTTGAGTTTTAGACACTCATTTGCCATTCAGCTTGAATATCTAATTAACAATTGAAATTACAAGATTGGAATCCAGGAGAGAGACTAGGACTGGATATAGAGATTTCATTTTAATATATTTATTTAATAATATTACACTTAATATTTAATAATATACTTATTCATTTAACAGACATTTATTATGATCAAAATAATCATTTTTATTAATAATATTAAGCATTGCCCTGTGTTGTAGCGCAAAGAAAGTTGATCTTGAAGTTGGGATGATGGGGTTTCAAGTACTGCCTCTGGCACCTACTAGCTAGATGGCCATGGACAAGACACTTGGCTTTTCAGTACACCCAGAAAAATGGCGGACTTTCAACCACACCCACATGCGTTGTTGAAAGGATTTGTGTTATCAGAAGTTCCCCATACTTCCCATACATAGAAACAACTAAGTGGCACAGAGGATAGAGTTCTGGGCCTGGAATCAGGAAGACCTGAATTCAAATTCATACTTGGACACTCAATAACTGTGTGACCTTAGGTAGCAAGTTATTTAACTCTGTTTCCCCAATTATAAAATAGAGGTGCTAATAAACACACCTACCACCAAGGATTATTATGAGGATGAAACAAGATAATAATTTAAAAGTGTTTAGCACAGTTCCTCATATATAGTAGGTACTTAATAAATGTTGGTTCCCTTCCTTCCTCTCCCATCCTTCCTTCCTTCTTTTCTCCCAATACCAACAAAATCATAGGTCTTGACCAAAATCATCAATACCAACATTGTTGTACATGGTGGTACATGACACCCTCTTTGTCCCAGGGACTCCCAAACTTTGCAGAATAACATTATTAGTTGAGAGTTCCAGATTAACCCTAACCCACCTATATCAAAATAAAGCCCATATGAGGGAATGAAAAAGTCAGGAGGGGGGCAGTGTCATTCTACCACCTCAAAACCATAGATTTAATGGAGAGGCAGCCTGGTGTAGGAGACAAGGGACTGGCCTCAGGAAGATGGGCTTGAATCTTACCATCCCACCTCTAGGTCCACTACTAGGACCTTGGCTAGTACCCCCAGGCATCTTTAAATTGCAAAGAAAGTGCCAATCTGCATTGGTAAAGGAAGTTCCATAAGCAAAACTTCCTACTCCAATACTACCACAGGTCCAACTAAAATAAAAGATTTAGAGACCTTAGAAGTCATTTATTCCAACCTGCCAGGTTTTACAGATGAGATAACAGAAGCCAAGTGAGCTGAGTTACTTCTCCAGTACCACAGAAGTCATAAGTGACAAAGTCAGGACTCAAATCCAGTGGTTTTCTTACTCCCAACTCAGCAACAATCTTCCATTACAATTTACTATGTTATCTCTTATGAAATATGTTCATTTATAAAACTGTGAACATGCAAACCAGTTTGACAACTTTTTTGGCTAAATTATTAAAATCCGGGGAAATTTTAACAGAGAATCTAGTTATACAGCATCATTTATAACTTTTACATTGTTTGACTGATTGTTACATTGTATTACTTATTTTTGCCAATTTTTCAATGGTTTCTGTTGGGCTTGTGGTGGGGAAATGGTTTAAATTTTGCCAGTTTATGATTCACCAGTGAAAGCAGATAGAGAGGTGATATTTTAAAGTATCTTATGGCAAAGAAGTGGAAAAAATGCACTGAACTTGGAATCCTAGGACCACTGGGTTTGAATCTTGGCTTTGCCATACTTTCTACCTCTGTAACTTTGGGTGAGTCATTAAACTTCTTCAGCTATTAGTTTCCTTATCTACAAATGAGGAGATTGGACTAGATGGCATCGGATAGTTTCAAAGCTCTATCATGTTGATAGTTTTATTCGATTGTTCTTAAATTTCAGACAAAATAAAGGTCATGAATTGAATGTTGGATAGTTTTTCCCCTGACTTTTCAACTAATTCTACAGGAACAGACCAAGCTATACTTAGTTAACTGGGGGGAGAGTGGTTAGAGGGAGGTGTGCAAGGAATGGGGAGGGTATTAGGGTAACTGATAGAGTAGTAAAATTAAAGTCAGAAAAATGGTTCAAATTCTGCCTCAGACACTTATTATCTATAACTGTAGGCAAGTCATAGGACCAGAGAACTGTAGCTGGAAAAGACATCAGGGCCATTTAGTCCAACCTACCTCTTTAAAGATGAGCAAAGTCAGGCTCATGGAGGTTAAATGATTTAACCAAAGTCACACAAGTGGTAAGAATCAGAAGTAGGATTTGAACTAAAGTCCTCTTAAGTCACAAACTTTCTCAGCCTCAGTTTCTTCATTTGTCAAGTACATTAATATGTATTGTAGAAGTGGCTAGGTGGCACAGTGAATAGAGCACTGGACCTGGAATCAGGAGGACCTGAGTTCAAATCCAGCCTCAGATACTTAACACTTACTAGCCATGTGACCTTGGGCAAGTCACTTAACCCCAACTGCCCTGCCTTTCCCCCTCCAAAAAGCAAAAAAAAAATGTATTGCACTTGCCCACAGAGTTTTTCTGTGAGGATCATGTGACATTTTATATATTTATATATATATATATGTATATATATATATATATATAGTGCCTGACAAAGGTTAAGATAGTTACTTTAATAATAATTTAATTTAATAACTTAATAGCAATAATAATTTAATAATTTGCAAGCTAGTTATTTTTATTATTGCCAACTTTCCAGATTAAAAATAAAGGTTAAATTTCATAGAACTGTTACCCTAAGGATTCATTTACAAATTACCATCACCATTATTGTTGCTATTATATTTTATTTATTTTGTGTGGATATAGGTTCATTAAACAAAGAGAATTAACTATGTTAACATGCAGTTAAGAAAGAATTCACTCATTGCAAGCCTTGTTTCTGTTCTTTCATTATTGTGCCAAAGGTTATTTTTCAAAGCTCAACAGGCATATTCAAAAGGAGATACAGGCAAAGATTTTAAATTCCACTCACAAAGTGCATCATTGTTAGCACACTTTTTTTGGTCATTTGAACAATATCTGCATAAAAAGTTTTTAGATTATGCAAAAATGTTATCATTCAACATCAGCCACAGAATGTGAAAATAAGCATTCTTTTGTTCTGTCTGGATGTCCGCCTGCTATTGCCAGCTGTAAATGGATCTATACTGGACAAAGCGCTTTACATCACCATTGAGAATTAGCAATGAAGAAGACAGCCAGTTTTGAAAAGATACGCTGTGTTCAACCAGAGGGCATGCTCTTTTATGTAAAATGAAGGTCTCTGCCAGCCTTCCTTCAGCCAAAGAGGAATTCCCCAAGGAAGCATTTTCCATGCTGAGATCAGCCTTGCTGCAAACTGTGATCTGTCTACATAATATACCAACAGCTGAGGACAAAAAGTAAATGCTGACACAGGCATGAAACTCTCAAATGTATCACCAATGCAAGTAAAAAACAAAAAGCCCACCAAACACTGGACTGATTTGTACTAATCTAATACAATTGATTAATGCTAATTAAATATTAGCTAACATTTTAAGGTTTACAAAACATTTCCCCATGTCTCATTTTATCCTTACAACAGCTGGGAGAGGCAGACACTAATGTTATCCCCATTTTATAGATGAGGAAACTGAGGGAGAAAGAAGTTAAGTGATTTGACCACAGTCACTCAGCTAGTAAGTGTCTAAAGCTAGATTTAAACTCAGTTCTTCTTGAATTCAAATATAGAGCACAGAAAAAGAAAAGGACTAAATTCAAGCAAATTTTTTCAGGATTTTGGATTAAACAGCAAGATCAAATATCTTCTTAGCCAAAGAAGAAAGCATGCAGTGGAAAGAGCACTGAACTTGGAGTCCCAAATCCCGAGTTTGAATCCCAACCTTGCCATATATTACATACGAAGCTTTGGTTGAGTTACTTAAACTCTCTGGGCCTCAGTTTCCTCATGTACAAAATGAGGAGGTTTGACTAGATCATGTCTAAAGTCCCATGATCCTTTGAGAGCAAAGTGAACCAGGTTCTTAAGGGAGAGAAGAGAGTCATGGCCAAGGATCTTTTTCTAAAAGAGAGATAACTTAATAAGAACAATCACTAGAAGAGAGAGCCAGGAGTTTAGTGAGAACAGGGTCTACTCTAGAGTCAGGACTTATATTCAAAACCTATTTATATCATATCATCGCTCTGTGTCCAGCTAAGTCCTCTAGCCTCTCAGTGTCCCAGGCAATTATCTAAGGCCGTAGACAACTGTAGAGCCAATGTAATATTCACAGCACTGACAGTCACTATAAGTATGCCTGCATAGTGCTCAATCACAAAATATAACAGAATCTCCATATAGAAGACAGAAGCAAAAACATTTATGCAGACACCAGAAAACTGAATCTCAAAACCAGTAAGCTCATTCCATCATAGTAGCAAAGAAGTTAATAAGCCATAAAGCACAGAGAGCCACAGCATCCTTTAGCCTTCTGACAAACCAACATTTACTCACAAATCTAACTACCTCCCTCCAGTCTAGCTTCTCTGACTCCCAGCTTCTTGTGGGCTCTGCTTCACCCTTCAGCAAACTCCTCCCACCAGAGGCTCCATGTGATTACATTCATCCTATTAGAGGGCAGGGTATATCTTCAAAGCAGGGAAGACCTTCAAATTCCCGTTCTTATTACAACTATAGACAAATGAATTGCTGCCCAGCATCTGGTGGGAGAAGTTTTCATATCATGAATTCCTTACACCAAAGAATTCACATTTCCAGACCAAAAGAAAAACCAAGGAATAAAGAGTAAATGCCACAACATGGGTTGGTGTTATAATTGTGAATGTAAAGTAAAGAAACTAGAGGACAGCTTGTGAATAAAGGACAGAGAAACAACCTGAAGAAAAAGCAACATCAGAAACAACACAGTGATGGGTTCGGAGCTAGGAGGAACCTAGTTTCCTTCTCTATAAAATGGGGATGATAATAACATCTACCTTTCAGGGTTGTTATGGGAATCCTACAAGCTAAGCACTTAGCATGGTACTTGGTACATACTAGGTGCTATGTAATTCTGGCTCTTATTACTGTTATTATCATTATTACTATTATCTTATTGTTGTAAATTTTGTTAACCTGGATTCTAATCTTGTCTGTGATGCTTACTTTTGGGACCTTGGACAAATTACTGAATCTCAGCTGTTGTTTGTTTGTATTTTAATCTCCTATAAAATGAATTAAAAAGCTCTATTTACTGAATGGATGTTATCTCACTCACTAAAAAGGCCTTAACCTAAAAGGGCCAGGGTCTCTCATTGCATCCTGGGCTATCTCTAGTTATCCTGATGAATATCTGCCCACTGGACCCTGATGACTCTAGAGGAGAAAGTGAGAGGCCAGCTAGGCGGCACAGTGAATAAGGCCCTGGCCCTGGAGTCAGGAGGACCTGAGTTCAAATCTGACCTCAGATACTTAACACATGCTAGCGGTGTGACCTTGGACAAGTCACTTAAACCCAATTGCCCTGCCCCCTCCAAAAAGCAAAGAAAAAAAAAAGTGAGGCTGGTGACCTTGCACAGCCCTCCCTCACTCAAATCAAAGTCAGCTACAAGTCATGTCATCATCTCCCTGATGTCATGGTCCTCTTCGAGAATGAAGGACAAGCAACAACAACAATAAAATGGATATTACTTCAGAGTCTTATTATAAGGCAAGTATTTTGAAACCCTTAAAGCTTTCTTTAGGGTTTAAAGTGCCAAACATATGTGAACTATTACTATAACCCTTCTCTGCCTCCTCCCCCCCCCCAAAAAAAAACTTCAGTTAATCTATTATCAAATGAAATTCAGGAATTTTTTTTCCAATCCAATTTAGAAAAATAAACATTTAGTAAGCATCTATTTCAGTAAAACTCTGTATAAAAATGGATTAGATGCTATCCCTCTTTTCAAGGAGCCTACCATTCAAGAGAAAGAAGCATAAATTTGTGAATAATGAGGATTCAAAAGAGAATGAGGGAAGTACGAAGGAGAGGTCTCTAAGCGAAGTTCAGTAAAGACATTTAAGCAGGCAAGTACCCAATTCACCTGGAGGCCTTTGAGGAGGCAGGGAAAGTTTTATGGAACATATAACATCTGGAATGGGTCTTGAAGGAAGGAAAGGACTTCAAACTAGGAGGTTGAGGCAGCAGACTATTTTATTTCAGGCAAAGGAGGGAGATAGCTTGAGCAGTCATGGTGATGAGAGAAGGCAGAATGGGAAAAGAGGACATTTTGCTAAAATATAAAATATATGAAGGGTTATAATATGAAATTAAAGTTGGACAAGTTACTTGGGGTCAGGTGGGCTCTCAGTACCAAAGTCAGAAATTTATCTTTTACAGGTTTTTGAGTACAAAGTGTTATGATCTTAATAGTATATTAGGGAGAAAACTCAGGAAGAGCTGTACAAGATGGATGGAAAAGTGAACAGACTAGAGGAAGGAAAATCAGTTTGGAGGCTATTAATAAAGTCTAAGGGAAAAGAAATAAGGGCTTGCACAAGAATGGTTCCAGAGGGAATGGAGATGAAGGGTTGGATGTAAGAGATATTGTAGAATTAGGATTGCTAGAACCTGGCAAGTGGTTAACCATGGGGGTTGGGGACAAAAGAAGAAAGAGAGAAGAGACAAAGACGCCTCAGAGTTCAGTAGGTTTTTAAAACCCATGTTTAGCCTGGGAACTGAGAAGATCATATTGCTCATAAAAGGAATAAAAATTTTAGGAGGAATAAAGAAGTTTAAGGGGGAAATTATATTGATTACTCGTATTGTATTTTTGTTGCCTACAGAAAATACAGCTCAAAATACATAAACATAATAATAAGTAATATTTGTAGAGTATTTAATTATTGTGAAGAACTTTACAGATATCACGTCACTTGATCTTCAAAACAACCCTAGGTAACTGTTGCTATTATCCTCATTTTACAGATAAAGAAACTGAGGCTGAGATAGGTTAAGGGGGTTGCCCAGTGTCATAGAGGGAAGGATGAATCTGAAGTAATATTTGAATTGAAGCCTTCCTGACTCCAAGCCAGGCACTTTATGCCTAGATGTCATGAAACTACAGTTGTTATAAGAGGTTGAGGGGGAAGTCGGGGAAATCATCTGTACAGAGGTGATTATAACATAATATAATAAATATGATATAATATAATGTAATATAGTGTAATATGATATAATGTATTATGATATAATATAATAATCTGACTATAGAATGGTAATGGGAATTTGAAGATCTTCCCTGCTGCTTAATAGGCCAAATGTAATCACATGGAGCCCATAGGAGGAGGAGCTTGCTGAAAGAGTGGAACAGGAAAGATGGAGCAGGAAGGAGCGGGAGAGAGAGCCAGAACAGCTGGGAGTAAGCAGTGTGGAAGCAGAGCAGTTAGTGTGAGTGAGAGAGGGGCATTTTTGCTTAAGGGGACCTCTTTTCTTTTGAAGGTCTAATGGAGGAAAGGCTTGTAATGTCAGTGCTCACTGTATTGGTTATGTGTACCCGCTTCTTGATTGTTATGATGGATTTGGCTTTAAGGTTTGGGGATTCGACTTTCTGGTATTTGAATAAATGTTTTGCTTCTATCTTCTATGTGGAGAGTCTGCTATATTTTATGATTCACAACTATACCAGCATATTCATAGCCATTGTGCATGTCGTGACTATTGCATTGGTGTTATAAACCACCGAAGATAAGAACCCAGGACAGAACTTCAGAGAGCTCTTAAGGGAATAGAGGAAGAGGAAAAACCATAAAACAGAGAGAATGAGTAGTCGGCAGTAAAGAAAGAGAAGCAGGCAAGTATAGGATCATGTAGGACCCTGGGTAGAAAAGGATGTCAAAAAGGAAAAGGTAGTGACACATGACAAAGAGAAGTCAATGCATATGACCAGAAAAAAGACTACTGGAATTGTCAATAAGCAAGTTATTACTGAACTCAGAGATAATTATGACAGGACAGAATAAAGAATTACAGAATAGAATAGTGGTGACAAAGTGGGGGTGATAAGAGTAGATTTCTCTTGTTAAGAGTTTGATGATAAGGTAGAGAACAGAGAAAAAAGTAGCTGGAGGAGGAGGCATTGTAAAAGGATGATTTTTTTTTTTTAAGGAGAAATATAAGCCTGTTTGTTGACTGGGGAAGGATGCGTTAGAGAGGGGAAACTGAAGATTCTTAGGAAAGAGGATAATCGACAGCAGGATCACAAAGGCAGTAGGAAGAGAGTGAGCCAAGAGTTCTGATGATCTGCCTGGTTTAAGTAAAGAGAAAGAAAGATGACTGATTTCTCTAAGTCTGGAGGAAAAGAGAAGAAAAATGGTAACGATATTAAGAAGGTAAGAGGAAAAGAGAAAACTTAAGGAGGTTCACATAGAGTAGCTTCAATTTTCTCAGTAAAATATGAATTGTGGGACTCATCTGCTGAGACCAAGGGGGTTGGTTCAATGGTTTGGGACAAAATAAGATACAGGGCAAGTACTGTGAGGAGTATAACAGAACATCGATAAGAGAAGACTAAAAGGATTTTTGTGTATCAGTGAGTGCCAGTTGAGATTAGTTAACATAAGTTTACACTGGACCTGATCATAAAGATTCCATAGTTTTCACCTGCCTTATTTATAGGCTCAGGATTAAGAGTAAGGGAGGTAGGGGCAGTCAGGTGGTGCAGTGAATAGAGAACCAGACCCAGAGTCAGATAGGACCTGAGTTGAAATCTGGCTTTGGACACTTACTAGCTGCCTGGGCTTTGGCAAGTTACTCAACTCCGACTCCCCACCTCGGTCCCCCCACAAAAAAAAAGTAAAGGAGGTAGATGATAGGAGTTAACCAGGGTTGAGGGTTATCCTAGTGAAAAGAGGGGAAAGTCAGAAATGCAGAAGAGGACATTATGGATATGACTGACCATAAGGCCAAGACTGGAGACGGAAAGAAAGAAAAAGTCAGAACAGTCTTGTCAGACTGAGAGCAGAGAATCAAGGAGCCAAACATAATGATGAGGGTGAAGAAAGTGTATTGCTCAGGTACCGGTGATTGTGTTCAGAGGGGAAATTCAGACTTACAGAACAGTTTCTAGTAATACTGATATCTCACCTCTCACATTATAGGACAACCTTCTAAACCACTAGTCAAGGCCAGAAGAAGACAGACCGTGTTAAAAATGATTGGGCCGAATTTGCTTTTTGTAAAACCTAATTAGCTGCAGAGATAGTCTGAAAGGTAACCATTGCCACTGTGGCTACTGTCTTCTGTGGAAAGCAAAAAGAACGCCAGCGCTGCTCCGCTGTGATTATCTCAGTTTATCCTGCACGTATCGTGTCTGTACATCGTTATTTGTGTGCTGTCTCCCTATTAGGCTGTGAGCTTGCTTCCTAAGAGCAGAAAGTGTGTTTTGCCTCTCTTTGTATCTTCAGCACTTAATATCTCCTAGCATGCAATAGTCACTTAATAAATGCCTTTTAACTTGATTTTCTGAGTACAGGGGCTTTTTCTTTTTTGTATTCCCAATACCTACCAAAGTGCCTTAGAGAGACTCAGAACACATCCATGTTGCTTGTCTTCTTGCAAGACTTGACTGAGGTCAGACATCAACACTAATCTTTCTGGTGAGATGGAGATGCATCAGCCCTTACTATGTCTCTATGCCCTCCAAACTCACTACTTACAATTGTAACCTAAGGAAATCTGGGTCTTGTCTTCCACCCCATAGTTGAATCTTTAGAAAGATTTGAATACCTTTCCATCTGCTTTGATACTGAGTTTTCTTTAATGTGTTGTCTCCTCAAAGCTCCTTGAAAGCAGGGACTGTCTTGCTTTCTATCATTGTGTCTCTAACATAGTGCTTGGTAAATAGTTAGCTTTCAAACTTAATAGTAAACTGAATGGACCCTTTTTTATTCATTTATTTATATGGGTTGGCTAAAATGATTTGAATTCTGGAGAGTCTTCACAGGAGAGCTTGTGTGAGACTTTAGGAAAACAATATGTTTACTTGCTTTTTTTTTAAAGGATAAAGAAGACAACTGCTGAGTGAGAAAGCCTCTCTCTCTCTTTATACACACATACACACACATACGTATATATTATTTTTTCTTACTCCATAGAATCATAAGGAAATATTTCCAATCATGTTTCTGGTCTTAAGCTAGCAGGTACCTTATTTTATTCTTATTTTCTTTGCACAAAATTACATTTAATTCATCCATCTTCAATCATTCTACCTCAGTGTTTTAAAGGGTTTGTTTTTTATTCATCTTATTTCATTTATCACATTTATATCCTGGAATGTTGCTGCCTTTACTTTTAACTCTGTCTTTCACTTACAGAGGTATGGGATTCAACTTCACCCTCGAAATGTCTTTAAAATTTATAATGCACTGCATGTACTATACTTTATATATTTAAGGTGCTTGCTGCCTTCTCCAAATGACAGAATCAGTTTTTAACTGACCCTAAGTCAGTGACCACAGCTAGTCTGAGTTCACTTTTGAGTGGAACTGAGCAGGTTATATGATTTCCTCTAGATCTCAATTCCTTCATAAGGAGATTGGATTCAGATGCTCTCTAGGGTCTCTTCTAGCTCTATAATTCTGTCATTTAAGAAGGACAAAATGGTATGACAGAAAGGCATTAGTCTAGGAATCAGGAGACTTAAAATGAATAAATGAATAAAAAAGTGTCCAGTAAGTTTACTAAGCTTACTATTTGCTAAGCACTGTGTTGGAGATAAACTTAGTAAAAGCAAGATAGTCCCTGTTTTCAATTGTACATTTGAGCAAGCCATCTAACCTCTTTGGGACTTGGTTTCTTTTCTTATAAAATGGTTAAATAAGATGATTTCTAAGGTCAATTCCAGCTTTGAAATTCCATGACCCTTTGTCTACTTCAGTGCAAAGAATACTGGGGAATCAAACATCAAAAACACATAATTAAATTGTCTTCTTAATGAATAAACTCATTTAAAACAAAAAACTATATGAAAATAACTTACAGAATCCCTCGATGGAGGTCAATGGGTCAATTTTCCTCTTTGTATAAAGCTTGGAAGAGTATATTGGCATTATCTTTCCAAATAGTCCATATTAGTTCATCTCCTTACCTCAAATTCCAACAACTGTCTCCTAGAATCTATTGATTATGGAATTTAAAATAACATTTTTCAAAGGAGGCAAGGAAAAGTTTCTGTAATAAATGTAGGAATCAAAAAATGAAATTTTTTTCTCTTTTTTATTATTTATTTTTATTTTATTATTTATTATAAGAGATGGCTCTCAGGGATGGAGAAGGGAAGATATTGAGAAATGTATCTGATATAAAAACAAACATCAATAAAAATTATAATAAATATCCCATTGCTCCAAAAAGTATAGTTATGGGACTTGTACAAAGACAGAGAAAATAGAAGATGCATTAAGGAAGCAGTTGTATTAAAGTAAATTATTAATTTTTATTAATTTTTTTAAAAAGATGGATCTTAGTCCACTAAACTCAATAAGTGATTTACCTCTGTTAGATATAGAAACTATGCATGTATGTTTTCAATGGAGATAAGAAGACACTGTTATTTACACTTTTTTGTTACAAAGCCAATGACATTGACTATCAAGAGAAGGGAGTGAAAAAGAATGTTTGGGAAGCCACTGAGGGAACTAAAAGACTGGTGACATCAAATATCCAGTTAATGTGAATGCAGGAATTTTCTTTCAGTTCAGTTATTTAGATAGTACCATAGTGTATGACCATTCAAAGATGCCCCCTAGGAAACACCTGTAAAAAAGTATGCAGTTGTTGGTGGAGTTGTGAACTGATCCAACCATTCTGAAGAGCAATTTGGAACTATTCCCAAAGGGCTAGAAAACTGTGCATAGCCATTGATCAAGGAATATCATTCCTAGGGCTGTATCCCAAAGACATCATAAAAATGGGAAAAGGACCCACATGTACAAAAATATTTATGGCAGCTCTTTTTGTGGTGGCAAAGAATTGGAAATTGAAGGGATATCCATCAATTGGGGAATGGCTGAACAAGTTGTAGTATATGAATGTAATGAAATACTGTTGTTCCATAAGAAATGATGACAGGCAGATTTCAGGAAAACCTGAAAAAACTTATATGAACTGATGCTGAGTGAAGTGAGCAGAACCAGGAGAACATTGTACACAGTAACAGCAACATTGTGCGATGACCAACTTTTACAGACTTAATTATTCTTGGCAATGCAAAGATCTAAGACAATTGCAAGACTCATGATGCCATCCACATCCAGAGAAAGAACTACGGAGTCTGAATGCAGATTGAAGCCTACTATTGTCTCTTTTTGTTTTTTCGGTTTTTTTCCATTTGATTCTGATTCTTCTTTACAAAATATGTTTAATATGATTGAACATCTAAAGCCTATGTCAGATTATATGTCATCTTTGGGAGGGGGGAGGAGAGGGAGGAGAAGAAATTTATAACTCAAAATCATGTAAAAGTTAAAAACTAAACATAAATACATAAATATTTTTAAAAGGGTATGCAGACCATGCCCTCAAGGAATTTACTTTGGGGAAGGGGGAGGGATTAGACATAACCAGTACACAGCCGAGTACATAAAAGGAATAGAAACTGGACTTGTGGTTTCAGTGGAGAGGAAATTCCTTTATCATTGCAAGCTGGCACTTTCTTTGTAACAAAGTCTTAGAGCAAGGGTTCTTACCTTTCTTTTTGACCCTTGTGGTAGTCTATTGAAACCTATCAACTTCGGATAAACTAAAAATGCATGAAATTACAAAGGAAATGAATTACATTAGAATATATATATGCATGTATATATATATAGTTTGGTTTTATTTTTTTTCCAGACTTTTTAAAACTTGTTGGTCGATCCCTTGGGGTAGGACTAGGAAAGGACTCCAGGTTAAGAGCCCCTGTCTTAGACTTGCCTAGAGCACTGGGAAGTTATATGACCCCAAGGCCATAGAGCTATTATGTGTCAGAGGCAGGATTTGAACATAGGTCTTACTGACTTACTGGCCTCTTATATTTTGTGGTGTTGTGTAAAGACTACATATATGATGCAAAGTAATTTGGAGAAGGCATGGAGAGCACTAACACTTAGCTAACTAGGCCCTTCCTGGGATAATAAACATTTAGATTTTCATCAGAGAGACCTCTGAGGCTTTTCTAGCTCATTAGAACCTCTCATAGTAGCTTAGCCTTCAAAAACTCAGGTTCATTTCCACTCTTCTAGGAGGTTTTAGAAAATTCTTGATGGTTAACAGTAGGTAAGGTATCACACATAGAATAATCATTTTTGTATTGCCAAATTGCACTAATCGAAAATATTAAAATGCTCTCTCCACTCACCCATCTACTCCAGTATCCTCACCAAGACAATCCCACGGATAAAAAGTTCATGGTCATGAAGAGTCAGAAACAAACAAAGGACTAAACAGCAAGAACAACAAGAAGAGAGGGGTGGAGCCAAGATGGCGGCGTAGCAGCAGCAATATATCGCAGCTCTCACATAGCCACCCCAAAATACCCATGGAATAGGACTCTGGACCAATCCTAGAACTTCAAAAGC
>CM053590.1:145554671-145577386 GCA_028646515.1 Pseudochirops corinnae | reverse complement strand
GATAGAGCCACCAGTCCTGGAGTCAGGAAGATCTGAGTTCAAATCCAGTTTCTGACCCTTACTAACTGTGTGAGGGCTGGGCAAGTCACTTAATCCTGTTTGTCTTTGCTCCTCCTCTATAAAATGGGGATATCCCCACTGGAGAAGAAAATGGCAAACCACTCCAGTATCTTTCCCAAGAAAACCCCAGAGCCTAGTCAGACACAACTGAACAACAATAACCACCCACCTAGGCTCCCTCCCACCCTTCTACTGCTAAAGTAGCTGCTATCACCACTGTTGGGTTTCTCATCTTCTGAAGCTCTGGGGCCTGAGAGAAATAACAAAGAAAGAATTGTTGGTTTCTGCTTTATTAAAAACACAGAATAAAACATAATGGCTTCCAAACAGCAGAGGATGAAATCTGTAGGGAAAGACAGGTTATTGTGCAGTTCACAGTAGGGATTGGTAACACTAAAGAGAATAAAGGGGGAGAAAAGGAAAACAATGCAGAAATAGTCAAAAGAACCACTGTTAGGAGCAAGGCGGAGGAGGGGACAAAGGGTTTAAATTGTCTAGCACTTTTTTACTCTGGTTTTATTGCCACACGCAATTATAATTAAACACAGGCTGAGCCAAAGTAGGGAGCTGGTATCTATCCAAATCCCACCACAAGTGAGCAGGAAGAGTAAATATGAAATGCTGAAGCATGGCTATTCAAAAGAAGAATTAAATGCTTGAAGTATTTGTAAGATAGCGCAATTAAGCTGTTCATGACACTATTGGCCTAGAGAAATAGCAAAAGCAGCATTTACCAAAGGTAGCTTGGAAAGTCAGATTTCTTTTAATAGACATGTTGAATGACTTGCAATTTACAAAGGCATTCAATACTATCTCAGGCAGGGAAAAATGGTTGAATTCTGCAATTTCTTTGCATTTAAGAGAGGGCTGGGGAAGAAGGGAAAGGATGGTTCTGAGAACTTACTGAGATCCAAGTGGAGAAACTTCCTGTTGATCATTTGGCTATGCTTTCGTAATGTATTCAGGGTGTACTGTCATATTGCAATTACGACCATAAAGTGCAGCCACTGTAAATAAGTGTGGTGGAAAGAAAATACATTTTCTTGTGAGACCTGTTGTTGTTCAAGTATTTCACGGTAATATGAAACCATGATAATACCCAGATGAAAATGCAAGCTGATAGTAAGGGACATGGTGGCTGCTTCAGTCACATCCTAAAACAGATGAAAATGGTTGCTAGAATTTTGGCATGTTCCATATTGAAATTATTTGTCTGCATTTGTGGATTCAGTTAAATAAATAAATGAATGAATTTCTAATAATACAGATTCTTCTTAACTACAAACAAATGCTGATTAGGGTTAGTTGAGCTCAAACAGTTTTCTTTAGTCTTTACTCCTAGCATTTCCTTTGTTCAAGATGGAGATGCTAATTAATGCTTATTAGCATGCATTAACATTTGTTAATGAATGTTTTCAAAGGAACAAAAAGAAGTAGGGGGCAGAGGGGTATTTTAGTGGTGGGAGTGAGGAAAGGGGAAATGTTTTAGAAATACGGACAGATGGAGGAATGAGGAAAAGAGAAGGGTTAAGGGGTTATGGGATTGTCCTTACTCCTGATTTAGAAGATCAGCCTGCCTGATAACGCAAAAGAAGGACCATGAAAGTTTTAATGATTTAACTCATCAAGTGGCCTCTTCATTCATAAGGAATAAATTTTTCTGTTCCTTTTCTAATATGTCAAAGTTGCTCCCACAGAATATACTCAGGATTTACTCTTCTTGGTCCCAGTTAACTACAGGGAGATTTAAGGATCACTTCTAGTTATGTGGTGAAGCAGGGCTGAAAAGACTGTATTTTGGGATGATATGGGAAAACATAAATGGTCTCTTGGTCTTCAACTATACTATGTCAGTGACAGGGTGGAAGGATGCTGTCTCATTTGAAGAAAAGAAGGGATAGAAGAAAGGATTCTGGCAACATGGTGGAGTAGGTCAGAAAATTCCAAGTGCTCCAGATTTCCCTCAAAAACAAGACAAAAAAAAAAGACAAAATAGCACCTCAGGGTGGACACAGAGCAGTACAAATAAACAACAGTTGGAGCAGAACAGTAGTCCCCCCAGGACAATGGGAGAAGAATAGAAGAAAAATCCCAGGACTGAGGTTTGGTCCTGGTGAAGTATAAACTTCTCTAGGCTAATTCTTCTGAAACAACAAGCAATGAACCCTAGGGTTAGCTGAGTTGGGAGGAAGCCTTGGTCCTAGTCACAAAAATTCTTATCTCCCTGACAGTTCAGAAAATCGGGAATCTGAGCTGGGAAAGATTGAAGGGACCTCTGCTGATGAGGGACACCAAGCCCAGTTGTGCCACTGAAATAAGGTTGTAGGAGATAAAAAGCTAGCACAGGTGGAGTGCAGAAGTAGGTGGCAGGGACACAGCTGGCTATGGACACTTACAAGAGGGTGGAGTTCTTGGTTTGAGTTCCAAGACAGAGAGAAGAACTGAAGGAGGATCTGAGACCAGAGGCATCATCCTCTAAACCCCAGGACTAGAGGTTTTTCACAACAAGTTGTTACAAATAAAAAATTTCGTAATAAGCAAGCAAAAGAAAAATAATCCAATCATAGAAAGTTTAGTATAATATAATGGAAATAAAAAAGATGGGTTTGTTTTTAGAGGATACTGAAGCAAAAAAAAAAAAAAGCCTCTTCTACCCCAAAGAATAATGTCAAATGGTCACCTGCCCAAAAATAATTCATAGAACTTAAAAAAAAAAGTTTAGAAATCAAATGAGATAGATTGAGGGAAAAAAACTTTTAAAATAAGAACAATTCAAAAAACCCAAGAAGATTATGAAAAGAAAGTTAACCAACTAGAAAAGGAGATCCAGGATCTTAAGGAAGAAAATGATCCCTTGAAAATTTGAATTGGACAAGGGAAAACCAGTGAAAATGAAGAGGGTGAGAGAGGGATGGATTTCTAAGAAATCCTTGGAGGGTTCTTTTAGTCTGAAAGAATTACCAGGCCTAAGCAATCTTGGCAGTTTTGTAAAAGTTTATTACACTTTTCAGTGGGCAGGAGAAGGTTAAGGATAACCTGCAAAGTGCAGGGTTATAAAGTTTAGTGTTACGTTTTGCAGTGGTCAGGGGGGGATAGAAAGAGCCTTCAAAGTGTAGGAATTAGGGATACTGATTATATAGTAACAAAACCATAAATCTGATATCAATTATGCTAACTAGGTGTACAAAGGCGGAGTTAGGGAGGAGTTTGGGAGGAGTTAAGGAGTGGTTAATGCTTAAAGGAACATGCACCTTTCATATCAACTGTGCATGTGTATTGCCCATAAATCACTGGGAGAAATTTGAGGGGGGCAAGGGGGTGGAAGTTTGGTTTTTGCCTTGAAACGTCATAATGTCAGCCAGTGGTCAAATTTGAATGAGAGGTACCCAGCCTGTTAGCCATCAAAGTCCTTTTTGATAAGATGGATGTTGAGAAGCTGGGCTAATTGGGGTTTCAGGATGAGTCTGTTTGTGAGGAGTAATCTTACTGATAATCCATTGAAAGATTCATAGTTTGCAGCTTGCCACTAGAACAAAGGAGGTAAACATTTCGCTAACTAAGGAATGCTTTGGAAGGATTCATAGGTATGGCTTGTTATCATAGTTATAAAGTTAATAGTTTCAGGGAAAATGCTTTTAGGCTGGGGGCATGGGAGAGACAGAATTAATGCTTTATAGCTGGCGGGGAGAAGTGTGACTTTTACAACTTAATTGCGCAGGCTGATGTTACAGACTGATGTTACCTACCTAGGTACCTGAACACAAGTGAGATTTTTACAGACTGAGGTTACAACGATGTTACAAAATTAGAAAGTCACCCCAAAGTATTACAGAGGCACTGCATCAAAATTACAGAACACCAAGAAATAATAAAACAAAATATAAAGAATGAAAAAATAGAAAAGAATGTGAAAGATCTCATAAGAAAAAACAACTGATTTGGAGAACAGATCAAGAGGAGGAAACATAAAAAAAAAAGTCAGATTACCTGAAAGCTATATAAAAAAAGAACCTTGAAAAAATAATACAAGAAATAATTAAAGAAAATTGTCCTGAAGTGTTAGAACAAGAGTGGAAATTAGAAATAGAAAAAAACATACTGATCACCACTGGAAACAGATGCTATGAGGAAAACCTACAGGAATATCATAGCTAAATTCTGAAACCCACAGCTCAAAGAGAAAATATCAGAAACAAACAAACAAATAAAAAAACAAAAATTCAAACATAGTGGAGTCACAATTAGAATCATGTAAGACTTAGCAGCAGCCACACTAAAAAACTTCAGGTCTTGGAACACTATATATTGAAGAGCAAAAGAACTGGGATTGTAGCCAAAATATCATACCTAGCAAAGTTAAGCATAATCCTGAACAACAGCAACAACAACAACAAAATGGATATTCAATGAATTGCCAGATTTTTAAGATATTTTATTGCAAAAAGACCTGAAATTAATAGAAAATTTGACATACAAGACCCAAGAGAAATATAAGGTAAGCATCAAAGACTAATTACAAGGCACTCAATAAAGACAGACTCTACTTTTTATACAAGGAAATACAAACTGCATGTCTAAGATTTTAATTAGTAATTGGGTAGTTCAAAAGAAAGATTGAGGTAGAGCTGAGTATGATATGATTCTAAAGAGGAATACCATCTAGGAAAAGGTAAAAAGAGTAAATATCTTATACAAATGAGGTGCAAGGGAGGAATTGATAGAGAGGAATTAAATGGAGGAGGGCTGATAGTTTTGGAACCCTACTTTCCTTGAGAATAGGTTAAAGAGGGAACAATACATATAAAATTCAAAAAGAAAGAAAGCAAAGGGGATAGGGAGTGGGGAGAGAATAAGGAAGGAATTTTTAGAGGTAACCCAACTTACATCAGATCTGTGTTAAAGAGAGAACAATATATACACTTAGAAGAGAATAAAAGTAGTCTAAATTTATAAAGAAATGAGAAGGTGAGAGAATAGGATAAAGGGAGTGGGGTATAGAAGGAGTAATGGAGTAAGGGGAAAGAATGGGTGGGAGAGGCTAAGGGAGGGATCTTTGGAGAGGGAGTAGATTAAGTAACAGGAGGGCAAGGTAGCAAGTAGAAGTAAAGTAGAGGAGTTAGAAGAAATAGGAAATAAGAGATAACCATAAACAAAATAAAGATTAGGAGTAGAATTTACTAAGAAAAAAAAAAGCAGGGCTAGTAAAGCTAAAACAGATTTAATCAAAAGAGAAAAATAAGGATACTCTATCAGTCACATTAATCAATAATGTTTTAGACTATTTAAAATACCTAGACAGTATAAATTAAATTTGAATAAACTGCTATGGTGTGGGAAATGATGAGTTGGTGGATTTAGAAAAATAAGGAAAGGAGGGAAGAAAGAGGAGAGAGAGAGAGAGAGAGAAGAGAGAAAGAAAGAAGGAAAGGAAGGAACAAACAAAGGTAGGTAGGAAAGTAATAAAGGAAAGATGGAAGGAAAGAAGAAAAAAGAATATAAAAAAGTTTATGAAGAAATTACCATATAACAAGCCCTATCTGAGCACTGGAGAGTATAAATACAGTAGAGAAGAGAGTCTGACCTTGAGGGCTTTAAATTCCCATAGGGCAGACAATGCATATTGGAGTAGTGAAATGGGAGAGAGATGTCTTGAATTGCAAAGTTACAAGGAGAGTGAATGGAACCATAGGGGGATAGATTGGCACACTCTTTCCATTATCAGTGATGGTACTGATTTGATTATGATTTCAGAACTAGAAATTAGTAGGGGACAGGGGTTAAGGGAAAGAAGAGCAGTAGCTTCAAGCTAATGAGGACCATAAGACTCCAGGACAGAAATTCTGGTATAGAAAGGGTTAAGTCCTCTGGGAAATCATCTCTAGTCCTGCGGGCAAGGTGGCTATTGAGTAGAAGGCCAAGGAGTAAAGAAAAGCATTACTAGAACCATCCTCCATTTAGTAGTTGACATGAGACACTCACTAATTAGGAAAATGGGTTAAATTATTTGTGAGCCTTAATATGCACTAGCATAGAAAATCCTTTGAGTGTATTCCCTAAACATGCATTAGCACAGGCAGGTTGGACCCCCAGAGAGGTGGCTGCTGCTTTTGCTTTCAGAGCTCTCCAAGGTAACTCTGTAGGTGGCTATCATCCTAACACTAACTCATGAACTCTCACCAAAGTGCTTCTCCTTAACAATTAGCCAGTTAACTCAGTTCTTTAGCAAAGGAATTTACTCAAAAAGTAGAGAGAGAATAGTAATTACCAAGCATTTATCAACAAACCAGGGATAACATCTCCAACAAGTACATATGGGGTGAAGAGTCTATATTAGCTTAAAAGGTACATAGGCAGGGGACACACATGGCCAAGGCATATTATAACTCTGGAATTGCAGAACCTCAGTGTCCTGTCTTTCTCTGGAAGGTTCCACAAAGTTCACTTCAGGGACGGCACCTAGGATGGACAAGAGCTCTGTGACCCAGCTGGAGTGGCTCCTCAGTGGGCACAGCATCTCTGCTCAATTGGTCAATCTGCTTCTCAGCTGGATCCAGCAGCTGCAGTGTGGGCTCCTCAGCAGGCTCAGCTACTCATTGGCTGGGCCAGGCAGGCCACTCAGCCACTGGGAAGCAGCTGCTGGTCTGCGCTCTCTCAAGAGCACAAAGTCTCTATTGGACAAGTCAAACTCCTGGACTCTGTGGGCCTACTCTTTGATGGGCAGAAATGGTTTTTCACCACCTTTAGTCACTGGCTCAGCTGGTTGGTACTACGTTCTCTTCAAGTGCACTGTTACAATGCTCTTTTTATCTGGAGTGCTAATGTGTTCTTTCAACTAGGAAGCATTACATTTTAAAATCTGTTATACCTCCTACTCATATTTTGAGGTCTTGTGCTGATAACTAGGGACAAAAACTGCCAGTGATCAGATGAAAGTTCATTGTTGCCAGGATCCCCATGCTAAGCCCACCCCTCTCTTCTGGCTATTAGGAGACACTCTTGTTTTCTAGAGCTAAGGCCCAGCAAGCAAGCTATGCTCTGAACTTGGCATAACAATCCTTTGTGCTCACCCCCTTAATGAATTCTGCTACAATAAAATCACAGAACTGGTGAGCTCAAGCTAGCATCAACAGGACCAGATATGAAGCCTTCTATGAATCAACTATTTGCCACTAGGCAACCTTGCCTCCCTATTCCTGTTACGCTTCATCACTGTTGCCATGCCACACTGTTTGATTCTTTGTGTAGTCACAAAGACATATACATGTATATATGTGTGTGCATAAACATACTCACACAGATACACATATACATGTATATATACATAATCATATATACACACACACATAAAGATAGATAGATAGATAGATAGATAGATAGATAGATAGATAGATAGATAGAAAAATGATAGCATCAAAGTTAGGCCTCACTGTCTTGGTTCTCCTCTTAGAGGAGATCCTGGCATGTGTATCTGTCTAATTTCCCTCCTCCAACGGAATAAAGAAAGCTTTTTGCTTGTGACCACCAAAAGCTCTTTGATTTTATTTTGTTTTGTTTTGTTTTATTTATATTATTTAATTTGATTTTTATATCATTAATTGGGAGCTCTTTGGTATTTTTAGAGTGAACAGCAGTTTAATAACTTCTGTGACTCTTTGATCATTTGATTTCAGAGTTGACACATGTTTGTCTTCACTGACCTCTTCTTATATAATTGAATATTCAAGTCTTAGACCTTTCTTAGCTATGGAATATTTATTTTACATCTAAGAATGGGTATTCTCTTTTACATTTCAATACCTCTGTCTTTTAGCTTACCTTCCGTTATTGCTGAAGTCTAACCTGGGTACCCTATAATATTAGGCCCAGGTAGTAGAGTCACCAACTGCTCCTAAAGGAATAATGCAGGCAAGGGTATGTGAGAAACAGCTCATATGGTCTCCCTAGACGTTGGATGGTTAAATTATCAGCATTTACATTTAGGAAATTGGTAAACTACAAATCAGAGCGTGATTTACTGTTTTGATGATTTTCCTAATTTAAGAAAGCAGTGGAGAAAATATTAATAATGAAGATTAAACTTAAAATATATCCTGTGAATGTGTTCCTCAACCCCCCCCCCCATTTCCCAGCCCTCCATCTCCAACCCCCTCCCCCAAGCCCTCCTTTGAGGAGCCAGCTGTGGAACATTTACCAGTAAGCCTCTGGACTAGGGACCGTTGCTTAGATTTACTTGTGTCCTTCTTCCTCTCACCACAAGAAGAATTCTTAAAGAAAGTGATAGGAGGAGGAGAGAATTTTTTTTTTTTTACTTTGCTCAATTACCATTGTCAGTTCTGGATTAAGTATATGAAGGCCATAAAATCATAGATTTAGACCTTGGAGGGACCTTAAGAGACTATGTATTCTAACCTATAGGCAAAGAAATTGAGGTCTTCTTTTTCCCAGAGTAAAGAGAAGGCTTTACCTATAAACTTATTAAGAACTTATTATAAAGTCTTCAGCTTGGGGAGTTTTCCTAGACAATAAAATAAACCACTATCGCAGAATATTTGTGAACTATTTGTGGTTTAGTTGTGTCTGACTCTGTGACCCATTTGGGGTTTTCTTGGCAAAGATACTGGAGTGCTTTGCCATTCCTTCTCCAGCTTATTTTACAGGTGAGGAAACTAAGGCAAATAGGATTAGGTGACTTGTCCAGGGACACACAGTTAGTCTGGGGTCAGATTTGAACTCAGGAAGATGAGGCTTCCCAACTTCAGGACTAGCATGCTATCTACTGTGCCGTCTAGCGGCCCATGAGGAATTCAGAGAAATCTGGGAAGATTTGTTTGAATGAAATAAGCAGAATCAGAACACTAATATACTCAGCAACCATAGCAGTGTAAATGAACAGTAGTAAGCGTTCTGAATTTGAAAGCAGGAAGACCAGGGTTTAAATCCTGTCTCTTCCATTTCCTACCTATATGTCTTTGAAGAAATCACTTTGTCTGGGCCTCTGCAAAATGAGGGGGCCAGACTGGACAACGTATAATCCTACGAATACCACTAGAAAGACTGAAACCTGAGTCATAATAATGACTTATCTTAAATCCAAGAGAACAAGAAATGAAATGCATCTTCTACCTTTTACTAGACAGGTAGTAAGTAACAGCTTCCGGTTAAAAATGCTCTATGAAACATGGTCACTATGTTGGGTGGTTTTGTTTTCCTGTTTTTCTTCAGTACCGTGAAGGGTTCCATAGAACGTGTGATACAGAAAAGTATCAGTAGAACTTTTCTTTTTTTAAAGAAATGAAATATACCTTCCTCCTTTGTTTTACTAATTCTGGCTAGAAGGCCCTGAGCTTCTTGGAATCTTTGTTAGGAATTAGATATATTCCGGTAATCTTAAAGTACCACAAATAGCTCAAATGAATCAAGTATGATGATATGGCATAAGATAATAGATTTAAAGACAGAAGGAACATCAAGGCTCAACTAGTCCCACTCTTTGGTTTGCAGATGAGGAATCAGACCCAGATAGGGACAGTGATTTACCCAAGGTCACACAGTTGGTAAGTGGTAGGTGGAGGATTGGACCTGAAGTCCTCTGACTACAACTTCAACACTCTATTCACAATACTGTAAGGAAAACCACTTGCAAAGAATGAGAATCAATGGTCATTAGTATATGCTTCCAGAGAGATGCATGAGGATTCTTGGTCTGACCATAACTAATGCAGTAGATCCTATAATCATTCTGACACTACACTTATGGGAACAATCTAAGACCAGTTAGGAGGCCATTACAATAATCTAGGTCATAGGGGTTTGAACTCGGCGGGAGGGATTGTGAGTGAAGAGAGGGATCTGTATCTGAGAATTTTGAAGAGCTAAAATCAATGGGATTTGTCAAATGGCTAAGTATAGGAGTTGAGGGTAAATGAAGAGTCAAACTATTACTAGGTTTTGAACTTGGATGATTGGGAGGATGGCAATTTACTCCTAGACTTAGCTATTCTTTGGTAGAACTGCAGAAACCTGTTATTTCACTTTTGGGAAAATTTCACTTCATCCCAAGGGCATCATTGAAGACCAAGCACGGGTCTGAATATACCCTCTCCTACTTGAGAACTTTCAAGGACTTCCCGTTGCTTCTGGGATACAATGCAAATTTCTCTTACTACAATCTATCTTTCCACACTAAATTCACAGTATTTCTCTTCTCTCACCATAGAATCCAGCCAAACAAGCCTTCTGGCAATTCCCTGAACAAGATATTACATCTCCCCCCACCATGATTGTGTACAGGTTATCTGTCCTTCTAACCTGGAATGTTCCCCCTCATCACTATCACTTTGCCAATTTCCTAGCTTCTTTCAAGGTTTACCTTGAGTGCCACAGAAGAGGAAGAGGAGGAGAAGGAAGAACAGGAGGAGGAGGAAGAAGAAGAGGAGGATCAAAGGAAAGAGGAGGAGGAGGAAGAGGAAGAGTTAACATCTTAAGATTTGCAAAGCCTTTTATCTAATTTGATCAACCCTATGACAGATTAGAAAACAAAGAATGAGACAGGTTGTGATTTGCTCAGCAGCTCACAGCTGATCTGTAATGCCTGAGACAAGGTTTGTGCCCAGGTTTTCCTGACTCCACCCACTCCAGTACCTTTTCTAGGAGATCTTTTCTGATCTACTCCAGTTATTAGAATTCTCCCATCATAGGGAAAAAAAAAACATTGTATTTACTTTGCATGGATTTTGTATTATTTATTTGCTTACATATTAATTTGTTTCTGAGGCAGATAGGTAGCTCAGTGGGTAGAGCATTGGACCTGGAGTCAGTTCTAAGTTCAAATCCAGTCTCATAAATTTACTAGCTATATGATCCTGGACAAGTCACTTAACCGCTATGTGCCTCAGTTTCCTCATCTGTATAATAAGAAAAAGAAGAGTACTTGTTTCCCAGGCACTGTCATTATTATAAGGAGAAAATAATAATATTTATAAAGTGCTTTGCAAGCCTTAAGGTACTATATAAATGTTGTTTATTATGGTGGTTGTAATTTATCAGCTTCATCATCATCATCCTCTGTTGTTTCTCCCAAAGAGAATGTAAACTTGGTGAAAGCAAGGACTATTTTACTCCCAAATTTGCATCCCCAATGGCTAGCAGAGTGCCTGGTATGTAGTAGGTGCTTAATAATGTTAGTTGAGTTAAACTGAATCTGGGACCACTCTAGCGCAGAAGCAATCTCACATACAGGTTGGAACCCTCCCAGCCTCCCCTGGTCAGCCCTAGCAAAGTGCCCAGGGCCAGTTGGGGATGAAAAAGAATCAAGTGTAGCCCTTTGACTGGATCCAAACTTTCCGTGAAGTTTAGATTCAGTCAAAGCGCGAACTTGAGGACCTAGAGGGCCATATGTGACCTTGAGGCTGCAGGGTTACCCCCACCCCACCCTTGCAAAAGAACTTTTCTCCTGGGACTGGGAGATGATATTCACTCACAACATTTATCTGGCTTTGTTCTTCACTGTTCTGCTCCACCTTCAATCATTGTGCTGTCAGAACACCCATTGTGCATGTTGATACCAGCATAAATTCCAAATATTTATGGAGAGATTTAAACAATCTGGGTTTATTTTCATATCTTACACAGGCTTCTTAAGAATTTCTGTGCTGTTAGTGAAGGTGTGAACTGATCCAACTATTCTGAAGAACAATTGGAACTATGCCCAAAAGGCTATAAAACTGTGTATACCCTTTGATCCAGCAAGGTCTGCTGCTAGTCTATATCCCAAAGACATCCAAAAAAAATGGAAAAGGACTTATTTGTACAAAAATATTTATAGAATTTCTTTTTGTGGTGGTTAAGAATTGGAAATCAAAGGGATGCCCATTAACTAGGGAACTGCTAGACAAGCTATGGAATATGATTGTAATGGAATTGTGCTAAAAGAAATGACAAGCAGGATGATTTCAGCAAGACCTGGAAAGACTTACATGAACTGATGCATAGTGATGTGAACAGAACCAGGAGAATGTTGTACACACTGGCAGCAATATTGTTTTATGAAGAAATGTGAATGACTTAGCTATTTTCAGCAAAACAATGATCCAAGACAATGCCAAAGGCCTAATGATGAAGCATGTTGTCCACCTCCAGAGAAAGAAATGATATTGATTGAATACAGACTGAAGCACACTATTTTTCACTTTCTTTCTTTCATTTTTTTCTTTTCTTCTAGTCTTCTTGTACAAGATGACTAATATGGAAATGTTTTACATAATTGCACATGTATAACCTTTATCTGATTGTTTACCATTTCAGAAAGGGGCAGGGGAGTGAAGGAGGGATAGAAGTTGGAACTCAAAACCGTAAATAAAAATGTCAAAAAATTGGGGGAAAAAAGAATCTCTGTGCTGGAAATTTGTTTCAAGTAACAAAATGTGTCTGTTGCCTGTGCTTTGTTAAGTCCTTTGCTGAATCATAAGAGAGACTGATTATCAACAGACTGATGGCATCAAAGAAGAAAAATGAGAATAGCATATTATTTATTCATCTCCTCAGCTTGACAGCATCAATAATAAAATTTAATGGATCCCATGGATTACATATATTGATTGGTGCTCCTCATCATACCTGACACTGAATTCTGTCATTCCCCTCCAACAGTCTTCTTCTGGGCCCCTGAGTCCTAAGTGACCTCAAGCTGTGAGATCTCTGTGACATCCCAGGATGGAACAGTTTAAGCAACTAAGTTAAATCAAATGATGTCTCAAAAGGGGGGGAAAAATGAGAATGTTAGCAACCCCACTGACAACCTCAGGCACCCCCATTGAGGAAACATGACTCACATGAAGTAAAAGTTGTTATTCTTTGATTGAAATGCTTGGCTTCACAAATATTAGGAATAATAAATGCACCCCAGTCTGATTAGGTGCTGCTATGAATCTGCAACCTACAATTACACCAAAATGCTCCATTAAAAGTGTTAGTGTCCAGTGTAGTGTTTCTTTCCACAAGAAGTAAAACAAAAACAGCTGTACATTTCCATGCATTCATTCCTTGACAAGGACAAACAGTTAATTCTAATTTTTACCTTTCTCATGCAGAACATAAAAGGTATCTGTAAAAATAGAATTAAACCACTGAGGAAATAAAAGAATATCATCTATAAGCCTGTAAGAGTTGCACACCATGTAGGGAGGAGGCAGGAGAGGAAGGGGGAGAAAAATCAAAATCTTATGGAAGTGAATGTTGAAAACAAAATTAATCAACATTTTAAAAAATTAAAAATGATAACAAAAAAGGTGGAATAAAATATATACACAGGAGAAAAAAAAGACTGTCATCTCCAACTAACTGAAGGCAACTTAAGCTTTGGAAAATAAGCAACTAGGTGATGAGTACTAGACCTGGAGTCAGGAAGGCTTGGGTTCAAATTTAGCTCCAGACACTTGCCTAACTGTGATTCTCAGGAAGTCACTTTATTGCTATGTGCCTCAGTTATCCCATCTGTAAAATGGGGATTGTAATAATATAGTATAATAAATATGTAATAAAATATACCTGCTTCCCAGGGTTGTTGTGAGGTTAAAATGAGCTAATATTTGTAAAGTGCTTTGCGAATCTTTAAATGCTCATTTTATTATTATTAATAAAACAGGAACCTAAGACACAAAGAGCAAGAACTTAGACATGTTAAACTATTTGAAGAAGCTGTTAAATGACATGCAAGACAAACCACATACTATGGATTATGTGATATAGTTGACACTCATGTCTTCCTTGACCCTATGTTCCCAAAAGCAGAGCACAAGCTTTCAGACATAATAGGTGATTGATTAATGTCTTTTTTTCTTATTGCTGGCAATATCTATAGAACTAGAAAGGCTTTGGGTATGTCTTTGTCAGCCCTTCATGTTTGACCTCTCTGCAGACTTTGACACTGTTGACAACCCTCTTTTCCTTGATACTCTCTTCTGTCTAAGTTATCAGACTAATTTTGGGGAGGGGGCAGGGAAATAAGTGGGAGAAAATTTAGAGCTTGAAATCTTATGGAAGTGAAAATTGAAAACAAAAACCAAATTAATTAACATTTTAAAAAAATCAAAAAAATTTAAAACAACGTTGGAAAAAAGATGGATACCAGTGTCTCCTGGTTCTCCTTCTACCAATCAGACAGATCCTTCTCAGTCTTCTTTGCTATATCCTCATCCAGGTCATTTCTCTTTTCCTTTGATTTTATTTCACTCAGTTATTTGATCAGTTTCTAAGAAATTCATTACAATCCTTATGTGATGAAATTCAAATCTCCCCATCCTGTCCTAATCTTTCTCCCAAACTCCAAGCTTTTATCTCTAGAGGCTTATTAGACACTTTGAATTGGAGGTCCCTTAGACAGCTTAAACTCAACATTGTCCAAATGCATTACTTTTTTCCCAAACCCTCTTCCCAATTGCCCTGTCATGGTTGAGGACAACGCCATTTCCCAACCCCACCCCCTCAGGCTTCCTATCTAGGTGTCTTCTTTGACTCTTCACTATCTTCCCCCCCCCCCCATATCCAATCTGTTGCCAAGCCCTGTCATAATGATTTAGAAAACAACAAATTGACATTATCTATGATGTAGAGTATTTTTATTCTGTTAAAAATTTCCCAATTACATTTTAATCTGATTCTGCCAAGTTTGACCCCTCTGCTCCAGAGAACTCTTTAAGATTACAAGTTGTTTATCTATATCTTATAGAGGCAATTTCCATATCCAGGAGTTCCCTATAGCAATGTATTAGGGACCAGTCCCCTGGTCCTAGTACAGTTCCCCATACATTGTAAACACTTAATAAATGTTGACTAAATTGTGTTAAATTGAATATTATATGTATAAGATGAAACTCATGCCAAAAACTATAATGGCACAATCCTGTCCTGATTACATTTGGAGGTTTTGTATTTCAGGTTGGTCTTAGTCAAGTTCAGTGATTATCAAATTATTTATATCATATTTATTAAAGCCCATTTATGACCATTTGACTTGTGTGTGTTTGAAAATGAACATTTCAACTAGCCATGGGCAAGTCACTTAACCCCAGAAGGCAGTTGTCCTGCCTTCTCACCTCTAAAATTTAGCAAAAAAGAAGAAGAAGAAGAAGAAGAAGAAGAAGAAGAAGAAGAAGAAGAAGAAGAAGAAAAAGAAGATGAAGAAGAAGAAGAAGAAGAAGAAGAAGAAGAAGAAGAAGAAGAAGATGAACATTTCATTTTTATTCAATAATTTCTGGTTTGTTAACAAAGAAATTATTTCATCCTACAAATGATTAATTAGTGCCTATTATATGCTAAGCACTGTACTAGGCACTAAAGATGCAAGACCTAAAATGTGACTTTTCCAATATTCAAAACATTTTTATGCTCTGTCCCTTTAAGATATTATTTATTTGTCCAATTGCATTTCTGGCTATACTAATCAGTCACTTTGGTAAGAAGATCTGGAATGTTAAGTCTTGTGGAAAATAGCAGGGAGTTGCCAGAAGTCAGTAGCAGGGTTACTTTGTATTCTACATCCTTAAAAGAGGGATACCCAAAGACCTAGAGAAAGGAGAAGGTAGGGAGCAGTTCAAGGATATCACAAGCAGATCAGGACCAGTGCCAAATGGCAGAGATGGATATAGGAAAAGAGGAGCCAACCCGCATAAAACATTAATACCACATTCATCAATATTGGCCTAAAATATGAAATCTTATAATGGTGTTTATAGCTATAATTTTAGAATACAATACCATGTGAAGGACATATGAGGAGAAATGAATGTTTTCATTACATGCAAGCAGGTCATAGTGTCATAGATTTAGAGTGGTACAAGGCCAAGGAGTAGAGTATAACTCCTTCATTTTTATTAAAAAGAAGCTTGAGATTTGGGTATGCTAAATGTCTTTAAAATATCACAGATAGTAAATAGCAGAATGAAGACTCAAACCCAAGTCCCTTAGATCCAAATATGACATTTATGTCTCATCATTTTTCAATTTTTAGATGATGAAATTAAAACAGCAAGAAGCCCCAAATAAATCATTGATTCATTCGATGAATGTGAATATGAATTCAGTAACTATTATGTGCCTAACACAGTGATAAATACCAGAGGAATTATTTTTAATGTAAGATGAGCCCTGTAAGAGTTTGTCACTGTGATAGGGAAATTAGACATACATAAATAAAACAAAGTAACAATGCAAGGTGGGAGCTACAGCAGCTCAAAGAAGGAGATTCCTGAGATTTGAGAAGTCATTAGAAGGCATCATGGAGGAGGAGGAATTTGAAACTGAATTTCACAGGAGAAAGGAAAGGATTTAATTAGGTGAATCAGAGTAGGAAGGACATTAGAGGTTGGGGAAGAAGACAGTCAAAAATAATAATATTGATGATAATAATAATAATTTGTAGTTCTCTCTTATAAGGATGGCTTTCTGGGAAGGGGGAAGGACAGAGGAACAGGGATACAAGGGGAAACTTAAATGATGTAAGAATCCATAACAAAAATTAATTTTAAAATGTATTAGAGTATTTTGGTGCCAACTGACTCAAAACTTTTCAAAATTATTTTCTTGCCCTTGACAAATTATCCTGTGAGAGATACAGGATAATTTTTACTTTGAGGTAGACAAAGTGAGGTAGGGCTAGATTAAGTAAGCTTCAATTCATCGAGCAAAGCAGAAGAGCCAGACAGAGCTTGAGGTCTGCTGCTCCACAGTCCTATGCTCAACTTGTCAGACTGGCTTTCAAAGGGCTGGTCAATACAGTGTGCTTAGGTCGTCAGGTATTCCCATCCGTCCCAACCCATGTCACTAGCACAGCTAGTGCATTTATAGGCACTGTAAAGATACTGAGTTAGGGTTGTTTGATGTGTGAAGTATTTCTGCACAACTCAGTACCACATCCTGTACCACACCTAAAATTAAACTAGCTATAATAACTCAGCTTGGATTGCATTATGTGCATGCACTCTTACTCATGGATATACCTCCCTCGTGGATGTGGCCCAAAGCCTAAAGTCGTAAACAACCATCTAAGTAGCCCAAGAGATTTCAGGGTAGGAGTTATTCTCCTAATAAAAGTATCTTCTCTATGATCTGTGAATGATCCTGAAAATTTCATCATGAAAGCTTCTTGGGAGATAGGATGGTTCATGTCAAGTCTTGGATTTGGAATCAGAAGACGAGAATTTGAATCCTGGTTCAGTTCCTTACTACTTTTGTGACCTTGGATATGTGATTTAATCTTTTTGGGATTCACTTTCCTCATCTGGACTCACATGTTTACTAGCTTTGTGACCCTGAGCAAATTATCTAACCCTGCCTCAGTTTCTCATCTGTTAAAAAGAAAAATGAGCTAAAGAAGGAAATGGCAAGCCACTTAAGTATCTTTGCTAAGAAAATCCCCAAAGGGGTCATGAAAAACCAGAGATCACTGAACACCCCCAACAACAATTTCTCACCTTTAAAATGAGGGGGATGTTTATAAAATGAAGTAAACAGAACCAGAAAAACAAAACACGCAATAACTTATACAAAATGTAATGAAAAAATGCAACAAAACTAATCAAGACTAAGTGATACACAATGATGATGACAAAACTTGATCCCAAACAAGAAGTATAAGAATGTTTTTCCCTTCCTTTTTCTGTTGAGGTAGGAACACTACACATAATGTTGGACTTGGTTGATGGATTGAGTAGTTTTATTTGTGTTTTTTTCCTTTAATAATTTATTTTGGTTGTTTTTAAGAGGGATGCCTCTCTGGGAAGAAGATGGAGGAGGGAAATATTAGAAAATATATGGGATTGAAAAATGATGTCAATTTAAAAAATGAAATGAGAGATATGACTAGATGATCTCCAAGAAAATAAATGATCCTTTGCTTTTTTCCTTTGAATAAATGGAAATGATTTTTTTTTTTAATTACACAATGCACAGGAACCAGAATCAGAAAGACCTAGGTTCAAATCTCTCCTCAGGTACTTACTAGCTCTGTGATTCTGAGCAAGTAACTTATACCCTCTCTGTCCTTTAGTTTCCTCACCTATAAAATGAGAGTATTAGACTCAATGACTTGCTAAGGTTTCTTCCAGCTCTAAATTTATGATCTTGTGAAAAAGCTAGTACCAAAAAGAGAAGTTAAAAAAAATAAAACTGGGAGGTAGTTATCAGTCATTTGCACAATAGTACAAATTTACTTATTAGTCCCTTTCCAAATGCAGCAGATTTTTAAAAGGGAAAGGAGAGAGAATTGATACTGTCTGCTGGGGTTAGGTGTTAGGAGGCCAGACACTAAAAATGAAGAGAACAGAACCAATGAAGATGAGAGGATTTATCTGAAGTACACCAGAGACCTCTTCATAGAAAGAGGCCCTTAGAGACAGCCAATCAAGACCTTTACTCTTCTCTTCTGAAACAGAACATCAGTACAAGAAGAGTTCTAAGGAATTCAGCAGATGGTCTATACAACCCATTATGTATCTCGTCCACATTCATTTGTGTCAAGTCAGAGAAACAATATTCTAAGGAACTGTGATTTTGTGTGTTAGAATGGGTGTATGATCAGACAGTTGATAGTGCCTTTCCTTTGATTCTTTTCATTGATCTAAAAATAAACAAAGAGACATTTTTCATGGCAGATGGAATCATGAGTCTTCTTGCCTTTAGATAATGACTCTTTAATTCCAGATTTTTATGAACAGAGATGGTGGGAATCAAACAAAACTTAGGCACTTCGATCAAGTCAAGCAAAAAGAAGTAAGAATGGGGTGAGAGATAAAAAAAAGAAAAGTGTACATGCAGGGAGAAAGAGGCAGGAGTGATTGAGTGGGTGTGAGTGTAACAGAAAAAACTCTCAGAAGCCACAAGTTAAAAGCAAGGAGACCATGAGTCAGCTAGCTATATAGTGCTGTAGATAAAAAGTAAATGTGGTTCTGGGCTACATAAACCAAGACTCTCAGGTAGGAACTTGGCAGTAATCCTGCTAATGCCAATCAGATCATCATCTGCAGAAATCTCAACTTTGTCAACAAATAAGGAACTAGGAAAATAAGAGCACAGTTCACCAGAAAACCACAAGAGAAGATTAAAGAACTGAAAATAAGACTTTTGAGAGAAAGTTCATAGCACTTACAGTTGATAGCCTCTCCTTTGGCACTTAGTCACATTTGGCCTCTTGGTACCTTGGTTTTTTTGTTTTTTTTTTTTTTTACCTATTTACTTCACAAGAATTCTGGGGAACTGGATTTGAATGGGACCTCAGTGTGACTTTAGGTCAATCATTTAACTTGACTGGACCTTGACTTCCTCTTCTGTAAAATGAAGGAATTGGGCTAGATAATCTCTAAGATCCTCTTCAGCTCCAAATAAATTGTTAAGGAGATGGAGGTAGAGGTGATGTTTTCCCCAGAGTATTTCTCATTGCTGCTTGTCCTTCCTTCTCAGAGAGGAGCATGACATCAGGAAGATGATGCCATGACTTGTAAGTGAATTGGATTTAAGTGAGGGAGGGCTGTGCAAAGTCTCACTCTCCTCCAGAACCATCTGGGTCCAGTGGAAAGATATAGATCAGGACAACTGGAGATTGCCCCAGATACAATGCCCAAGACCAGAGCATTTAGTACAGTGCTGAATATGTACCTGATATTCAACAAATATTTGTTTAGCAATGGAAAGATAAAGTTATTAGGATCATTTAATATTAATTTGTAGTTGTTGTTCAGTTGTGTCTAACTCTTCATGACCCCATTTGGGGTTTTCTTGGCAAAGAAAATTGAATAGCTTGTCATTTAATTCTCTAGTTCATTTTACAGATGAGGAAACTGAGGCAAACAAGGTTAAAAGACTCACCCAGGATCACACAGCAAGTAAGTATCTGAGGCTGGATTTGAATTCAGGTCTTCCTGACTCCTGGCCAAGCACTCTATTTACTATACCACCTAGTTTCCCATATTAATAATATTAATTATATTCTATAATACATAATATAATATAATTAATATTAATAGCTGGCATTTATAAAGTGCTTTATGTAAGCTAATATCTCATTTGATCTTCCCAATAACCCTATAAGGTAGGAGTTATTATTATCCCAATTTTTCAAATGGGAGAATGAAGCAAAAAGAGTTTTAGTGACTTGCCTATGGTCACACAGCTAGTAAACATCTAAAGTAGGATTTGAACTCAGGTCTTGCTAACTGAAAGTCAGGGACTCTATTCTCTACACTGTCCAGAAGATATTCAAGTACACTTTAAATTTTGTTTTCAAGAACATACATGAGTCTTCTTCTTCTTCTTCTTCTTCTTCTTCTTCTTCAAATAGTATTTTTTCCCAGTTACAAGAGTGTTTTCAACATTCATTTTTTTCTAAGATTTTAAGTTTCAAATTTTTTCTCCCTCCCTCCCTCCTATCCCCTCTCTCCAAAACACCAAACAATTGGATATAGGCTATCCATGTGCAATCATGTAAACATATTTCCACATTAATCATGTTGTGAAAGAAGAAATAGAACAAAAGAGAAAAGCCACCAAAAAAAGTGAAAATTGTATGCTTTGATCTGCATTCAGACTCCATACTTCTTTCTCTGGATGTGGATAACTGGCTCTTTTGGAATTGTCTTGGATCATTGAATATACATGAGTCTTCTACAGAGAACTGCCACTAGCTAGTCCTTCCACTAAGGTCAGAAAAAGGAAGGGAAAAAAAGATGTCTAAGCAAATTTATCTCTCCAAAAGAATATATATTCTTTGAGGGCAGATTTAAAAATAATCTCCAAAATTACCAATAATCTCTTAATTTCCAAATCTCATGACTTTTTTGCTATCCTCATCTTTCTAAAACTCTTCACAGTGTTTGACACTGTTGACCACCCTCTTCTCTTGCATACTATTTTCTCTGGGTTTTCAAGACAATATCCTCTTGGTTTTTCCTCCTACCTCTCTGTCTGCTCCTATTCATTCTTTTTTGCTGCATTATCATCCATGCCATGCCCCCTAACTATGAGTGTACCACAAGACTCTGTCACAGATGTGCTTCTCTTCTCTTTAAATGCTCTCCTTTGATGACCTAGCATGGAAAAAGAAGAACAGTTAAGATACTCAGAAGTTCACAGAAGATGAAAAGCTGAGAAATGAAACCTTGACCTCAAATATCCCAAATTTTGATAGCATACAAGAGGAATTAAAGTCCCTTACCTAATTGGTATAATAGCCTTACAGGATAAAACTCAAGAGCAGATAGCATTCAAAAGAATCCAGATATTAAAGTAGTGAGGACAGCAATGAAGAAATATTCATATGCAGCAGGAGGAGGAGCCAAGATGGTGGTGTAGAAGCAACAAGGTTCTGCAGCTCCCACATAGTCATCTCAAATACCCATAAAATATGACTCTAAACAAATTTTAGGCTCCCAAACTCACAAAAATACAGAAAAACACATCTCTTGCTGAAGGCAGCTCAGCAGGAAGGGCTCATTGCAGCACACTGGGAGCCGAAACCAGCCCAGCCTCAAACTGTGGCTTGGCCCCAGGGCAGCCAGGATAAGCCACAGCTGTAGCCTTCAGGAGAGTGGATCAGTGGCAGCTGTGGCAGTTTCCAGAATTATCAAGCCATAAGAAGCAAGGACAAAGTGAAAGGTCAGTGGAACTCAGCTAAATTTGGGAGAGAAAAGCAGTCTGGCCAAACTGCCTCCAGGGCAAGGAAGCAGCAGAAACAGCAGCCCTGCAGCCCTTGGCTGCTTCAGAGCTTGGAGCTTGCAGACTGTAGGGGGACCAAGGGATGATTCAGAGGCTAAGTGCTCTTGTGTTGAGCTGCCTGGATCCAGATTGTGGTCTTGGGTGGTGGTCCTTGGGTACATTTTCAGTGAGCCAAATCTGGAGGGGGCTGCAGTGGCCTCCTTATAGCTCCGGCAGCTGTGAAAACCCCAGTGATTTGGGACAGAGCTGTCCCCTCTGGAAGCAGAGTTCCACAGAGATAAAAAGTCAAGTAATTGACTGGCAACAACATGAGCAGGCAAAGGAAGCAAAGTAAGAATAGCAACCAAACTTTAGATTCCTTCTTTAGGGACAAGAAGGATCAAAGGATGAAATGGGAGGAAGACAACACAGTCAGAACTCCCACACCAAAAGCTTCCAAGAAACATGAAGACTTCCTACAAGCCATAGAGCAGCTTAAGCAGGATTTTGAAAACCAAATAAGAGAAATGAGAATGATGCAAGAAAATCATGAAAAGTGAGTCAACAAACTGACTGAAAAAAATAACATCTTAAAAAATAGATTAACTCAAATGGCAAAAGAGGCCCAAAAAACCAATGAAGAGAAGAATGCCTTAAAAAGTCAAATTTGCCAGAGGGAAAAAGAATCTCAAAAGCTTTCTGAAGAGAATAATTCCTTCAGAATTAGAGTGGAGTAAATGGAAGCAAACGACTTTATGAGGAATCAAGATACTATTAAACAGATCCAAACAAATGAAAAAATAGAAGGCAATGTGAAATATCTCATTGGAAAAACTACTGACCTGGAAAATAGATCCAGGAGAGACAATTTAAAAATTGTTGGACTACCTGAAAGCCATGATCAAAAAAAAGAACTTAGAAAGCATCCTTCAAGAAATTCTCAAGGAAAATTGCCCTGATATTTTAGAACAAGA
>CM053590.1:145526438-145548764 GCA_028646515.1 Pseudochirops corinnae | reverse complement strand
AACTTTTTACACATAAGGAATTAGATAACTTTTTTAATTTTAAAGAATGTCTTATTAGCATCTTAACATTAAAGATTACTATAAACAACTATTTTTGCTAAACTATGTGCTTTTAATTAATTTAAATGTATGATATACCAAAACTTTTTTTTCCCAGTTTCTCTCTGTAAGTGCCTCATAGAATTTTTTGCCTCTTCCTTCTCATTTATTTTGCTTCATCTGATCATGGACTCTATTCTGTTTCTGCTTTTATTTTTCCCTTTGCGAAAGGTAACAAAGGTCATTTTCTATTTCTTTCTCTTCCTCATGCTTGTTCATCCTAATTGCTCTATGGCAATCCATTACATTATCGTGCCAAAGTTTATTTAACCATTTTCCTGTAGTTTATGAAAATCTTTGAATAGATCTTATTTTTTTTCCCAACAACAGAATATATTCTTAGCAACAGAATTAGTTGGTTAAAGGGGGCATTAGGTAACTTTTTAGAAGCAGAAACAGTGCCTTTATGGGAAATAGATGGAATCTCCTGCCCCCTCTCCCACCTTTCTGCCACCATGTCCTCATCTCTATGTCCACTCTCCAAAATAGAGAAATAATTCATGGTTGATAGTTGCTTGATAAGGAGCAATAGGAAGTCATTTTATATTTATTGACAGCAAGTCAAATGTCCAAATAAGCTCAGAGGAGTTTCCTAGTGACTTCATTTGAAGCACATTGATACCTATCAAAATTTGCTTCTGCCTTTATGTCCCAAATGTTCTATACAGTGATTACGAAAAAGATCTTCATCTGTCTTGTGTTTGTAGACACTAATTTTTGAATCTGGTGCCACGCTGCCTTTTTTGACTCGTGTATTATCTAATATCTTGACCCATCTAAATAGCAACAAGGTCTTGCTGCCAAGTTGGGCTGTGGTTTTCCAACAGATAACAGCCAGGCCACACAATTTATGGTCATGCTTCTGTGGGTCTCTTAGGAATTTTGGATAGTCTCCAAGGATTTGTCAGGTTCAAAATAGGTACTGTCATTGTCCTTCAATAGAAAATACTAATTACTAGCATTTTAGTACTCTTGATTGGTTTTCAGGTTTTTATCTCTTAAGTCCAAGCGTGGATATTTGAAGCTGATGTTGTTCATCCTTTATTTGCGTGTTCATCATCATGGGCTGATGTCTTGACTTGCATGTGAATTGGACTTAAACGAGGTGGAGTTTCACAAAGTCATCACCTCATTCTGTCTTCCAGAGTCATCAAAGTCCAAGGGCAAGACAAAAGTCAAGATAATTGGCAATGGCCTGGGATGCAGTGGATGATCTTGGTATCTTTGATGGCTGACCAGGCTCTAAGTGCTCCCCAGAATCTGCTTCAGTTGGCTTCATGGCTGTTTGAACAAACTATTCCAACATCCTACCCATTCTCCCAGGGGAAGTCTTCACATGCTTGACATCCCCTTAAGTCATTGACATAACAGTAACATTGACATTAAGTCATTGAGGGCTGTTGTTTATCCTCAACCTGGGTTAGGTCATCTGCTAAGATGGTTTCACCAGGGTTTGGCCACTACACATATTACAGCTTTTCTGAGCCCTAGTTGAGATGTGGGTGGCAGTTGGACACCAAAGGCAGATGAGCAGCCCTGAAAGGGCTCAAGAAGCCCTCATATCAGAGGTGCTAGTCCTCTCTGACTGATCTTATTAAGAGAAGGACAAAACTTGTTTTCTTTCCCTAGAGTCATTGCATGACATTACTATTGTTGATCTCTCTACTGTAAAGCCACCAACAGACCCCTTTCTATTAGCGTGATATCTCTGATATTGCTCTTCTGGAACAAGGCTGGCTAAAACTCCCTCTCAGGTTCTGAGGCTGCACCCGAGGGGTTGGCCATGACCTTCACTATTAGTTAGCAATTTGAGCCCCTGTTCTGGTGTGTTACTCCAACTGTTAGTTGAAGTGATTTGTGTGGCCCAGTGCCATTTAACTGATTAAAATCAGTGATGTTTTATTTAGAAGATATGGTAAGAACACAACCATTTTCCCCAGCATCTGAGGGTTTATTTCTCATCCCTTGGCACTGCTCAATAACAAATACCACCTGAACTTGCCTTGTCAGAACTAGGGGCCTGAATCTGAAAGACCAGTTGACACTGCTCAAAGAATGTTGATGTCTCCTCCTGCTGTTCCTAGAAGATGCAAGGAATACATTCTTGGGGCTATGCATAGGACATTTCTATTGAACTAGAATGAGTGTGTGTGTGTGTGTGTGTGTGTGTGTGTGTGTGTATTTTGGACTAGACTTTTGTACAAAGTTAGCTGCAAACACTGAGAAGTTAATTGTATTGTCCAGGACCATGCAGCCAATATGTGTTAGAGGCAGATATTGAACCCAGGTCTTTCAGACCATGAAGTTGGCTTTCAATTTCTTCACTTGTTTCCCCTAAGCTGGTTGGTACAGTGGATAGAGCTAAGTTCCATGAGGAACCAGCAACTTCAGAGAAAGTAAAATGGATTTTTATAAGGTAAAGATGTAATTACATAATCATAATTTACATAGAATATAGGGATATGATTAATATTAAAAAGTCAGGAGGAGTTTGTTAAAGGATTAGATAATGGAGGAGGGGTCCTATCTATGGTTTGGTGGTTAAACATTCTGGTCATGCTGCCCTCCAATTGGCTAGCTATTGTGGTCCTGTCTGGTCAAGATGGATAGTTAGGTGTTGTGGTCCTGTCTTGGGCTAAATGTATGATGGGATTGTAGTTGAGTACAAGAACATACCTGTTTCTGTGGGAATGGGTCTGGGGGCAGTAACTAGGTAGAGGCAGTGGATAAGATCCTATCACATGGGCATACCTGCTATTTCTGTGAAAACTATGAGTTCTTGGACACACCTGTTGTTCTAGTGAGTAGTGAGACATATATGAAGAAATTAGGACATTGAAGGGGGGCGTGGTGATTTGAGTGACTAGGCAGGTACAATGGGCCTATAAGGAAGTTAAAATATTGGGATGGGGGCATTAGGATTCCATCAATGGCTCGCTCTTTATGACCCCATTTAAGATTTTCTTGGTAAAGATACTGGAGTAGTTTGCCATTTCTTTTTCCAGACCATTTTACAGATGAGGAAACGGAGACAAACAGGGTTAAGTGACTTGCCCAGGGTCACACTTCTAGTTAGAGTCTGAGGCTGGATTTGAACTCAGGAAGACTTTTCTTCCTGGCCCTGGTACTCTATCCACTGCGCCACCTAGCTGTTGGAACAGGGAATGCTTAATGAGCATTTATTGATTGGATGATTGATAAGTATCAAAAAGTGACTCCCTACTTGGACTTTCTCCTACTTTCTTACCTCTCTGGACTTCCTTCTCTCTTCTTCTTTGCACTAATAATTTTTCCCATTCCGCAGAGGTCTGGTAAAGTGAAATAATCATATTGTTGTTTGTTCTTTGTTCTCAAAGGCCATGGCATTAGAAAGGTGATGCCATGACTTGAAAGTAGATTAGAGTTAAGTGAGGGAGAGCTGTGCAAAGTCACCAGCCTCACTTTCTCCCTGGGAGCCATCTGGGCCTAGTAGCAAGATACAGATCAGGATGACTGCAGATGGGTTTGAGACATGGGAATGATTTCTGGCAGGAAAGATATTGTAGAAGATTTCTGTCTCTGGACAGAATTTCTTTGATCTTTTGAGAAACTGTGGGCTTGTAGAGAGATGCAAAAAATGAATGTTAAGGAGTCCTTCAATCCTGTGATTCTGTCATTCTACACAGTCATCCTCACTGTTATCAGAAGAACCTTCTGAGATCATGGCGCCATATTAAGCACTATTCAGAGTAACTCAGTCTAACTGTCTCTGCACTTTGGACACCTATATTCTAAAGGAGACAATGCAACTATAGACAAAACTATAAATAACAGAGATGCTCTGAACATCCAAAACTTTGGACACAATACAAGTGGATAAAAGAGTCAACTCTGCAAAGTGGAACATTGCAATATGTGCCCTAGGACCTAAAAGAAACCAGAGATACTAGGGAATGTGATTGAAAATAACTTAATGCTTGTCTCTTGGTTAGATTTTCATGAAAGTTTCTATAAAAATGTATTTTCCATATGGTCTTTTAGTTACAGCAGAAGTAGGAGGAAAAAGGCATGGTTAAGGAATAGGGAAAGACAACCACAGCAAATAAATGCATGAATACCTTAATATTTCAACTAACTGTATTACATGTATATCATGTATTATATGATGGTGGTGGTGATGGTGTTGATGATGGTAGTTAACATTTATATATGACATTAAGATTTGTAAAGCATTTTATATATATTATCTCATGCTCACAATAACCCTGGGATGTAAGTATTATTCTAATTTTATACATGAGGAAATTGAGACAAACAGAGTTTTAAGTGGCTTACTTTGCTGGTAAGAGCTTGGAGCAGGATCCAAACTCAGATCTTCCCCATTCCATGCTTAACCCTCATCAATCTCATCACCCAGTATGGTACAATAGAAAGAGCACTGGCTTGGAAATCAAAGGGCATGTGTTCAAATCCTGTTTCTGCCTTCCATTTCTTGGTTGATCTTGGGCAAATCACTTTAACTCCCTGAGTCTGTTTTATCATCTGTAAAATGAGAGAGTAGTTGAGTAGGTGGGACTGTTTGTCCTCTCAGGTTTTTTTAGATCTATGACCCCATGAAAAGTCTTTAATTTATTTGTTATGGACATTTCTACCAACACAGATGACAAACTCTCAATAGTCTTCCACAGAGAGTATGACTGAAAAATCCATTACCATGCTACCAACCTGGGAATGAGCCTACAGCCAGTTCCCTGTATTTCAAAGCCTTAGAGCTTGTGTTTCACTCACATCAATTCTGTTAACCCGAAGTCATCCTCCTGCCTCAATCAAGCATTGGAAGAGGATTTGAGGGGGCTGAGGAAGCAACGGAGTGAATCCACCATTTCTGGAATCATGAGTGGACTCTTGTAGGCAACTAGATGATCCTGTAAATAAAAAAAACAGTACTTGAAATCAGGAAGAAAAGTTCAAATCCTTCCTAGGACATTTTGTTGAATATGTATATGCACATAGCTTAACCTCTGTATGCCTCAGTTTCTTCATCTGTAAAATGGGGATTAACAATAGCACCCACTTCATAGGATAGTTTTTTAGATCAAATCCTGTAAAATTATTTGCATACATTAAACACTACAAATGCTATTATTATTATTATTATTCATAATCACTTTACCTATCTCTTTGTCTCTGCTTCTCTGTCTTTGTCTCTGACTGTCTCCCTTTATAATTCTCTGACTCTGTCTCCATGTCTTTGCCTCTGTCTCTGTCACTTTCTCCATCTGTCTCTACCTCTGTCTGTCTGTCTAGTTGTGTCTCTTTTCAGTCTCTGCTTCTGCCTCTGTCTCTCTTCTCTCTCTCATCTTTGTATTTCATCTTCTTAACACATTCCTGAATGATTGTGAAAATATTTAAGCAGGTGAATATTTTGTAGATATAGAGATTCTTTGAATCCATACTACATAGTTGTCAAAGTGTTTTTCTTATGTAGGAATGGAACTAGCCTTTGGTAAAATGTTGAAGGAAGAATGGTTGGAAAGAATGGAATAGTGGAAAAGTGGTTAGATTTGAAGTAGAGGACCAGGGCTCTAACACTGCCTTTTCTGCTCCCTAAATTGACATATCAGACAAGTCACTTGACTTCTCTGGACCTCGGTGTCCTTATATGTAAAAAGAAGAGAGTTGGAATAGATGACCTCTAAGGCCCCTTTTAACTCTATATTTATTATTTTATAAGCATTTCCTTGCTAGTTTCTTGCTTCCCCAGTCAGATCTGTCTCCATATCTTTTGCATACCCCTCACCCCAGGCACCCAGCCTTTGCTCCATTATTATTAGACTTTGCTTTCAGCCAAACTCTTCCAGCTAAGCTTACTATTAACAAAGAAGGAGTTACATCATAAAACCACAGGCATAGATTTGGAAGGGACTTTGGAGATGATCTTTTCCTACCCCCTCACTTTACGGATAAGGAAACTGAGACCAAGCAAGATCAAGTTACTTACCTAAGGTCACATAGTTATTTAGTAGTTTACTCTTCCAAAATGAAAAATCCTTAAGACCAAAAGGAATGAATAGAATTTCAGACATCATGACAAGCAGTGAGGGAGATATTTCATGACAGAAGCCCTTTCCAGTGCTCTTTAAGCCATGCTGATAACACCCACCTACTCTGTCTCTTCTTAATGTAAGGTTACCTAGTGTTCCCCCAGATAGATCCTTCTTAGAGGATGATAACAGGAAGTAAGCTAACCTGACACAGTTCTGATAAGTCGTTTGAAATGAAATTGGATCTCCCAGCTATCTTTGTTTGCTCTCATACCGAGATATGCTCTGTGTAGTTTTTCAAAAAACCAACCAAGAAATTCAGATCTCTATAGGGAAAGCAAAAAAAAGTGAAACAATATTGTGACCCTTCCCATCCCCACTCCCAAATAATGATAATGTTGAAGAAATACAAAGAGCGTTGTATCTCTTAACCTCTTCTGTTTCCTCTCCGTACTCACTCTTTATTCTCAGACCAAGTAATGCACAGCTCACCATGACTTCTGTCACTCTTACCACATTCTAATATTCTCTGCCCTGAGTCCAGTCTCCACATCACCACCCTTTGCTAAACAATAGTGATACTCCTATCTCTGGTCCTCACCAGGCCCTCAAAGAATTATAATCAATAACTCATTTCTTTAGCTGCTCTTAAAGTGATGAGGGGATTTACCACCTTACTGAAGAAATTTCCCTAGTTACCAGCAGGGTTTTCAGACCCCTTGTAGGCCTTCCTTTCATGTCCCAATCTTTTAATAAAAAATGCCTACCTTAAGGACCTGATTTTGGATGACCTCCTAAGTTGGATGATCCTTAGGAGAGTTGATTTAAACTCCTTTGCTCTTTCATATAGCCTAGAAAGGTTGGATCTGGGCACAACTCCATTTGAGAGGCAAACCCTGTGGCAGTGTAAATGAACTACCTAGATCTCTCCTGATAAATGCATTCTACTAGCCAAGGCAAGAGTCGCCAGCACTGTTATCATCTAGGTAACCAGAGAAAGCCATCATTCTCCCTTTCTCAAAGATGTAGCCTCTCATTCAGCTACAACTAGTTTTTTCAAAATTTCTTTTCCAAAACAGGATGATTTTGTTCTTCTTCTTCCAGAGGCTGAAATTGTTCCTGTTCTAGAATTTGTCTCTAAAAGAAACAATGTAAAATTGCCCTGTGGAAACAGCAGACTTCCCTTATACTGAATTTTGTTTTCAGAAACCTTGGGAAATAATATACACGATGCCTCCAAGTTTCCACATGTGTGAATACAAAATGTAGCCATTACTATTTAGCCCTGAACTCTAGAAAAAGGATATATCATGTCTATAGTTCTTATCACTCATTTAAATTAAACTTTACAGGTGCAAAGTAGTCAGTGTTTCTTGACCCTTTTTAATAGTCCAGTCACCTGGATTGCCCCTAAAGAGAGGAAATCAGCCGCAGGCTTTACAAGAGGGGGAGACAAAATATGGAGACACAAAATATAGTTAGGCAAATGTATATGAGATTATGACAATACCAAATTATATTTGTTTGGGGCTCATGCTTTGTTTAGTTTTATTTTTGACATAAGACCCCCAAATGTAACCCTTTTGACCTGAGCATGGTACCCCTAAATGGTAAACTAAACATTCATGAAAAATTAATGGGTGAGGAAATTAGTACCTTCTTACATTTCAGACAGTGAAATGGCACCAGGGAACACTGTTAGTGACAGGCAAAAAAAAAGTGTGTTGATGTACGAGACGCTTGCCCTGAAATACTTATCCTTTCAACATACTGTCTCCCTCAAAGCCAGTCAGCGGCCGAGGCAGCCTGACCACACTTTGCCAAGATGCCACCCAAAAAAGGTAATTTCAAAGGCAAGGTATGAGTTTAGGGAATGCCAATCTTGCTCTCAGATCCTGGGCAGTTTATTCTGAAAGGCTTTTCAAAGTTTGGGTTTCTCCTTCTGGTAGGATTATTTATTTATTTTGCTATTCTGTTCTGAGCAGCCCTCTTTGTTGCTCTTGAGAAATTTGGTGGTTTCACCCTTTGCTTTTCCTTTTTCATCTTTTATTCTGTTGATTTCTGAGAATAATGAGGGAATCCAAAGAGTACACCAAGAACCATTTGATGGATTGCTGTACTTTCTCTTCTAGTTGGGAAATCAAGGTCAGGTAAAAAATGATACATTGTGGTAATCCAGACTATTTCAGACCAATAAATTGATGTAATGAACTATATAAGTAATTCAGTTTATGGAATTATTTTAGGACAATATGTACACACATATGTACACATGTGTTCAGGTGTGAACCCATTCTGAGGCTAGAAATTTAAGGAAAGTCAGAGATGGAGAGGAAGGGGAATCATGTGAAGGGAAAGAAAAGAAACAGAAAACTTGGGAGATTTTTGATGTGGAAGGACTAGGCAATGTCAATGGAATGTGCTGTGCTTTGTTTTGTGTGACTTACTTTGAAGATTGCTTAGCCTATACATGAACATGTACATGAAATGTGGTGCAGCGGAAACCACAATATCTCTTGAATATGAAGGACCTGGGGTTCAAATCCCACCTTTGATGAGTGCCACATGAGAGACTTTGGGTAAGTAACTTAGATGGCTTTAGTTTTACCTTCTGTAAAATGCAGTTAGATTGAATGATCTCTGAGGTCCCTTCCCATTCTATGGTCATATGAATAAGTTGTGGACCTGATGGCAGTAGTTGTATAGGGGTGGTATGCTTTTGTCTGCTAGAAGGTTGCTTTCAATTTGACTCTTGTCTCCAGCAAAATAAAAAGACTAGTCAAAACTTTTTTCTTCTTTTTTCTCTTCTTTTTCTTTGTTTCTTCTTCTTCTTCTTCTTCTTCTTCTTCTTCTTCTTCTTCTTCTTCTTCTTCTTCTTCTTCTCCTTCTTCTTCTCCTTCTTCTTCTTCTTCTTCTTCTTCTTCTCCTCCTTCTCCTCCTCCTCCTCCTCCTCCTCCTCCTCCTCCTCCTCCTTCTTCTTCTTCTTCTTCTTCTTTTTTGCTGTGGGAAAAAGTATATACACCTTTAGAATAGAAATCTTAATGTACAAAAAGTGTTGGGGAAAATCATCTTTTGGTTTGATGTATTTAATGTTAGACTGGTAAGTGAATATGAGGACATCATTAAGTGATAATCTATTAAAGCAATCTGGCTTCAGGGCTGTCTTTGGAATCTGAGTTGTCCCCTATCGAATGCACTCAGGCATTTAGTTGACTGCAAACATCTGGAGTATTTTAGCGATAACCATTTTCCAATGATTTTTATTGTCATCGAAAAGAGCACTTCTTTAAAGGGTTTTGTGCACATTCCCAGGGAGGCTTTTGGTAATGGACCAGAATTGCATACTAGCTTTTACCAGGGTGTGGTTCACTTTTCATGATTTTTGGGCAAGAGCTAAATCTTAGGTAATTCTATAGGCTTTTCAGAGTGTGGGTGAATTGGGCAGTCTCAAAATAATTTGGATGCAAATATTATACATCATCGATGAACTACAACATTTGCAGAATGACCTGAAGTCATGATAAAGGATAATGCAACCAGGAAACCATTATCCAGCCTGTTCAGGCTCCCTATCCCTTTTGATTGGGCCATTTTGCCTCAATAGCAACAGTGTGTTTGTTGTTCAATATTTATCCTGCAGCAATGGTGCATTTAGGCATGTTACCTCGAACATTAAATATTTTACATAATAGATAAATTGTTTTGAACAAGAACAAACATTTGCAAAACACTCTACATTAAAAACAGTGCAAAAATGTGTGTGTGTTTGGGGGGTTGGGTTTTTTTGGGGGGGAGGTTGATGAGAGGAAACTGGACTGCCATAGAAGTCCTTTCATTGACACATATTGTCATCTCAGTAGTATACGGAGCACTGAATTTGAAATCAGGAAGTCCAGAATTGTAATTCTACCTCAGTCACTTACTAGCTGTGTGATACTGGACAAGTCACTTAGAGTCTCTGGTTCTTAGTCTCCCTAACTGCAAACTAAGGGGGTTGAACTTGATGACTTCTGAGGTCCCTTCACACTTTAAATCTATGATCTTATGATCTGCCACTTAGAATCACAATGATTGGGACACCAAGATATTAAGTCACTTCACCATAGCAATGCAGCTAGTATATGTCAAAGGTAGGATTTAAACCAGGCCTGAACAACCTGCAGCCTGGCATACCGCTTTACAGCCTGCTGGCCACTTGTGTCATGCCAAAGTATTTCCTTTACATACAAAGAATGTTTTCCTCAGTCCACATTTTTTTCAGGTCACCCGAAATCCTTTGGCATGCGGCAGGTTGTGCAGGCCTGACTTAAACCTTGGATTTAGGACTTCTTATTCCAAAGCTATGCATTATATTATGCTGCCTCATCTCTGTCTCTGTCTTTTCCTGTATCTCTGTCTCTCCTGCTCCCTCTCCACACACCCATACCCAATCTCATGCGTTTCTTGCACCAATGGTAGATGCACACACACAAACATACACACATTTCCTATATCAATGCTTTTTACACATATACTTACACACTGAAACAACATACATTCCACTGTAGGTAAACCCTTGGCAAGGAAATTGCTGTAAATGCAGATTAGACTCTGCTCAGCAATTTAATAGTCTTATAGAAAGATTTAGTAATTTGTTCATGGTCATATAGCTAGTATATGTCAAAAGTGACTGGAAGCCACATCTTCCTGACTCCAAGGCTGACGCTTTATCCCTGAGGACATTCTGAAATATTAAGATAAAGAAAATTGGGAAAGAGTGACAAAAGGTTGGGGTCTTTACCCAAAGTAGAAAGACCACGGATCTGGAAGGCAGAGACCTCAACTCTAGTCTGTTCTCTGTCAATAACCCTGTGGTCTTAGATAGGCCATTCAGTCTTCCTGGGACTCAGTTTCCTTATCTGTGAAGTAAGGGGGTAGAACTAGTTAGAGATTCTTACCCTGGGGGCCTGTGACTTTAAAAAAAATGTGGATAACTGTATTTCAATATAATTGATTTCTTTTGAAATCCTATGCACTTTCTTCTGCATACATTTCACCAGATTTCACCAGATTGCCAAAGGGTTCCCCTGAACAGACAAAAGTCTTGGGTTAGACAATCTCTAAAATACCTTTCATTTCTAAAGTCAATGATGTGACACTGAATATTTATTCCCCAGGGAATGATGCCCATAGCTGAGGTTCAAGTATTATAGCTCTAAATCTTGAAGGTTCCTCCGAAGCCATCTATCAAATGCAGCCCAAATCGTTTCATAGGAGGTAGCCAAGGACTAAAGTGGTCAGGTTAAAAAGGCAGTAAGCCTCAGAGGTAGGATTTAACCAAAGTTCTTCCTTTGACTCTGGACCCAAGGTTCTTCTGCTGTTGTATGCTGCTTTCCAAGTCTAGAGAGCAAAAGATTTTTATCTTATTATGGACTTGTCTTTATACAGAGCCAAGGAATGGTCTGATATAGATGAACCAACACAGGTTTTTAAGACTCTACAGCAAGCCTAAATCCTTGGGGAACACGGACAAATAATGGGGACCCTTGATCTATCTGTGATCTGAAATTCTATCAATAGTTTGTTAGACCCTGAGAGCTCTCTCCCTGAATAACCAAGCAAAACATTATAGGCTTAATAGTCTTTCTGTAAAGTGGAAAATGTTGGCACTTTAAATCCTGGAGTTTTCAAAAACAGAAAAGGGCTACATGACTCCCAGATCTGACTACACAAATGCTTTGCCCAATTTAATTGCATTCTAAAACAGTGTCTAACTTATTAACTTTTTAATTTTTGTAGCTCCTACTCTGCAAGGCATATTGATATTCTGATTCTGATGGCTACCCTAGAACTACTGCACTTCAGGTCTATGAAACTTCCATTTCCCAGAGGTTGCCTTACTTTAATCATAGCTTTCTTGAACCCTTTCCTTTTGATTGACAATCTGGCCTGGGCTTCAGTTATCTTCCTCCCAATCACCAGACTAGCTTACCATTTGCTAGTAGTGAAAGTGGTCCTGTCTTAATGAATTCATAAGATCACACATGAAGAACTGACAAAGACCTTAGAGGTCCTCGTGTCTAATCTTCATTTTATAAATGAGGAACCTGAAGAACCAGGATCATTAGGAATTGCATAAGGTCACATAACCAGCAAGTGAATGAACCAGGCTTTGGACCTGTCTTCCTTACTATAAATCCAGTACTCTATTCATTATGCAGAAAATAACTTCTTCCCCAGTCTCTCTCTCTCTCTCTCTCTCTCTCTCTCTCTCTCTCTCTCTCTCTCTCTCTCACACACACACACACACACACACACACACACACATATACATGCATGTATATATACACATATATGTATGTCTGTGTTTCTTTTTCTTTTTGGCCCCAGTGGCAGCTTTGCTACCATTGCACAAGTGCATTCCATGCCCAAGAGAGATCATCTATTTGGTTCCTTATAGCTATAAATCAATGACTATGGCACTATGAGTGAGAGAGACTAAATATGGCCAAATGGTGCATATGCTAGATCTGGAGTTTGAAGACCTGAGTTCAAATCTTTCTTCTGTCACTTGCTACCTACTTTCTTTTTGGATCTCAGTTTCCATATCTTTCAAATGACAAGGCTGAGCTAGAAGACCCTGGGGTCCCTTCTAGCTCTAAATCCATGAGCCTATGAATTTAGGGTAAGGGTTTTCTAGTCTAAAGCCCTGCCATCACTCCTCTATGAGCCCATTTTATAGACTATAAACCATATCCTTTATGTCTATATCTTCTCTTGCTTCTTTTCCTTGCCCCATTACAAATGTATATTTTAAAAGTGTATTTATCCATGCCAGTCTAGTCTCTCTATAAACCCTCAGGGGAGACAGATAATTAGACAAAATCATTGCATCATTAGTGTGCTCTATAAACACAATCTAATTAACATATCACTGCTCTGACATAGTGAAATTTCATCTCTAGAATACAAATAAGGGAGTCCAGGAAACAGAAGATTTAAGTGTTTGGAGCCAGGATATTTGGGTTCAAATTTAGGCACCAATGTTTGTTGACCTTGTGACAGTGGGCAAGTGAGTCACTTTACACATCTGAACCTCAATGTCCTTAACTGAATGTATAGTTGTATGTCACTTATTTTACAGGGTTGTTTTAGGGAAAGTGCTACACAGTTGTGAATTATCACCATCATCATCATCATCATTGTTCATAGGATGTAGATTTAGAGTTAAAGGGACTTCAGAGGTCTAGTCCAGGTCTCATTTTACAGGAGAGGAACCTGAGGCACAGGAAACTTGTGACTTGGCCATTGTCATGGAGGAGAACCAAGATAATAATACTTCATAATGATAATAACTTTAAAATTCATTTTATTTTCTTATTTATGGAGTAAAACAAGCTTCCTTCTCCAGCTTGTTTTACAGATGAGGAAACTGAGGCAAATAGGGTTAAGTGACTTGCCTAAGGTCACACAGCTAGTAAGTGTCTGAGGCCAGATTTGAATTCAGGAAGATTTGTCTTCCTTAACACCAGGCCTGACACTCTAGCCAATGTTCTACCTAGATGCCCAGATGCTTATCTATTGATGATTAATTATCACTGTTATTAATATTAATAATGATGTTGTTCATCAGGTAACCCACCATTCCTGAACCAGATTTATTCGTAGCACAGTGCTCACTTCAATGCCTGGAATACACTAAATGTTTACCAAATGCTTATTGACTGACAGACAGATTGACTGAAGATCTGAACTTAGGTGAACATTGATAATAATACTTCATAATGATAATAACTTTAAAATTCATTTTATTTTCTTATTTACAGAGTAAAACAAGCATCTCCACAACATAGTATAATTTTTAAAAATGTTTGCAGATGAAACCACAAATCTATTATGTACAACTTGCTATTCCTTTTAAATATAATAAAGTTATCATGTAAATTTTTTCTTTTTTTCTTCCCTCCACCCAGAGATGACTACCATTCAACACAAATATATATATATGTATATATATATATATATACACACATACACATGCACATGCACACACACATATATATATAAAAAATCATTTTACCTTTTATCAGAGGTTTCTTAGTCAAGAAACATTTATTAAATTCCTATATTGTGCCTGGCACTGTGTTAAATACTGGGGATACAAGGAAAAAACAGTCCCTGTTCTCAAGGAGCTGACTAATGAGACAAGCAAACACTTCGTTACCAACAAGTCATATACAGGATAAATTGGAGCTTATCAACAGAGGGAAGACCCCAGAATTAAGAGGAATTGAGAAAGCCTTGGGCAGGGTGGGATTTTGTTGTTGTTTGTCCTTCATTCTCAAAGAGGACCAATGGCACCATAGGTGATGTTTTGACTTGCACGTGAATTGGATTTAAGTGAGGCACAGCTGCCCAAAGTCGTCATTGAAGTCCCATGGCAACATATAAGTCAAGATGGTGACTGGTGATAGCCCAAGCTGCGGTGGATGACCCTGGCCTTTCTAAATTAAGGTCTTTCCCACATCTCAGCTTGTCTGAGGCAGTGACCTTTCAATGATTAAGGGTGGGATTTGAGCTGGTACTTGAAGGAAGCCAGGGAAGCCGGGAAGGGAAAGCATTCCGATCATGGGGAACAGCCAGTAAAAATGTTCAGAATCAGGAGATGAAGTGCCTTGTTTGAAGAACAAGGAAGCCAATGTCCCTGGATCACAGAGTACATGTAGGAGGATGTACAGTGTAAAAACCTGAAACGCAGGGAAAGATGAGGTTATGAAGAACTTGGAACACCAAACATTTTAGTGCTGATGATAATATTTTATTTTGTTATAACACTTTGTACTTCAGTTTGACAAATAAAAATTATAGATTAAAAATGGCAAAATAAATTAGACAGCATTTAACAGGAAGGACAGTCACTATCCTTTACTATAATTAAGATTTGATTTGTTATAATGAAAAAATTACCAATAATAATTCATATGATCCTGTGGGGTAGGTATTTCAAGTGTTATGCTCATTCTACAGGTGAGGAAACTGAGGCTTTAAGATGTTTAGAGACATGACCAAGTAGTGGTCATGAGCCCAGACAGAGCTGGGCTTCAAACCCAGTCTCTTGATTCTGTGACTAGTACTCTTCCCACCATATTTCATTGCCTTTCTGGGGAGAAAGAGGAGCTGGATTTGAAGTTTCATGGCCTGGATTAAAATCTCTCCTCATATGTCTAGTAGCTACATGACCCTGGACAAGTCATGTAATTTTCTCAATCTCAGTTTCCTCATCTGTAAAATGATTTTTTTAATAGTACCTCACCCAGAAGGTTGTTGTGAGTATTAAATGGGATAATACATGTAGAGCAAAGGATTAGTTAGTAATTTTGATTGATCTCCAAGGCCTCATCATGTTGGTCACTGTTTTGTCCCATTCTTAGCTGTTTACTTACCTATAATTTAAAGGGTCAGACTAAATGATGCTTGAGGTCTCTTCCAGTTCTAAATCTCTGATTCTGTAAGTAGACTATCACAGAATGACTGACAATGAGAGATGCAAGGGAACTCAGAACTCAACTAATCCATCTCATACAATTATTCCTCCTATAATTTTCCAAACAAGTAGTTCCCTAGTCTCTGGTCAAACACCAAGAAAGTACAACCCACTGCTTCCTGGCCCTAATCCCTTTTCACACAAGCAGCTCTACATACTTGGGAGACAGGTTCTCCTCATGTGGTGTTGAAACCTACCCCTCCACAAGTTCTATCTACTACTCTTAGTTTACCTTTTTAAGGCCATGCAGATGACTAAACATGTATAACCTATGTCAAATTGCTTGCCTTCTCAACATGAAGGGAAGGGGATGTGGCAGGGAGGTAGAGAGGGAGAGAATTTGGAAATCAAAATTTGAATAATTTTAAAAGAATGTTAAAATTGTTTTTGTATATGAATAGGAAAAATAAAATATTAAATTTAAAAATAAAATGTAAAAAATCATTGTCATACAATATTTCAAAAATTTATCCAAATTGAAAAAAAAATTAAGGCCATGAAAAACAAGTCCAATCTCTCTTCCACTTGGCAGCCATATAAATACTTAAAGATCGCAATCATATTTGGCATCAGTCTTCTCCAGGCTAAACATCCCAGATCATTCAATCAATCCACATAGGACAAGGTCTCTACTCACCTCACATTCTGTTCTCCCTGCTCTGGACATACTGTAGCTTCTTAATATTTTCCCTCAAATGTGGTCTTGAGCACAAAGCACTCTGCTCCAGATTTGTACTGACTAAGCCAGAGTTCCTGTAAGACTATCACCTCCCACACTCTGGACCCAATATCTTTCTTAATGTAGCCTAAGAACTAGAAAAAAACATGGGTAGGCTAATAAGGATACTCAAGGTGGTGGTGTTGGGTAACAACTGTGTCCTGACTGAATCATCCTTGGAATATTTTGGGTTTTGTCTGCCATGTCCTAACTGTTACTTCATATTAAGTTAATAGTAAAAAAAAATTTTGAAATGTCTCTTTTTTTTCTCCCACATGAACTGTTGTTTAACCACACTTCTTCCATCTTGTACATATGCCACTGGATTTTTTTAAACAAAAACGTAGAGCATTTAATTTATTTCTTTTCAATTTCATCATCTTAGGCTTGGTCCATTATTTTAGTCTGAATCTTTTTGAATTCCAATTATATTATCTAATGAATTAGCTCTTCTTTGTAGCTTTATTTCATCTGTGCATCTGATAAAGCTTGCCATCTATACCTTCATCTCAATCATTGACAAAAGCTCAGGACACGTGGGGCCATGGCAGATGCGTGGGGACATTCCACTAGAGGCCCCCCCTCCAAGATGACATCAAGCTACTAAAGACTTACGGTCAGGGGTTCTTAAAGTGTGTGTGTGTGTGTGTGTGTGTGTGTGTGTGTGTGTGTGTGTGAGAGCGTGTGTGTGTATGATGGACCTTTGGCACTCTGATGAAGTTTATGGGACCCTTTTCAGAATATTTTACCACTTGAAGAAAAAAAAATATTAAGCAAACCTCAAAGGACAAAGCTGCATTGATTGGCACAGTGCATTAAAAAAAAATCTATAATGCAAAGAGAATGGAGATAGTTGGGCAAAGAATTTTATTTTTAAGTAAAATTATAATAATATTGCGTTAATTGACAAACCTGATCCTTCTAATGTTAAAATACATAAAAACAAAGTACCTAGAATTATAAAAAAGCCAATTATATGGAAAAATAGCTAACAAAATGTTTAAAACAAACTAAAATTATACACCTCAAGTTAAGAACCCCTGTTCTAGAGAGGGTTTGATATTCCACATCTACCTAATTGCATAGTCACATAGCCTTCCTCTCTCTAGCTAGTCCACAAAGGAACCATAGTACTTCTGTGCTGTAGTGAATGGACTTGGAGTCAAGAAGATTTGAATTCAAATCCTTCCTCAGAAACTTACTAGATAGTGACCATAGGCAAGTTATTTAACCTCTCAATCTCAATTTTCTCATCTATAATATGAGATGGGGGATAATAAGATCATCTTTTTCACTGGGTTGTTGTGAGGCTCAAATGAGATGATGTATATAAAATGCCATGCAAATCTTAAAGTATTATATAAACACAAACTATTGTAATTTAGCAATTGGTGATCCCATTGGAGTAGATGCTACCTCCATAGAAGTAATTTTAAATTTCTCTGTAATAGTAGAAGGTCTTCAAGAGTTACTGTCATTGAAAAATTTAAGACCCTGCATTTGACTTGTTGGTCAGCCTCTCTGAACTTAGACAGGCTGGTCCTCAGGTGGCAGACATTATTAGGCCCACAGTTAAAGTCCTTCTATATTAATAAGACCTGTTTTATTAATAAAAGAATCTTGATGCAATAATACAAGAAATAAAGAAAATTGTCCTGAAGCATTAGAACGAAGGGGGAAAGTAGAAATAGAAAAAACCCATTGATCACCACTTAGAAGAGATCCTATGAGGAAAACACATAGGAATATCATAGTCAAATTCTGAAATCCCCAGCTCAAGAAAAAAACTATTAAAAGCATCAAGATTAAAACAATTTAAATATGATGGTGCCACAATTAGAATTACACAAGACCTAGCAGCAGAAATATTAAAGGATCTCAGGTCTTGGAACACAACATATTGAAGAGCAAAAGAACTGGGGCTCCAGCCAAAAAATATCATACCCTGCAAAGTTAACTATTATCTTGAATGAAAAAAAAATGGACATTTGATAAACTCTCAGATTTTCAAGACTTTTTAAAAAAAATCCTGAATTTAATAGATGATTTGACATACAAGAATCAATATAAATATAAGGTACCTAACAAAGACTGATTATAAAGGATCCATGAGGACAGACCGTTTACTTTTTATATATGTAAAATGTAAATTTTGTATCTAAGATTCTTATTAATAATTGGGTAGTTCATAAAAAAGATGGGGGAAACCTGGGCATGATATGAATTTTAAAAGCAAACCATTTAGGAACAGCCAAAAAGAGTAATTATTTTATATAAATGAGGTGTAAGAAAAAGAATTGATACATAGGAATTAGATGAGGGAGGAGGGCTGGTAGTTCTGGTAACTTATTTTCATAGGAATGGGTGTAAGAGGGAACAATACATATATATTGAAAAGAGTATAGAAGTCTTCTAAATTCAGAAGAAATAAAATGGTAGGGGCATAGGGAGGGGGGAGAGGACAAGGGAGGGTGAAAGAATAGGTAAATAGGGGTATAGAAGGGTGTTTAGATTTATTGGAATGGGAGGATAGGGGAGGGATCCTTGGAGGGGAGTAAGCAAGTCATAGGAGGACAAGATAGTGGGTAAAAATAAAGCAGAGCAGGCAGGAGGGATAGGAAACAAGAGATATGTGTATACATAAAAACAAAGATCAAGAGTAGAATAGGTTTGGGAATGTATATGTCTATATATGTATGCTTATATGTATATGTATACTTTTTCATACTTCCCCTGAATCTTGTATTTGAAATTCACATTTTCTATTCAGCTCTGATCTTTTCAGCAAGAATGCTTGAAAGTTTTCTATTTCATTGAATATCCATATCTTCTCCTGAAGGGAAACTCAGTTTTGCTGAGTAGGTCATTCTTGGTTTTAAACATAGCACCTCTGACCTCCAGAATATCTATTCCAAGCCCTTCAATCCCTTAATGTAAAAGCTGCTAGGTCTTGTGTTATACTGATTGTATTTTCACAATACTTGAATTGTTTCTTTCTAGCTGCTTGCAATATTTTCTCCTTGACGTGGGAGCTCTAGAAATTGACTACAATATTCTGAGGAGTTTTCTTTTTGGGATTTCTTTCAAGAGGCAATTGGTGGATTCTTTCAATTTCTATTTTGCCCTCCGGTTCTAGAAATGTCAGGGCAGTTTTTCTTGATAATTTCTTGAAAGATGATATCTAGGCTCTTTTTTTGATCATGGCTTTCAAGTAGTCCAATAATTTTTAAATTATCTCTCCTGGTTCTATTTTCCAGGTCAGTGGTTTTTCCAATAAGATATTTCACATTGTCTTCTATTTTTTTCATTCTTTTGGTTCTGTTTTATACTTTCTTGGCTTCTCATAGAGTCATTAGCTTCCATTTGCTCCATTCTAATTTCAAAGGAATTATTTTCTTCAGTGAGCTTTTGGACCTCCTTTTCCATTTGACCAATTCTGCTTTTTAAGGCCTTTTTCTATCCCATTTGGGTTAGTCTATTTTTTAAGGTGTTATATTCTTTCTTTCTTTTTTGCTTTTTGGAGGACAATTGGGGTTAAGTGACTTGCCCAGGGTCACACAGCTGATTGTTTGTTTGTGTGTGTGTGTGTGTGTGTGTGTGTGTGTGTGTGTTAAGTGTCTGAGGCTAGATTTGAACTTAGTTCCTCCTGACTCCAGGGCCAGTGCTCTATTCACTGGGCCACCTATCCACCCCCAGGGTATTATTTTCTTTAGTATTTTTTGGGCTCTCATTTAGCAAACTGTTGATTTATTTTTCATGATTTTCTTATATCACTCTATTTCTCTTCCCAGTTTTTCCTCTACTTCTCTTAACTTGATTTTCAAAATCCTTTTGAGCTCTTCCGTGGCCTATGACCGATTCATATTTTTCTTGGAGGTTTTTCATGTAGGAGCTTTGACTTTGTTGTCTTCTTCTGGTTGTATGTTTTATCTTCTTTGTCAATGAAGTAAAATTCTATAGTCTGACTTTTTTTTAATGCTGTTAACTCATCTTCCCAGACAAATACTTTACTTTCTAACTCCCTGTCAAGGGTTCCAGTGGGGGTGGGGGTAGAGGTGGGGGTAGGTATACTGTCCCAGGCTTCTTAGTTTTTGTATCAGCTGCTGGATCCCTCATTGTCTGTGGGCCCAGAGCTCCAGAAGCAGCAGTACCTGTTGCACCTCCACCACCATTTCCACCATCCCAGGGCTGAGGCCAGACCATGTGTTCTTTTTTCACCCAAGTCCCACAGAGTTCTACCACTGACCTTCCTTGCTGTTCTTGGCATTTGTGGGTTGAGAAGTCTAGAAATCACCATAGCTTCTAGAAATTCAGTCCCCTGACACCTGCTCTGACTCTGTCTGCACCTGGCACAGCCCATGCTGGACTCCCATCCTTGTGCAATATAACCTTCCTATCAGTCTTCCAGGCTTGTCTTGGTCTGGAGATGTGTTTCATTCTGTCATTTTGTGGTGCTGCAGCTCTAGGATTTGTTTAGAGCCGTTTTTACAGGTATTTGGAGAGATTTGGGGGCAAGCTCAAGCAAGTTCCTTGAGTCTTTTCTTGACCTCCCCCCCCCCCCCAGTACTATTGTCTTCCTTTCTCAACTTCCTTACATTGAATTATGGGTATTTATTCTCTTTATCATTATTGTGTAAATATTCACATATATACTTGTTGCCTCCCCCAATGGAATGTAAGCTCCTTGAGAGCAGGGGTTGTTTTTATATTCATATGATAGTGATTGGCACATAGTAAACACTTAATAGATGCTTAATTAGGGACCAATTACTTCCTTCCTTTCGATACTCCAATAATTTCAATGATTTTTTTCAGGTGCTTGGCATCTAATAGATACTTAATAAATGCTTGTAGATTATAACAGAAGATGGCAACGTAGAAGCAACAAGGTTCCACAGCTCCCACATAGCCACCTCAAATACCCATAAAATATGACTCTAAACAAATTTTAGGGCTCCAAAACTCACACAAAAATACAGAAAAACACATCTCCCACTTAAAGTAGCCAGGCACAAAGGGCTCATCACAGCACGCTGGGAGGCAAAACCAACCGAGCCTGAAACCGCGGTTTGGCCCCGGGGTGGCCAGGACAAGCCACAGCTGAAGGCTTCAGGAGGGTGGATCAGCAGCAGCTGTGGAAGTTTCCAGAATTATCAAGCCATAAGAAACAAGGACTAAGTGAAAGGTCAGTGGATCTCAGCTAAATTTGGGGGAGAAAAGCAGTCTGGCCAAACTGCATCCAGGACAAGGAAGTGACAGAAGCAGCAGAAGCAGTGGCCCTGCAGCCGTCTCCACGTGGCTGTTTCAGAGCTCCCAGCCTGCAGACTGCAGAGGGGCCAAGTGATCATACAGAGGCTAAGTGCTCTTGCATTGAGTGGCCTGGATCCAGATTGTGGTCGTGGGTGGTGGTCCTGAGGTGCGTTTTCAGTGAGCCAAAGCTAGTGGGGGCTTCAGCAGCCTCCTAATAGCTCTGGCAGCTGTGAAAACCCCAGTGATTTGGGACAGAGCTTTCCCCGCTGGAAGCAGAGTTCCACAGAGCTAAAAAAAATCAAATTATTCACTGGCAACATGAGCAGGCAAAGGAAGCAAAGTAAGAACAGCAACTGAACTCTAGAATCCTTTTTCAGGGACAAAAAGGATCAAAATATGGAACAGGAGGAAGACAACACAGTCAGAACTCCCTCACCAAAAGCTTCCAAGAAACATGAAGGCTACCTAAAAGCCATAGATCAGCTTAAGAAGGATTTTGAAAACCAAATAAGAAAAGTGGAGGAAAAATTGGGAAAAGAAATGAGAATGATGCAAGAAAATTATGAAAAGAGAGTCAACAACTTGACTGAAGAAAATGACACCTTAAAAAACAGATTAACTCAAATGGCAAAAGAGGCCCAAAAAGCCAATGAGGAGAAGAATGTCTTAAAAAGTTGAATTTGCCAGATGGAAAAAGAATCTCAAAAGCCCAC
>CM053590.1:145502014-145525938 GCA_028646515.1 Pseudochirops corinnae | reverse complement strand
CACACACACACACACACACACACACACACACACACACAGCTGCTGACATCTCAGTAAAGATCTAAGAGGGCTTCAGGTAGATCAATGAACAAGAAGACTAAAGAAAAGCAACTTACAACCTCCTCCACACACTCAAAGATTAAACAAGAAGACAACCATCAACTCGTAGCTATTCAGAGCAGTCATACTATAAAAGGCAGAAGCATGCCTGATCTTGGGTAAATAGAGTCTAAACTGTACAGGAAGTGTATAGGGATACATTGAATGGATATATAAAGGATGACCTGAAGTTTGGCTTGGGGGGAGGGGTCTAAGGAGAGATATTTCAGGGCAATGTGAATCCATCATGAGCTCCCATAAATGGGACCTGAAGTAATATGAATCTTTTCCTGGTCTATAAGAAAAACAGTAGAAAATAGAGTTATATTTTCATAGGTCATTACACAAGGAGAGACATTTAGGCACTGAACAACTCAGAGTATTCAGAATCACAGGAGAATACAAGGCTAGCTATGTATGTGGAGGATTACAAGCCCAAGAATCTTGCAGGAAACTAGCAGGATCATCTACATCCTCCCTAGGGCCTTCAGGACCAATGCAGGAGGTAGTACCAATTCTATTATTGAGGATAGTGAATAGATAAATGAATGAATGAATGAAAAAGTATGTAGCAAGCAATTGCTATGTGTCAAGCACTGTGCTAAGCACTGAGTATAAAAATATAAGCAAGCAAGAAAATTCTTGCCTTCAGTAGACTTATATTCTAATAGGGGAAATAACATATAGAGAATTGGAAAGTAAGGGAAGGGGATGGGAATGTCTGGGAGGTGTATGGTGGCCTGAATTCTAGATAAGATATGTCAAATGCTCACCTAAAAGAGGCCAGGGTCCAAGATCCAATGGGAGGCTAATAAGAAGGATGAAAGGAGTACAAGCAGCAGGGTTTAGAATTGGCTGGAAAGTGCTAAAAGAAGACAGAGGTTGAACCAAGGTCAGTATCTACATTGGGTAAGCTACAGAGCAATGCAGAAGCCAGAGATTGTGTCAGGAGGTGAGGCATAGTAACAGCCAGTTCCATCCATAATTTTAGTACCTTCTTCCTCTCATGTAAGAGTATAAAAGAGAGTGGAGGCCACTTAGGCACTATGTTGATTCCTCAGACAGAAGTCTTGTCTGTTGTCCTGTGTTGATTTCTCAGACAGAAACCCTATCTGTTGCTCTATGTTGATTTCTCAGACAAAAAGTGAATTGCGATTGATAGTGCTGGTAACGTGTGTAAATATTGTTGTAGACCTGTTAAGCTTTGTTTTCCCAGAAACAGAAACTGCGAAGAACTTGGAGTGGAGAAGTCCCTGTGAGCGGAGATATGGAACAGGAGTGGAGAGCTACCTATGTGTGAATCCGGGCAAGAGTCGGGAGTGGTCAGCCTATGGAGGAGGAGCCTTGGGGTTGGGAAGCCAGCATCTAGTCAAGATGAAAGAGGGCTTTACTTGGATACTCTGTATTGACTAAGGAGACTATAACTTACATTGACCAAGGGGTGGAAGGTGTTTGTACTTTCTGCTACCCCTTAAAGATAGCTATAAGATATACTGAATGATATGTTTTAAGATTATGTGGCCACCTTTGTAACAAGTTGTTATGTTATATTGTTGTGAATGTTATGCTTTAGTTTCTTGAATGTCATGCTTTAGTTTATTGCTTAATAAATAGAAAATTCATTATACTATGCGATTATACCCTCAAAGTTATTCACAGCAGCTGCTCATGATTGACTTTATAAGCACAAAATCCGAAATCAGGAATTGAGACCTGGAGATATTAATAAACAGAAGAAAAGTAAACACAACAAAGAGATACTATTGGTTAAGGAAGCCCATGAGGTAAAGGTAGAGGAAGAAAGTAACTTCACAAAAAGTACATGTTGATATTCAAAGTATGGCTTGATCACAAGGAGTACAAGAGCAGCTGGGAGAAGTTAATTAAAATATAAAAAATGAAATAAAAACTCTTAAGGGGAAAAAATAACTTAAAGCATAAGGTGAGAAACCTTATTCAAAGAAGTGGACTCTGAAAAATAGGATGAAGCAAACGACTCAGGGATTCAGTCAAATAATAATAGTTACAAGAACAAAGACTGAAAAAATTAGAAAAGAATGTCAGATATCTGCTAGTAAAATACAGCCAATCTAGAAAGGAGATCAAGGTAAGGTAAATAAATACATAAATTTATATTTAATATTTTAATACAATTTGGGCAGCTAGGTGTAGTGCAGTGGATAGTCTTGGAGTCAGGAAGAACTGAGTTCAAATCCAGTCTCAGAAACTTCCTAGCTATGTGACCTTGGGCAAGTCATTTAACTTCTGTTTGCCACTGGAGAAGGAACTGGCAAATTACTCCAGTATCTTTGCCAAGAAAATCTCGTGGACAGAGGTTCACAGGGTCATGAGGAGGTGGACGTGACTGAAATGACTGAACAATCAATAAGAATATAATTCATATTACATTGAAATCCCTGAAAACTTTGACCAAACAAAAAATGTAGAAAATACATTTCAGGAAATGACAAAAGAAAACTATCCTACTCTATTTAGAATTAGAATGCAAAATGAATAATAGAATGAATCCACCAGTGGCTTCCTGAAATTCCAAATTGAAAACACTCAGGAATTTCAGTTTCATAATCCAGAGCTTCCATGTCAGAGAAAAATACTGCATGCATCCAAAAAGAAAAAAATAAAATGTGAGGAAACCATCAGCAGTATTACACAAGACTATGCCATAACTACTTAAAGAAGAGAAAATATTGGAATAAAATATTCCAAAAACCAAAAGAATGAGAGAGACAACTTCAAAAGCAGTGAAGCTGACCTCAAGACACCAGGAAAACTTGGGTTCAGGTTTTGCTTCTTTTACATAGTGGGTGTGTGGTCATGGGCAAATCCCTTAATCTCTTAACATAACTCTGAGATTTTAAATAACAGAGGAAATACTATACTACCTGGATAGGAAATCACCAGGGAATCAACAAAATTACATAAAATTCATTGATGAAATGAAATGAAAGTGTAATCTCTTTTGTTAATAGTCTTTTAGTCATAGGTCTGGGTTTTGAGAAACATGAGCAAGGTTCTGAGATGTCTAGGAAAAACCGCAAAACAAGACAGAAATTGTTAAAAGGGGAGAAGTCCTTAAAACTGAACCTTGTTAATGTCAAGCAGTCAACTTCTGACACTGGGGTAACATAATCAATTTCATTTTTAATGATGTTGTTCTTTAACTTTCTCTCCTTTAAAAAAAATGTTTATTATATATGGTTGTGAATCTTTTGAATAAACTAAATATTTTGCCTTTTTAATTTATTTATCCCATACTGTATTTCAAGGCATACCTTTAGAGTTAGAAAAGAATCTGGGAGGCCATCAAATTTAGTCCCTTCATTTCACAGATGAAGAAACTAAGGTTAAATGATTTACACAATGTCACAAGGCTAATAAGCATTTAAGACAAGATTTGAAGTCAGATCTTCCTAGATTTTCCCTATATGAATGCCCTCTCCGCTACATCACTCTGCCTCATTAGTTACCAGCTATGCCAACCTTTACATTGAAATTATAGAGTACCAATTTAATATTGACTTAGAAGGATCATGTCAAATTCTTCATAGAATTTCTCTATCTTTTCATCCTCTACAGTAAATATTGGAATATAACTAAAAGTTTTGTTGATGGTGATTTGTTGATTATGCTCACTGCAAGTACAGCAAGATGCAATGACCAAGTATGCCATGCAATGCTGTTTCTTTGGGTACACACTGAAACATGTTCCTCTAATTCATTATTTACTTCCTGGGAAGAGAATCTGTGGTTTTTCTTTGCATTTAGCAACAATTTATTAGTGTTTTTTATTTACTTCATTGCAAAATTGTCATCGTTTTAAAGTGAAAATGTTGATGTTTGGGCTTCAGCTCCTCCAGTAACAAACCCACTTTGTGACACTGGAGAAAAATCACGTATTAAGTTAAGTTATTAAGTTAATGAAAGATAGGTCACACAGTAGATAAAGCATTGAACCTGGAGTGAATTGAAATCCAGCCTCAGATAATTACTAGCTGTATGGTCCCAGACAAATCACTTATCTTCTTTCTGCTTCACTTGCCTCATCTGTAAAGGGGGTAATAAGAACACCTACCTCTCAGTCTTGTTGTGGGGATCAAATGAAATAATACTTATAAAATTATAAATAATACTTACAAACTTATAAAAATACTTATAATAATACTTACAAACTTTAAAGCACTATATGTTGTAGTTGTTCATTTGGGGTTTTTTTTTTTTTGTCATGCCTGACTCTTTGTGACCCCATGTGGTGTTTTCTTGGCAAAAATACTATAGTGGCTTGACATTCTTTCTCCAGCTCATTTTTCAGATGAGAAAACTGAGACCAACAGGGCTAAGTGATTTAGCCAGGGTCACACAGCTAGTAAGTGTCTGAGGCTGGATTTGAAATCAGGAAAGTGAGTCTTCTTGATTCTAAGCCCAGTGTGCCAATACACTGTGCCACCTAGCAGTCAAAGATGAGAAGTCTAATTCCTTCTCTATATGATAGACCTTCAAATACTTAAAGACAAGCTGTCATGTTCCCCAGAGTCATGTTTTCCCCATGTTAAATATGTCCAATTCCTTCAACTAGCCCTCATACATCATGGATTCAAGGACCTTCACCATGCTGACTGTCCTCCTTGTGATACTCTCCAACTTATCAATGTCCTTTTCCAATTCCACATTCCTCAAAATTCACATTTCTGGAATTTGCTCCCACCTCCAATTTGCCAAGACCAAAAGAAAGTAACAATTGTTGGAGTGTAATCTGAAGGAAGACATGGAAACAGAGGCTCGGATATGGGAAAATGTTACCTTCTGGCTCTCCCAGTATGTATTAAATGGTTGAGGGAAGCTGAGGAAAAAATCTTGTGGTCTATTTGGCATCTTCTTTTCTCTCCCCAGGCTGCCCCTTGGTAACATGCCAGCTCATTCCACTCCAGAGTACAGCCCATATTGGAGAAAAGCATGTGTCAAATTACCCTACCTCTCATCAGAGTCATCATTTTATCTTTATTTTACTGAGTTTTCCTCTTCATTCTTTCTAGGCCTACTATGTTTTAAATAACACTATTAGTTCAATAAATTTCATTCTGAGATCAGATATGATGAGATCATTTTTATACCCATTTTGAGGGGTTTAAGAATAATGATTCTCCATTGTTTGGAACCCTCCTTTATAGCATAAAAGCATTATATTTGTATTCCCTAGTGATTATTTTATTTTGCTTCAGTATGCATTTTTTGCTTGTGTTTTGAATAAGCTGAAAATTGGTTTAATATGCCTATTCTACCAATTCATACATATGTGGTTGTGACAAAGCTACACTCTCCACATTGACTAAGTGCTGGTCATAATCAGGATCAGTATGGGATAGATTTAGCTAAGTAATCCTTCTACTGCCTCTAATTATACCACTTACATGGGAAAGTATGACTAGTTTGTACTCATGAAGTAGTTTCAAAGCTAGTTACCCCATTTACACACTCAAAAAATATGCCTCTTTGGAACTAAAGCAATGACAGTAAATCCATGTTGGCAAAATTCTGAGATTCATAAAGGAAATTAATTAAAATCTCATGCATTCACCTAGTCTCTATTTGGATGTTGCTGTAGGTAACAGTAAGTGACATAATCAGCCTGAGATATAAGAAGACTCTTCAAAATCATGAGTGACTTTAAAAAAATATATAATCATATATGAACAGGCAGTTTTTAGACAAAGAAATTAAAGATATCCATAAGCATATAAAAAAATGCTCTAAATTACTATTGATGAGAGAAATGCAAATCAAAATAACTCTGAGGTACCACATCTCACCAGTCAGATTAGCTAATATGACAAAACAGGAAAATGATAAATGCTGAAGAGGATGTGGAGAAATTGGAACACTAATGCATTGTTGGTAGAGTTGTGAACTGATTCAACCATTCTGGAGAGCAATCTGGAACTATGCCCAAAGGGCTATAAATAAGTGCATACCTTTTGACCCAGCAATACCACTTCTAGAGTTGTATCCCAAAGAAATCATAGAAGTGGAAAAAGGACTTTTATGTACAAAAATATTTATAGCAGCTCTTTTTGTGGTGGCAAAGAATTGGAAATCAAAGGGATGCTCATCAACTGGGGAATGGTTAAACAAGTTGTGGTATATGAATGTAATGGAACACTATTGTATTATAAGAAATGAGGAGGAGACAGACTTCATAATAACCTGGAGAGACTTATATAAACTGATGCTGAGTGTGAAGAGAAGAATCAGGAGAAATTTGTAGATAATTACAGACACAATGTATGTCTGACAATTAACTTTGATAGACTGGGCTCCTCTCAGCAATGCAAAGTTATAAAACAACTCCAAAAGATTCATGATGGAAAGAGATGTCCACATGAGAAAGAACTACTGAGTCTAAATGCAGACTGAAGCAAACTACTTGTTCTCTCTCTTTTTTGTTTGGTTTTGTTTCCTCTTTCTCATTGTTCACTTCATTGATTATAATCCTTCTTTACAACCTCACTAATGTTTAATGTGAATATATTTGTAGAACCTATATTTGATTGCATGACACCATGGAGGTGCAGGGGAGAGGCAAGGGAAGAAGAGAAAATTTGAAATTCGAGGGATTATGCATCTGAATGTTGTAAACTAAAAGTAAATAAATAAATTTTTAAAAATAGGATTGTAGATTTACAGCTGGAAGAGAATCTTCAGGGGTTCTTGACCTTGACTGTGTGTCATAAACTCCTTTGCACTCTGATGAAATCTATGGGAGTCTTCTCAGAATGTTTTTAAATGAATAAAATAAAATACCTAGGATGATAAAGGAAACTGATCATATTGGAATAGTTATCAAAATGTAAAAAAAATAAAAATAAAAATAAAAAAGCAGACCCCAGGATAAGAACCCCTACTTATCTAACACCTTCATTCTATGGTTAAAAAAAAAAAAACTGAAGTAAAAAAGAGAAAATGCTTTTCTCAAGGTCACATAATTAGTAAGTATCAGGACTCAGGTCTTTTGCCTCCAAAGCCACTTTATTTCCCACCTCATCAGGCTTACTTTTTCACGATATGAAAAGCTTTTCTTATTCCATTATATAACTTCTAAGTACTGCAAATATGAATTTAAAAATATGTCCACTGTTTTTTCATTGTTATATATTATAATGAAATAAATTATTGGCTTAATGCTCACTTGAACCTAAACCACATAGAAAATATGATTCACAATTGCAGGAATCTGTTTGCTCAGTGCCTTTAGCCCTTCTGCAAACTTTGCCAGTGAAAGGGTTGGTTTCTAATTATAGGTTTGGAGTTTAGGTGACTAGGTATGTATAATGTGGAAACAGGTGGTAGTGGAAATGTGAACATAATCTCTGGCTATATTAACACAGTAGAAAACCTTACCTTAGTTTTAAAGCTTGTCAAATAAAGCCAATGAGATCCAATCAAAAAACCCAAGCTATAGAACTCCTGCTGAAAATAATAATGGATCTCAAGAAGTTGAAATTCTATCAAGGGAGAAAACTTGCACATAATAAAAGAAAGTCTTCGAAGGAATGAGAGACAAGATGGTAGCGTAGAAAGAAATAATACAGTCCAGTTCCTCCCATAAGCATTCAAATAATGATCTAAGAAGAATGGGGGACCAAGCAGTAAATGCAAAATCAAAGGAGAAACTAAAGAGGGTAATCTTTCCAGCCTAAGACCACAAATTTGATATACAAGCAAGTAAATCGTGTTGGAATCACAAAACAGGAATGGTCTGGGATCATAGATTCACCATAGGGCCTGTAACTTGAACTCAAGGCAGACTCAGTCCTAAAAGCCTCAGACAGGGTACAGAGCAGATCATAAACTCAGTATGCTACCCAGGAAAGCCAGAAGAATGAGGAAGGGTTTCTTTCAGAAGGGCTAGCCCCAAGAGAGCTCCCAGGTACACCAGCAAAGCCAGGTTGCAAACTGCTAGAAGAATGACTGACCAAACATATACATATAGAAATATATGTATACACACATACATCTAGGCATATATATGTATGTATAAGAGCTATTATGAGTCCAAGAATGCCCAAGACAAAAACTTAGAAGAGAAAAATAACTCCAAAATACTTATAAGCAAATCCAAAAAGAAAAAAACATAACTTGTCCAAAAGATAAATTAGAATTCCTAGAAGAAATCATGGTATTATAAAATGAGTTTAAAATAGTGTTATGAATGAAATCATAGAGAAAAGAATTTTTAAAATAAATTAGAACTATGGAAGAAAGACTTGGAAAGAGAACTACCAGAACTTTCTACCAAGAGGTAAAAAATCTTACCCAAGTAATAAACTCCCTTAAATTTAGAATGGATTAAACAGGAATTAATGACTCCATGAAATGACAAGAAATATTAAAATAAAGTCAAAAGATGGGAAAAAATATGAAAATATGAGGCATTTCACAACAAAACCAACTGATTTGGAAAGTATATTTAGGAAAAATAGTTTAAGAATCATTGAACTACCAGAAAGCCATGGCAAAGAAAAAACAAACATAGTTATCATATTTAAAAATTTCATGAAAGAAAACTGCTCATATCTCTTAGAACAAGAGGGCAAAGTGAAAATAGAAAAAAATCATTCATTACCTTCTGAAAGAAATTTCAGAATCAAAACTCTTAGAGACATCATAACCAAAATCCAAAGAAAAATATTGCTATTACTGCAATAGGACAAGCAAGAGCTGATGAGAGTCTGAACTAGGTGGTAGCCATGTAAGTAGCGAGAAGGTGATAGATATGAGAGATGGAGGTGTAGAATCCACAAGACTTAGCAACCAATTATATGTGGGGCAAGAAAAAAATGAGGAGTCAAAAGTGATACCAGAGTTACAACCAAGGTGACTGGAAAGGTAGTGATCCCCTCAAGAGAAATAGCTAAATCCAAAAATGAGGTGGGTTTAGGGGAAATGATAAAGGGCTCTGTTTAGGACAAAATGAATTAGAAATGTCTATGGGACAACCAGTTTATAATATCAAATAGACAATTGGTGATGTGAGACCAGAACACCCTGGAGAGAGAGGAGGGGTGGATATATGGATATGAAAAGTCATTTGTATAGAAATACCAGACAATTGAACCGCTTGGAACACATGAGGTCACCAAGTGTTCCTTTGCTATATACAATAAAAGGTATAATATGGACGATAATCCAGCAAAGTAGACTGAGAAGGACTAGTCAGATAGGATGACCAAGATAGATACCACAAAAATCTAGCAAGATTAATGGGTCAAGAGAGACTTTGAGGAAAGTCTCTTTAAGGAAACCAGGGAATCCAGAAGGTAAAGATAGAGCAGGAAAGCAAGTTCCAGACACGGGGAAGGAGGGAAGGGGCAATCAGTGAAAATTCAGTCAGGAGATGGAGGGCTTTATTTGAAGGTAAGGTCAGTGTCACTGGATGGCAGAGGACACCGGAGAGAGTAAGGTATAAGGGAGGGAGGGAACAAAAGTTTATTAAGCACTAAATAGGTGCCAGGCCCTCTGCTAAGTGCTTCACAAATATTATCCCATTTGATTCTCACAACCCTGTAAGGTAGATGTTATTGTCTTCATTTTTCCATTGAGGAAATTAATAAGGCAGAGTTTAAGTGTCTTGCCCAGGGTCACACAGGTTTTGAATTCAAGTCTTCCTGACTCCGGACCCAGATCTCTATCTACTATATGTTGTTGTTGTATCTGGAAAGGTGGGAGGGAGTTAGCTTATGAATGACTTGGAATGCCAATTTGATCCTGGAGAAGATAGGGAGACACCAGAGTTAATTTAATTAAATGGGGGATGGGGATTATATTGTCAGATCTGCACTTTAGGAAGATCAATTTGACTACTGAGTGGAGGGTGGTTTGGAATAGAAAGAGACTCGAGGCAAAGAAACCATTAAGTACACTATGCAAGTCTAGATGTGAGATGATGAGGGCCAGGACCAAGGTGGTGACAGTGTTAGAGGAGAGTTAAAATATATATTACAATATATATATATATAGAAGTCAGTTAGTATAAGAGCAAGAGCGGGGTTAAGAAGAAGACTTGAGTACAGCACAGAATTCACTGATCATAGATGGAGAAATCTAGAACTTGAAAGAATTCTAATTAGAGGTCATCTAATCTACCTCCATCTTACAAATAAGTAAATTTGACTAAGATCATTCTTCTAGCAAATATCAAATCTAGCATGGATATGATATGATATGATATGATACGATATGATATGATATGGTATGATATGATATGGTATGACAAGACATGCCACAACATGACATAACACAATATAATATAACATAGCATAACATAACATAGCATATGTAACATAGAGTAACGTAGTGTGATGTGACATGACATGATGTGACATGACATATGATGTGATGTGATGCAATATGACATGACAGGATATATGATATGTGATATGACATGACATGATACAATATGATACAATACGTTACTATATGATATGCTGGTGTGATGTGATGTGATGTGATGTGATGTGATGTGATATGATGTGATGTGATGTGATGTGATGTGATATGATGTGATGTGATGTGATGTGAGAGGAGAGGGGGTAAGGTGAAGGGAGAGGAGGGTGGAGGGGAGGGGAGAGGAGAAGAGAGATCGTATTGCTTTCCATCGCATTGCATCGCATGGAATCGTATCTTCCCCTCCCCTCCTCTCTTCTCCTCTCCTCCCCTCTCCTCTCCTCTCCTTTCCTTTCCTCTCCTCTCCTCTCTTCTCCTCTCACATCACCTCACCTCACCTCACCTCACATCACATACAATACAATAATAGACAACTGACCTTGGAGTCAGGAAGATCTGACTTCAAATTTCATCTTACACATACTGGCTGTTGGATTCTAGGCAAATCACTAAACCTCTCAGGACTCTAATCCACTCTTCATGACTCTCAGTTGCAGAAAAGGGTCTGATTTGCATTGGCAGACAGAGTTTCCTCGTCTGAGACTTCCCTATGCCAATGAAATCAAAGATTTGATCCCTAACCCTGCCATGACAATTAGATTATTGATGTTGTTGAATATTATTTAGTTGACTATTGCTTCTAATATCATATGTTTTTACATCAATGCCACAAATACTATCCTAGTTATTCTCCTCCATCTCTAACTAACAACTCCTTTTTTCTTCTTTTCTGAGTTCTTGTCATCTTCTCAACTCTTTTGAATAGGTATTCCAAAAGATTTGATTTGGACCCTCCTTGGCCTCCATAATTTCTACTTTAATAACATCCTTCCAACGGAATTAACTATCATCTCTATGCAGATGTTTCCAAAATCTGTATCTCTAGCCCTGACCTCTTATTAAGCTCTAGAACATACATCTTCAACTACCTATGGAACATATATCCATCTGCTTATCCCACCAATAATGTGAACTCAATATGTTGAAAGCTGAGCTTATTTTCTTCTGCCTTAAACTTTTTCCAGCTTCAGCCTTGACCATTTCCATCAATTTCCCTCAAATCCATAACAACAGGAGACCTACTGAGGCTTTTTTCTCAGGGTACTAACATCCATTTAGGGGACAGTAGCATGTACGTTTTAACTAAGGTTTTAACTAAGGCAGTCTGAAAAATGTAGTAGTTATACCATAGGCTCATCCATGTACTTGCAGGCAAAGACTCTTATCCTTTTTTCCTGATAATTACACCAGTGGACAGATTGTTGCTCTGATAGTACCACATTTCAGGCCTCCTCTTCTAAATCTGTGCTCACACTGTATCCTTGAACCTTCTCCACACTGTAAGGCTGTCTTTTGCCCACTGAAACTATTTTTACCCCAGAAGAAATAATTCCAAGTTATAGTCATAAGTAATAATCCCACTTTACACAGACTCTCATGTTCTTCTTTGGTTCTTTAGTAATCTTTGGTTCTTTAATATCTCTGAACTCTCATGACTGATTAGTTGGAAAATCAGCAATTCCACCTTCATCATGGTACAGTGGGAAGAGTGCTAGCTTGGGGAACAAGAGAACTTCTAGATCTCTACCATGATCAGTTGTTTGATTTTGGGTAAGTCACTTAAGTTCTCTGGGCCTCAGTTTCCTCATCTGTAAAATTAGTGGGTTGGACTAGATGATCTCTGAGGTTCATTCTAGCTCTGAATCTGTGATCTATGAATATCTGTAGCACCAACGCAATATTCATAGAACTAACAGTGACCATGAATATGCCAGCATAGTTCTCAATCACAAAATATAACAGAATCTCCATATGGAAGACAGAAGAAAAACACTTATTCAGACACCAGGAAAAAACCCAAATGTCAACACCAGAAAGTCGAATCCATCATAGCAACAAAGAAGTTAATACATCATAACACAGCAGAGAGCCACACCATCCTTTAGCCTTCCCACAAACAAACAAACACAAGCCTAGCTGTCTGTTTGGGTGTGTTCTCTCCTCCCCCCAGCTTTAACTGCTCTGACTCCAGCTTTCTATGGGCTCTGCTCCACCCTTCAGCAAGCTCCTCCCACCATAGTCTACATGTGATTACATTCAGCCTGCTGGAAGCAGGGAAGATTTTCAAATTCCCATTCCCATTATGAAATCTTCATCCTTTCTCTAGGCCTATTGCCATCACAGGGGTGTTGGAATCAGGATGATCCAAGTTTGAAATCTTCCTCAGACACTTAATAGCTTTGTGACTGTGGACAAATCACTTAAACTCTCTCAGCCTTGGTTTCCTCTTCTATAAACTAAGAATAATAATAGCATTTATCTCACAAGGTTTTTGTGAGGACCCAATAAGATTATACATGTAAAGCGCTTTGAAAACTTTAAAGCACTGTACCAATGTTAGCTTTTTTTGCTATTAGTACCTTCTGGTCCTACTGAAATAGCTTTTTAAGAGACCTTCCCACTATACTCCTTTTCCCCATTATTTACAGTACTGCCAATCGTCTATCTTATGCATAGATATGCCCTGCCTCTTCTCGACTCCTGTCTTTCTTACCTTCCAAACATCTCCTATATATGTCCCTTTCTTTCCTCTGATACTGTCATTACCCTGGTGCAGCCTCTTGTCATTTCACTCCTGGAACACTGCGATAGCCTGCTGTCTGATTTTCTTGACTCAATTCTCTCCTCACTTCAGTCAGTCCTCCATTCATCAGTCAAACTGATCTTCCTAAATCACTACAAGTCTCATTATATCACATGTGCACACACACACACACATACACACACACACACACACACACACACACACACACACACACACACACACCCTTCTTCAGAGTCAGAGGACACCACAACCTTTGCTGAATTCCTAAAAAACAAGCCTTCCCTAAGCAAGCTTCTCTTGTTGAGCTCCAAGTGAGACACATTAAGGGACTGGGAAGATCTTCTAATTCTTTTACCGTTAAAAAATTCTACCTTCTCCAAGAAGCCTTTCCAAAGTCCTTAATTTTAGAGCCTTCCTTCTGAGATGTCCTACGATTTACCCTTATCTTAAATGTTTACATAATTGTTTACATTTTTTACCTCCGTTGAACTGTGAGCTACTTGAGATCAGGGACTGTCTTTTGCCCTTTCTCTGGATCCCCAGTGGGGAAAACAGTAACTGACACATAGTAGGTACTTAAGAAATACTTATTGATGACTTGACTTGACCTTAATCATAACCTTTCAATGACTACTTGTTACCTAATGAGTAAAATTTGGGCTCCAGCTCAAGAAGAGTTGGCATTCTTTCAAAGCCCTCTATAATTGAGTGTCACCCTTCCTTTTTAGCACCCTCTTAAAATTATCTCTCTTCAAGCACTAGAGGTAGTTGTATATGCAGGATGATCCCTTGAAAGAGGAATTAGACCTGTTCTCCTTGGACCTAGAGAGAAGTTGCAAGGAAGAATATTTAGACATGATCTCAGGAAAAAATTCCTCATAACTAAAGCTATCCAAAAGTGGAATGAATTCCTGTGAGATAGAGTATCAGTATATTTTAGAGGGTATTCTTTGAACAATTTGAACTAAATGGTTCCTTGAGGTTTTATGATTCTGAAAAGTAGTCTAAGCTCCAGCCATTTCCACAAACAACAGCCCATCCTTTCTTATCTCTGCCCACACAAGTCCCTATGTTTGGAACACTACCATTCCTCCTCTTCATGTGTTGAAGTCTTACCTATCCTTTAAATCTTAGCTCAAATATAACTTCCTCTGGGAAGCCTTCCTTGATCTCTTCAAACAATAATGGCCTTCTTTCCAACTTGATGTCAAAAGTGCTTGACATCTGGGGCAGCTAGGTGGTGCAGTGAATAGAGCACCAGCCCTAGAGTCAAGAGTACCTGAGTTCAAATCCAGCCTCAGACACTCGATGTACTTACTAGCTGTGTGACCTTGGGCAAGTCACTTAACCCCCACTTGCCTTGTCTTCTCCCCTCCAAAAAAAAAAGCACATAAAAGCACTTAACATCTCTCTTTCTTTCCCTCTCTTTTTCTCCACATATATAAAATAAACATAATATAATATCATTCTATCCAAACTATTAATATATAACACATTAGCATATTATATCTTATATATAAATATAATATGCAAGTATATTATATGTATATCTAAAATTTTATATTATTAATTAACTTTTTCCACCCTATATGGGTCATGTCCTTGAACAAGACCGTATATTCCATATGAGTATGGTTTATTTACCCTCAGAATCTATTTCCAATACTTATCATAAATTAGTGCTTAATCAATGTTTTTTGAATTGAAATTGAGGACCTGGACCCAGTTGTCCTCTATACATTGGGTGACTGACAAATGTAAATTGAATTTAAATTTGAGACAAGGGCCCAGTAGGTTATGCAGCGCCCTATCTATTCATATCTCACTATCATAAATGGCTGTTCTTTGAAGTTATTTGTATCCCTGTTTTATCTTCCCTCTTCTAAGTTCTTAGACAACAGATGTGCTTTTTATTTCCCATAGTGCCTACTGTTTTAAACAAAGCAGCAGAGACATAATCAATTTCCTCTCTAGGACCAAGAACCATAAATGTCTGCCAGAGCAAACACCAATTTGTTAAAAACAAATTCAGTTGAATAGAGAGGAGGAGGTCTTATTAAGAAAATTACAACTTTGGGACACAAGAAATGACTTTGGGAGAGACCTGGGACACTGCCTCATTCAAGGAAGACTGAAACCCTTCAATACTAGGAGGCAATGCTTGGGGTACTGGAACTGATGGAATAACAGGGCGAGGCTCTTCTATGGAAAGGCTTATCTGGAGTGTGGCCACAGTAACGAGGGGGTCCAGTAGGGGACAGTGGAAGGAAGCAAAATATCTGAGAGCTTCCTTTCTTAACTAATTATACTTCTCTACTAGATGTTAAGCTTAGTTATTCCTACCTGCTAGAAAAGCTTATTTTTCACAGTGTCCCCATTTTAATGCTTTAGGGAAAGCTTTAGTTGCTCCACCTTAGTTATAGTTCTGTATTGCAGGTAAATGAAGCAATTAGGCAACAAAGTAGATAGAGAGCTGGGAATGTAATCACAAGGGTCTCAGTTCAAATTTTGCTTCAGATATTCACCAGCTGTATGACTAAACAAGTCACTTAACCTTCCTCAACTTCAGTTTCCTCATTGGTACATTGAGGGACCTGACTCAATGATCCTTATAGCTCTAAACTATGATTCCATGACTTATAATAAATCTTTATTGAATGAAATGAAGAACAACCTGGTGTATTTAAGAACAAAAACATTGATAGTCATATAGTAATATTCATTTAAGGGATTTCATAATTTAACTGTAGAATTTATGATAAATTTCAAATCTCTATTTAGGAAGATTAATTAATAAGGAATACAATTTTATTGCAAAATTATACCAAATAAAAAATCAGTTTCATATTTTGTCCAATTGGTTAAAATATTTCTTTCTAAAAAAATTTTTTTCTGGAGGGGAGAAGGCTGGGCAATTGTGGTTAAGTGACTTGCCCAAGGTCACATGGCTAGTTAGTGTTAAGTGTCTGGGGCCTCATTGCACCACCTAGCCATTCCAGTAAAAATGTTTCTACATCGATAAGAGGACAAAGTTTTTTTCAAAGTGAAAAGATTTTCTTTGTATGCGTCTAATTGCTTTGATTCTTGGGGATGATGTCTCTTGATCAGCCTTTCAAAATTGGTGCTATAATTATGAGTCTTTGCTATTTGGCATAAATTACAGGGAGTCTTGTCATTTGCCAAATTGTATAGAAATTACTTAGTCACAAGATTTTTTTTGTTCTAACTACATGCCTTACTTTAAAAGGGTATAGAAATTAGCATACTGAAAAACCTAAATTAATCTTTGTACCTTTTCAGAAATTTTCCAAAATGGCTCTCAAAATTTGTGACCATGCTCTGAGCTAGCACAAAGAGCGATATCTTTTCATCTGAGCCATTCTGAACTAAGAAGTCTAGATAGCAATCCATTCTTCCATGGCTAAAAATAGAATATGTGCCCATTGTCCTTTAAAAGTCCTTTTTCAAGTCTGATGGTGAAAAATAGAAGCAACGTAGTTTAAGGAAAAGGATAGGGGTAAATGGCTAACATTCACTTCAAAGCTAGAATACCAAATATAACCTCTTTACCCAATACAGAGGTTAAACATTACCAAACAGGTCTGGGTACACTATGGCAAGGAACTTTCATGATGGTAAAGAAACCAAAGAAGTCAACAAGAGGGTTAAAAAATGTATAAGCTTAACTAGAATGATGAAAATGGAAATAAGAAAAGAGGAAGGAAGGGGACAGGTCTTGGCAGGCCTCTTGTCTTTTGTATCCTAGATGAAGTGAACTTTCATATCTTTAAGATATATCATTTTTGGCAAACCAACATATGGTACCCTGGGATGTTCACTTGTTTTTCAGTTATGTCTAACTCTTCATGACCCCATTTGAAGTTGTCTTGACAAAGATACTGGAGTAGTTTACCATTTCTTTCTTTGGCTCATTTTACAGATGAGGTAACTGAGGCAAACAGGGTTAAATGACTTGCTCAGGGTCATGTAGCTAGTAAATGTCTAAGACCAAATTTGAACTCAGGAAGATGAATCTTCCTGACTCAAGGCCTGGCACTCTCTCCACTGCACCACCTAGATGCCCATGGGTTACTATCATATTTATTAAGTATTCAGTTAGTCCTGGGGAAGGGGAAAGAGAAAAAGGGAAGAAGAAAAGAAGGGAAGGTACAATTTTTGAGCTAAATCTTCTACTGAAAAAAGTTGGCCTGGTTCACAATTCAGTAAAAAAAAAAAATATATATATATATATATATATGTATATGTATACATATATATATATATATGTTTGATTTATATTTGGTTCATTATTCAGAAAATTACTGTGGTTTGTTTAAATGAGCAGCAGTTCCATTCAAGATCAAGTGTCTGTTTAATAAGAGTTTGTTTCTTAAAAGGTTGTGTGTAACTTTGAATAAAAACTTCAGTTGCAAAAAAAACTAACAGAGAAATTGAAAACAAAGTTGACATCAATTTATTCCCCTCAAATATCTACAGTAATGAAATCACAATCACAGAGAAGAACCTTATCATAGTGTAAACATACTGTTTTCCTGCATCATTTTATTTCTGAGGAAACAGACAAAAAGAAGAAAACACAGTCTTCCTGTGTAGGTGTGTGCTGCTCAGCTGTCTGACCATACTTATTGTTGAGAGCCAAGTACTGACAATCTCATGCTCACCCTAACAGTTATATCCTCCGCTAAGCACCAAAAGGAGATTCAGTAAAAGACCAAGCTCTCTATGGCTCTCAGAGAGCTGGTTATACTTTCCCCCTTGCTCTGCACCTTTTGTGAGTGTCAAGACTCATCTCATAAATTTATGAGTGGGGGGGGGCTTTTGTATATATTTATCCAGTTGGACTCTGTACTGCCTCTTGCACTGACACATCAGTAGGAAACTATTGTCTTACTCTCCCTGCTGCATTTCAATCTTACACCTGACAAAATGGAGTTGACCACACAAACATGGCTTAACATTGTATAATTAAAGTAAATGCTTAACTTCTGTGAAGGTAATGTTCCTAGAAAACAGTATAAAAGTCAAAAACACAAATGCTGATACATTAAACTGATGGGAAATAGGGGTTAGGTTCTTTCAATCACCAAAAACTGTAGATTGTAGAGGTTGCTGAAAAACACCCTTTCTGACATACAATTCTTTATAGCAAAATATTACTTCTAACTCAGTAACCATGAAATAACCAAAATGCAATACACAAAATAAAATTGGTAACATGCAAAACATTTTTTCACCAGTAATTCCTTCCAGAGCCTGTGACCTTTTGTGCTAACATCTCAGTGGAAAAACAAACAAAAATTTATTTCAGGCAATACTATACTGCTGCTGTAAGCCTCTCCTGTCCTCTGAAAGCCAAGAGAGAGGTTTCTGAGATTTTAGTCACTGCTGTTGGAAGATGGTGAGACAGGTGAGGTCTTGATATTACCTCTGACACTGAATTCATAGGGAGCTCTTTCCAACAGTAGGGTGAACAAGACCCGTGAAGCACCAAGTAGGATAACAGCCACTCCACAAACTTGTATGCATTGTACCTCTCATTTTTTTCTCTACTGCACATAACTGAGAATGTGCACAGTTGCCAACTCAAAAGTGAAAATAAGGTTACTAAAATAAAATCATTTGAATTCTTGAATTCACAAAAATTAAATGTGCAAATATCGAGGAATGACTACGTTACTCTCTAGTAAAGAAGTGAAAGAAAGAAAATAAAATATATTAAAACAATTATTATACAGGATAGAGGCCTGACCTCCTGGACCCAGAAGGTGAGATCTTTTTTAGTGAACCAGCAAACCTAGAACTCAAAGAGATATAATAAAGATGTTTAAATTCAGACCTCCTAATGGTCAACTCAGACTTCCTCTGGTCTGAATTAGATACTCATTCCTCAGTTCTAAGTGATATTATCTTTACCACCTACAGACTACTCTATTCTGGAAACATCCTCTTGCTGCCACAAACACTTATCCCTGAACTCTTAAGCCTGGTCCTATCTTCAGCAGATAGACTCACTATTATAGTCCTATCATAAGTAAGCGACTATTCTATGACCATTTTATCTTCTTTTAAATCTTAATCTTGAAGGTATAATATTCCATCCAGGTTTTTTGGCTCTTTCTGTATTATAAGCTCTGCAGGCTCACCTTTCTTCAGAAACTTAGTGAGCTAACCTGAGGAGACACCTGCAAATCACACTTGAATATCTGTAAACAAACATCATAGCATCAAAACCTAGCAAATAATGTGGTTATAGGCAACTATTTTAACCACAAAGTACAATATCTATGTATGTACCATTCAGGCCAGGACTACGTGAAGCTAGAATTAGTGCATGCAAGCCTAGCACAAAATCAATGCGTATTAAAGGATTATTAATTGATGGATTGATACATAGCACATAATCAATAGAATATGTAACAACATGATATACTTTAAGGGCACAAATGTTCAATATGGGACATATAATATCACATAAGAATGGCATAAAATTACTAAATACCTAGATTACATAAGGAACATAGTACACACATGTAGAACAATGGTACCATATGAAACATGGCATACTATAATAGGGTATTATCCACAAGAGTAACCTTCTCAGCTTGATAAGGTTAGAAAGTAGTGAAAATTTGTTTGGGATTTTAATCATATCTTCCTATGGAAGGTTTTGATATGCCCCTTGGTGATAGAGGATGGGTTTCAATGATTCAAGATGAATTGGTTAGCTCAGACTCTTATTGGATGTACTTTAATAAGAGGAATAGTTTGCTTTGTGTTAGGTCTATTTAAAAAAGAAAAAAGGTAGGGCCCTTCTTCCTTATTGACCACTTTATCTTGTCCATTAGATTCTGAGAAAGTAGCAGAACTAATCAATCAATCAGAGTAAACAAGAACTAGATGGAGTTGAGGGTGTGATCTCCTTCCAAGAGTCCATAGTAACTGCCTTGAGAAAAAACGCATGAGATATGCATACCTAATATCCCAGAGGAGAGTCCCTGGACCTTGACTTCTTGGAACCAGTCCTAGAGATACACATACTCAACCATCTGACCACTATGGAGAGGGGGAACCATGTAGTCCAAGTGGTGGGAGGTTCTTGCTAATGCCCACAACTTATTATCTTTTCTTTTAAGCCTACTTCAGCTTCCAGCTTCAGTACAATAGAGTGATAGAAGCAAGAGATAGATACTAAGACAACTTCCAGGACATTTCCTCAGATTGCTGATATCTGAGAGGGTGATATCTTTCAATGAGGTGGGGGTGGGAGGGAAGGCAAAGCTTCCCAGAGCAAAATGAAGATTAAAGTCCCTTCATCTCAGGTTTCACAGTTCTCCATCTGCCATTGTGCCCAGAGAAACTTCGCTCACACTGAACTAGTGTAAATATGGTTAGTCATTGTGACTAGGTCCATAGAATCTGGAACGTTATATGTGATATATATATATTTTTTATATGATATATATATATATATATATATTTTACAGATACCTCATATAAAATGACTAGAACAGAATCCAGCTCCAAAGAACAGTTTATACCTTCAATCTAGAAAATCACTTCTGTACAAAGTTCTATGACCTCAGGCAGAAAGGTTCTATGAATACTTAACAGGGAAGTCAGACTTAGGGTAATCAGGGATTAATTTCCCAAAGCTAACCCAAACTCACATTTGTGACAGAAAATAACTCTCTTTGTGCTCTGCTGATGGTGCTCTTGCGTTGGTCAGCTGTGACCTCTGGTCCCACAATCATTTCTCACTGGCTTTCTCTAAGATCCTACCTTTGAATCTGGGCATCTGGGGTGGCCTCTTTGCTTTGCTTCCAAAGCACATATAGGTGAAAATATTTAGGAATTTTTTCTCTCTCAAAACTCTCTTCAAAGCTAATTTTCTCTTCACTTGATTACACTGTACCCAGCAGCCCATTGTATTTAATCTGATGCTTTGCCCTTTCAGATCTAATTAGGTAAGTCTGCAGGTGCAGCTTACCTATCTTTCTACTGCTTGCTTGAAATATCTTTCTTCAAGTTTCAACCATCTCTTGATTACTGGCCATTCCTCCCACCAGAAAAGCTTTTTCTCCACATTCAGCAGAAGAACAGATGGATCCTCCCCTTTGTGTAGTGGAAGGCAGGACAATGTTCTCTGAAGTTGGGATTGGGCCCATGGGAAAGGGGCTATGGTCTTACCCCCAAAAGGTGGCAACACCCTCACACCTTATCCCTCAACACTTATTAACTCTGCTTATTCCCTCTGCTGTGCAAGCCTCCAACCTTTTCCCTTCCAGGCCGGGAATAGACGACTCAGGGTATTTATAGTTTAACTTCTATAGGGACTAGGCACCTGTGAGAAGTTTAATTCTCCCCATAAGAGCAATGATCTGTGAATAAGGAGCACAGCACCTTCCTTTTTATTTTGGGTGGAATTGAGGGTGGCACACATTAGAAGTAAGTACGGATAAGTTGTAATTTGCATCTAAAACCTCTTTACATTATTTTCCCCTCAAATCCAACCCTATTTCATACTTATTTATTATTGTGGAGGGCACAATCAACCTTTTAGTCACCCAGGTTCATTGGACTAACAGGGGTGGGAAACCTGTGGTCTCCAGGCCTTAATAAAAGGATTTGTTCTGTAAAACTTGAACTTAGTCAAAAGGCTGCACCCAAAGACCTAGAAGGACACACTGGCCTGCAAAACAATTTGGAAGCACACCCTCAAAGTCACTAAAATGTACCTGCCCTCTGACCCAGTGATATCATTGCTAAGGTTATATCCCCAAAGAGCTCAAAGATAGAGGGAAAGAATTCATATATACACAAATATTTATAATAATACTTTTCATTGAAGCAAAGAACTGGAAATTAAGTAGGTGCTAATTGATTGGGAAATTGCGAAAGAAATTACAATATAGAGGAATATGTTTGCTCCATAAGAAATGACAAAAAGGACAGGATCCTAAATATTGTGACTAGGTCCATAGAATCTGGGACCTTATATATTATACATAAATACACACACACACACACACACACATATATAATTTATTTTACATATACCTTGTATAAAATGACTAGAATAGAATCCAGCTCCAAAGAACAGTTTATACCTTCAATCTAGAAAATCACTTCTGTACAAAGTTCTATGATCTCAGGCAGAAAGGTTCCATGAATACTTAACAGTGAAGTCAGACAGGGTAATCAGGGGAAGACATATGAACTGATGAAGAGTGAAGCAAATGGAAGCAGGAGAATGATTTATATAACCTCTGTTGGCGACCATAAAACAATTAAAATTGTTATTTATTCAGGGACCATTCCCCCCACGCCCCCAACCCATACACACACGTTCAAATACAGACTTAACTTTTTTTTCTGAGTTAGAAAACGAGCCATCATTTATTGGAGATAGTAACAAAAATGAACAAGTTGAAACAAATCTTTCCCTACTGCTACCCCCTCCCTTCCCCACGCTTACTTCCTTACTGGGCTCAGCTCTGGGGGCTCTGGGTTTTAGCTCATATCGAATATGGTGGTGAAAACCTCTTGTTCCCATCAGGGCCATTGGGTAAGCAACTCATACTGAGCCTGGGCAGGGGCCAAACAGGGCTGGGGTCCCAAGACCAGGAAGGTAAGGGGCCCTGCAGGTTAGGAGGTAAAAGAGATGGTTTGAGCCCCTCACTGGCTGAGCTGGTACAGGGGGACAGAGTGGTGTTGCCTCCTTCCACCCCAGTTCCATATCTGCTATGACTTTTTTTTGGCTAGCTTCCCCACATGGAAGTCCCTGGGGTCTTCCTGCAAAGTGTAAAGGCCTGGCCAGCAGCCTCCACACCCTCAAACTGGACCAGGGCTCAGGGGTAGTGGAGAAGCTCAAGAAAGGCCAGCACATCTGATGGGAGTTCCTTGCCTGTCCACAGGACACGAATGGAGAGAGGGCCCCAAAGGGGCCTAAGAGACTGCTAACAGCTGCCAGAAAGCCTGCAGGCTGAGCTGTAGCAAGGGAGGGTCCTGTTATATTAGACTTCTTGGGGAACCCAGACTCTGACTTTTCCCACACCAGAAGCAACTTGGTTTGTGAGAGACTCAAAATCAGTCAGGGACAAGCATCCTTTGACACACCTTGGTGCCCTCCTCATTCTCCTCCAGCAAGGCTGAGGAGCACATGTCGGGTGCCCATCATGCATTAGATGTTTAACCTTCTCCAAGGAGGAAAGTAGTTTGATGCTGATGAAGGCCAGTTTGTGCTTCTGTATGTGCTTCCAGAGAGGGACATCCTGGGCCAGATTCTAACAGGAGAAGTAGGACTCCATTTAAGCTGTGCCGTTTCTCACAGGCTGGGCCAGATTGGTGCCTCTGCTATCAGGAAGTCACCAAGCTTATAGTTCCCTTTTAGGGCCTTATCCCCAGGGCTGAGCTGCTGTGGAGGCTGCAGGGCACAGTGAATACTTTGGACCCCAACGGAGCAGATCTTGTGGTAGCTGGAGGGAGGCTAGGGCATTGGACAGAGTTGGGGCCCTGCAAAGACCATGATGCCATGTTTATATGACTTCCCTACCTACAAAATCCTGAATTATGAGTAGGTGAAAGAATAAATCATAGAAACAACTATTGTTAAAGACAAAATGATCGTGATAAAACAATATATCAAAATTTCTGGAATGCACCTAAAGTAGTCTTCATAACCCTACAAACAAAATAACTAACAAAAAGAGAGAATTAACAAACTGAATATGCATTTTAAAAA